>CAXIVR010000005.1:17019239-17586739 GCA_964035755.1 Teleogryllus oceanicus
CCGTTTCCTATCATTTTTAATGCAGTTTTTTTTATTTTAATGATTTTTAATGTTGCTTCAAATAATGTTTACGAGATGTAACAAATGTTCTTCACAGAATTACTCAGTAGCCTATTCGATTTGTTCGCTCAGAAATTTGATTTGACAGCCGTTGTATATAATTGGTGTGACCTACACTGTCAGAAATTTCTGCATTACTTTTAATGTGAAAGTACATGAAAGTAATTATCACGTACGTACATGAACTTTAATGTAGTGTACATTAAATTTAATTTACCCATGTACATTAAAATTAATTTACGTACATGATAATTACTTCCATGTACTTTTATATTAAAAGTAATGTAGAAATTTCTGACAATGTGCTTTCTACTTCTCTTTCAAGTGCAAATTCTTGTACATCTTAAACGAGGTGGCAACTAGTACAGATGAATGATGTTACATAATTACAAATTTCGTAACTTCCCTATGGAATAATGAAATGAATTGTAATTTAGAAGACAAATGGAGAGGACAAAAGGAATATGGAAGAATGAATTTTACTTTTATAAATAAACAAAAATGTATTTTATTCATAAATACAAAATTATCAGCACTTCAGAAATGAAAAATTCACAACTTATTACAATATACTCTTCATTATCTTTTATCTATATTTTTTGCCAATTTAAAAAATGCAGAATCAAATTTTTTCCACCTTTTTTATTGCATTTTGTCTCCTTCTGTTGGATTTATTTTCATAATTTCCCTGAAAGTAATAATTTAATTGTTAATATATAATATTTATTCAGCATTACCTTTTTATACAGTTAAACAAGTATCAAGAAAAAGAACTGACAGATGCAATGGGTTTGCTTGTACCTAGGCACTGAGTACAAAAAGGAGAAATATACAGGCACAATAAAAGAACAAAATGAGAAAGAAAATTGATTTAATGTAAAATAAAACTATTAGTAATATTATTACTAGATGGTAATATAATTACATAATGTTACCTATCTTTTTTCTTTGGTCATTCTATAAATTACTAAATCAGAAAAACTATTTTGTTCGTAAGAATACAATCCATTCTCTAATTAACAATATCCATTTTGGCAATGTTTTCTTTAATGCAAATTTTCTGTTACTTAAAACTGAGACGAATTGCCAGTTTATTAAAAATTCTCAAGGTTGTAATATAATTAATTTTTCTCAAATGTTCTATCGATCGTAATAATTTATTTAATGAAACATTATTTTTAATTTAATGCACAATAACAATACAACTCCAACTTACCGTCGTATGAATTCGACGGTTAATTGTAATTTTGCAGAATACGTATATCTAAAAACGTAATAGCTGGCAAATAATACTCTCACACCTTCAATATCGTCTTTACAAAATACTGAACACTTTTGTTCCAGTATCACAGTTATTTACTTAGAAGTTACTATGTAACACTGATTTCCTGAACTTCAGTTTTTGTTTTAACTTGTTTGGTCCATTGTTATATTTAAACAGAGATTTCCTGGTAAAGAACAGTCCAAAACAAAAGTTTGCATGGTGAGTTCACTCGAACGAATGGAAGAAGCCTCGATTACATCTGTAACGCATCCAACAGCTTCAGTTGTTCATTGGAACTGGTTTTGATAAGATTTTTTACGTCATTTTTCTTTGGTTTAAGAGCATTTTAAAGCATTGTAAGAACATATTATTGATCACTTTTAGCGATGTTTTAGGTCATCAAAATCCGCTCCCTAGTTATCAGTAATGAAAAGGACCCTTATCGCATGCGACTGGTGATCGTTTTTTGCCAGGTTTATTCAAGTGTATTGTGTATTGTTGCGAAAGTGCTCAGTTTTTCTTGAAACTGTGTCATAGGGCATAAAATGTTCGTACGTCCACAATGCAAAGTCATAGTTTTGAAACTGACGCCATAATTATAATCCAATTTTCGTGCGAAAAATTGAGCGAAATGTTGAGCACATGTTTTTTAAAAAGGGATGAGTTACGTGCATGAGGCAAGAAACACTGAGTGAAAACTCCAGACGTCCTATGAAAGGTTTCAAAAACTATTTCTCGAGTACGCTAGAAAATAACTGCAAATCGACAATTTAACAATTAGACGAATGGTTCATGTTTTAATGTAATTTTGCGTTTTATTGTTTTGCTGATTATAATCAGATTAGCAATGCGAAATTAGCAATTCTCAAGGAATGTACAGTAGATATGTACCACATCGCAATATGGTGTACATAAACATATGTAGGAATGTACGATGTCGAATAGATACAGTAATTGTTCTACCTTGTTTAATCCGTATCTAATCGCATCCCCTGCTTACTAAGAACTCTGATCGCATACCCATTCTCACTGAGAACTCTAATCGCACCCCATGCTCACTGAGAACTCTAATCGCATCCCCTGCTCGCTGAGAACTTTATCGCATCCCCTGCTCTCTGAGAACTCTAATCGGATCCCCGTGCTTACTAAGAACTCTGATCGCATACCCATTCTCACTAAGAACTCTGATCGCACCCCCATGCTCACTGAGAACTCTAATCGCATCCCCTGCTCGCTGAGAACTTTGATCGCACCCCTGCTCTCTGAGAACTCTAATCACATCCCCGTGCTTACTAAGAACTCTGATCGCATCCCTTCTCACTGAGAACTCTGATCGCACACCCATGCTCACTGAGAACTTTGATCGTATCCCCATGCTCACTGATTGCATCTTCATGATCATTCAGCAGGAGACGCACTGGTGTGAGAGTTCAACTAGTAAGCACAGTACGAGAATAACGCGAAGAAAGGAACAACGTAATCGAACTTTTGCATTTTTTATTTGAAATTGAAAATCTTCCATCATTTTTTTCGCGTTACTGGCTATCTAACGAAACCCTAGACTCTCACATGACCGAAGAATGCCCAGTTTTATTTCAATTTCTGCACGTGATGGGAATTGGCAATATAGACATAAGTTGCTTTATATCGCCCAACAGTGAAACGTGCATAATAAAAAGTGGGCCTGTCTATTTTATGCACTTGATAACTATGCCAATGTATAAGCTGCACTGTACGTTTTTTAAGGTCACTTTTCAACATCTAGGTCATATAGCGACCCCTTTGATTTTTAAATTGTAGGTAAAACTGTGGAGAGAACACGTATGGACAACACAAACCTCCATGGCCGAGAAGGGATTCGAACCCACAATCTCTTGGTCCGAGACCGCTACGGTACTACCGACTTAACGATCAGGTCCATCGAATCGGCTCACTTAAAATTTTTATTAACAATGAAGCTCAATGATTTTAATATTTTTCTAAATATTTGATAATCCATTTCCAACATTTGAGTTTTCAATTATGTGACGAAAACTAAGAATCGGAGCCTCCACTTTAGCAGTTCCATTGCGAACACGCCACCTCCGCACATTTCCAGCACGACGTAGTTGGCAGAACAACCAGACAACGCTGGAACTCAAGGAACTCATAGAAAACAGACAGAAGGAAATAAAGGTGAAGGTGCACTTGCACTCTAATCGGATTACGCTAGAGCTAGATTTCTTGAAAGTAGTAGAAGCTAGAAAAAGGTTTTGTTCAAGCTAACACACCGACAGACTGACGTGCGGAGAAAAGTGTTTCCTCGCGTCGTCATTTTTCAATACCATTCTTGTTGAAATATTTACCTCGATTTATATTAAAATTCGGAAAATCATTTGTTATTAATTGTTGATATAATTAAATAAATTAATTCCACTGCCGTTAATTGTTTCCACTGTCGTTATTTACGCCTTTTGTGGGGACATAATAAGTATTTATCAGTAATGAAACTCAAAAGGAGACTTGAAAACGTTTCTCAAACGTCTTCAAGTTGAGTGTATGTTTCAAACCCCCCTGAATTTCTCATATATTTAAAAATTCCGATCATCTTACGATTAAATTGAATAATTTATAAAGTGTCATATTTCCCATCAAAATACCTCGCTGGTTGGGTGAGCAGGTATTACGATGGGAAAAACAGGACGGAGGCGATGGTGGGGCGGGGGGGTGATGGAGGGGGGGGGGGGGGGGGGGGGGGGGCGAGAAGGGACGAATTGGGTAGCAAGGGCATGTGAGGGCGGGGGCGGGGTCGAGGGCGGGGGCGAGAGTGGAGGCGAGTGCGGGGTCAGTGAGAGGGCGGGAGACAGGGCGGGCGAGAGGTCGAGCGAGAGGGCGGGCGAGAGGGCGGGCGAGGGGAGGGCGAGAAAGCGGGCGAGAGGGCGGGCGAGAGGGCAGGCGAGAGGGCGGGCGAGAGGGCGGGCGAGAGGGCGGGCGAGAGGGCAGGCGAGAAGGCGGGCGAGAGGGCGGGCGAGAGGGTGGGCGAGAGGGCGGGCGGAGGGCGGGCGAGGGTGGGCAAGAGGGCGGGCGAGAGGGCGGGCGGAGGGTGGGCAGAGGGCGGGCGAGAGGGCGGGCGAGAGGGTGGGCAAGAGGGCGGGCGAGAGGGCGGGCGAGAGGGCGGGCGAGAGGGCGAGCGAGGGGAGGTGGAAAGCGGGCGAGAGGTGGGTGAGAGGGCAGGCGAGAGGGCGGGCGAGCGGGCGGGCGAGAGGGCGGGCAGAGGGCGAGCGAGAGGGCGGGCGAGAGGGCGGGCGAGAGGGCGGGCGAGAGGGCAGGCGAGAGGGCGGGCGAGAGGGGCGGGCGAGAGGGCGGGCGAGAGGGCGGGTGAGAGGGCGGGCGAGAGGGCGAGCGAGAGGGCGGGCGAGAGGGCGAGCGAGAGGGCGGGCGACAGGGTGGGCGAGAGGGCGGGCGAGAGGGTGGGCAAGAGGGCGGGCGAGAGGGCGGGCGAGAGGGCGGGTGAGAGGGCGGGCGAGAGGGCGGGCAAGAGGGTGGGCGAGAGGGTGGGCGAGAGGGTGGGCGAGAGGGCGGGCGAGAGGGCGGGCGAGAGGGCGGGTGAGAGGGCGGGCGAGAGGGCGGGCGAGAGGGCGGGCGAGAGGGCGGGCGAGAGGGCGAGCGAGAGGGCTGGCGAGAGGGCGGGCGAGAGGGCGGGCGAGGGGGCGGGAGAGGGTGGGCGAGAGAGCGGGCGAGAGGGCGGGCGAGAGGGCGGGCGAGAGGGCTGGCGAGAGGGCGGGCGAGAGGGTGGGCGAGATGGTGGGCGAGAGGGTGGGCGAGAGGGCGGGCGAGAGGTGGGCGAGAGGGTGGGCGAGAGGTGGGCGAGAGGGCGGGCGAGAGGGCGGGCGAGAGGGCGGCGAAGAGGACGGCGGAGGGCGAGCGAGAGGGCTGGCGAGAGGGCGGGCGAGAGGGCGGGCGAGGGGCGGGAGAGGTGGGCGAGAGAGCGGGCGAGAGGGCGGGCGAGAGGGCGGGCGAGAGGGCGGGTGAGAGGGCGGGCGAGAGGGCGGGCGAGAGGGCGGGCGAGAGGGCGGGCGAGAGGGCGGGCGAGAGGGCGGGCGTTCGCCCCAAAGCAGGGCGGGCGAGAGGGCGGGTGAGAGGGCGGGCGAGAGGGCGGGCGATAGGGCGGGCGAGAGGGCGGGCGAGAGGGCGGGCGAGAGAGCGGGCGAGATGGCGGACGGAGGGCGGGCGAGAGGGCGGGCGAGAGGCGAGCGAGAGGGCGGGCGAGGGCGGGTGAGAGGGCGGCGAGAGGGCGGAGGGCGAGCGTCAGCACTTTCGCCCCAAAGCTGCCTCAATCCGCTGGGCGCCGCGACGCAATTAGCCGCAGTCGTCGAGAGCTGCTGCGCCTTTGAGTCGCCGCCTCCGCTTCCGACTTCTATTCGCCGCCCGACATTCGCTCGGCCACTGCCGCTCTGCACCCTCACCGGGCATTCGGAGCGAGGCCGAAGGGCGACTCTTCACTCGCGTACTCCAAGCCGGAGGGTAAATTTTTCGTCGTGGACCGTTAACCCGACAGCACGCAGGTAGTTTGAGAGACCCGGGAAGACTTTTCTCTGTTATTGTGATTGCAGTTTGGTCGCCCATGACAACTGCTTCCAGGTACCCCTTCCTTCCAAATACCTAGGGTATTTGTGAGTATAAATTGTCCAGGTGGCGAGATTCTAGCTGAAACGCATTAGGAATGTATGCATTATACTGATGAAAGCTACTACCGCCAATATGCAGCAATGATCACACTTACTTCTAGGTTACTTGTAATGGCGCGTTCACCACACTTGATCGACTAATGACATAGATGCAACACCGCCACTGGCATTTGCACACCACTCTGTTTTTATAAAAATATTGTAACCTTTTATATTAAAATGGTACTTATTTTTAAGTTGGTTTCCTGGATGCAGTACATATATTTTCGTCTTTTAAATTTCTGAAGAAATTCAAATTTAGTGTAAAAACGTTCACATTCAATAGTAAAATTCTTATCTTCATGTTTGAAGACCTTCACTTGTTAATTCGTTGTTGTCGGATGATTATTTTGAAGATTCTATGTGGACTGGGTCGTTAAGTTTTTTCATAATTCTGGTAAATCTTGATTTTATTCCTCTGTCAGACAATAATGGGTGTATTTCCTTGAGCATTTCAATTAGCCTACCTGTCTTCTTGATAGAACTGAGAGATTTGATGGGAGTTACTTAAACCATGTTTCCCAGAAAGTCTTTTAGTTGCTCCTACGTTAGTAGATTGTTGGACCCTTCTATCCTTTCTTTCGCTGGGGCTAGTTGCTCTACTATGCTTTTCTTATTGCTGCCGCTACTAATGGTGTTCATCCTAGATTCAAAATGTCAAAATAAATTCAAAATTTATTGCTTATTTATCCTTGAAAATAGATTTTACTACATGGGAGTTTTTTTTCTCCCTTTCAAAATTCAAAATTTAAGTAGTATATGTCTTAGTGTAGGGATCACAGAATTTTGAAAATGTGCACACAATTCACTTTTCCCTATAGCACGTCATACGCAGTTTTTAACTGTTTTTTTGACGTAAAATAAATAAATAAAAATAAATAGATACCTTGCTTTTCTTCTTCTTAGTTTGTTTTGCCCCACCGTTAATTTTTCTTCGGGGACGGTTAATTTGTTCTTCCTGAAGTTCACTTGAATTGTTGCTGCAAATACTTGTGACCTGAGAAAAGGCTCTCTTAACAGGTTTGCCTTTGGTCGAGTTGGGGGAAAATCATGGTAGCTAGGTACCTTATCTCTTTGTTTTCAAGGGCTATTTTTTTCAGGGGCATTGTTTTCAATTATGTCTTCTGATTGGTTTGGGTTAATGTCTCCTATATTTTTCCAATTTTTTGCAATATTTCCTTTTTGCTTGCAGTGAAAGCATTTGATGATTGTGCTTGACATGTAAATCCAGTTTCTTTCTCATTTGTATGTGATCAGTATGGCTTCGGGTATCTTACTTAATGAATCTTCCGGTAAGAACACCAGTCTACGGAAACAACCCATTTATGCCCGTAACTATTTTTTTCAACATTTTCGAAAATTTTGCTATATTTGTATTACAAATGGTTTGAAACAACGTGTAAAAATGAAAAAAAAATTCTGTGCTTACCTGTTAAATGAACGAATATTTATTTTTAATCAAAAATACATTATTATGGGCAAAATAGAAGTTTCAAATATACAATGGTTCATCTGTCGGACATTAGTTTTCTGTCGTTTTGGTCTGCGAAAGCAGTATATTCCCCTCGTGGTTTCTTGGCTAATTCCTTTTTTTCATAATTGGACAATTGGACATGCGATTTTCACGGACAGTTCCTGTCCCACACATACCACGATCACCTAAAGGACTTAGTAGTTTGACATTAGTGAATTGTCAAAGAAAAACGAGAATTTTACATCGGGATATTTGTTGTGCAGAATGTCACAAAATTTCAGAACCACACTCACCAAGTCCAACACCTGGCTCTCTGTCATTACCTCCCCTACCTTGATATAAATCAACATTCAAACAGTAACCGCCTTTTTCGGTAGCCACCCAAGCTTCGTAGCCAAAGCGTACAGGTTTCAGTCACAGGAATTGCTTGCAACTATGCCTACCAAAGTATGGAATCATAGATTCATCTATTGATATATCCGATTCAAAAGGGGCATTCTCTAAGAAAGACTTCTTTATCTCATCAACAAACGGACGAACCTTGGCAAATTTATCGCTCCGATTTAAGTCCTCGTTGTTGCATACATGCAAAAATCGAAAGATTTCATCAAATCTTCCCTTTCGCATTGATTCTGCCACAATTTTATTGTAAGAATCGTCCGAATTCTCCCAAAACATTCGACGACGTGGTAAAGGTATGTACCCGCTTAGATAAAGTATCGCGAAAAAGGTATACATTTCCTCTTTTGACAATGAAAAGTTACTTTCATTCTTCTGGCAAGCATATTGAACAGTGTTTTTCACAACAGAGTCTACAATAACGTCATTGAGGAATAAAAGCAAAAATTCTACAGGATGGCTGTCTTTAGTCAGAGAAACAGCGGAGTTCTTTAGCAGCATTTTTCTATTCGAAGATGACTCTCCCCGACTAGTCTTGCAACAAGTTACAGCAGGTAAATCCCCTTCTTTCCACATAAAAACATCAGTTTTTCTTGGCAGCCTTTTGGGTTTAGAGGGTAGAGGATACACAGTATCTTCATCTTCCAAAGAAATGTCATGGTTAGTCATCACCTGCAATTCGCTATTGGCTCGGAGTTGGTTTCCAGAAAGGCAGTCTGGATCATTGCAGTCTTCATCACCACTGTCTTCGTCAGACAAATCCACCCCAGGAGGAAATATCACTACGTCAGCCGCATGAAAGGAAGTCGAAGAATACTCTTCCTTCTCTAGTTCCTCAATAATTTCAGCAACACTGAGAAATTTGACGCTGAAGACGTGGGAGGAAATCTATGTCGTTCATACATGTGTGTATCATACCTTACCAATGTGACACATAACTCAAATGAACTTATAAAAATGTAAAAATAAACCGGTACTCTTCAAAGTAAGTCAAGAAATCAAATGCATGCATCATGTAATAATGCCGCAGTAAGGAGAATCTGGTGTCAGGGTTGTGCTTAACGGGCACTTCAGTGCCCACATAATATTTACAGTTTCCTAAACCTTACTAAACGACCTAAATGTAGAAATATAATAATTCACAGAGATTTGCTGATATCTAATGCATACGTTAACACGTCAAACTGAAAAGAATTCGGTATATTACCCCTGAAACATACCTCTTTCGCGGACCGCGGTGAACGTGTTGCAACATGCTGTTTCTGCAAGGCGACTGATAGGCGGAGGGGAGAGCTGAAAGACAAATGTGACGCACCGAACTGTTGCACCACTCTTCCTCACTCCACTCAAATACAGAAAATGCGCGGGAACTATTTCCCGCGTAAATAAAAATTAATATACAAGGTGGGCACTAAAGTGCCCGTTGGGCATAAATGGGTTAAGATATGGGTGAACTGCTCTTTACCAAAACCAGCTCTTAGAAATGACACTTGCGAACTGCGTATCACTTTTAGTTTATCTAGGTCATCTTCAATTACTGTATTAGGGACCATAGGATACACATTTGAAATTACAATACGCTTCTGTCTACTTACAAAAGACCGAATATTTTGGAAGGATCCCTCAATATTAACAGTCTTGTACTTCTCTGTTAATTCATCCACTAACTGCTTACTGCTCAAAAATACGCACACCTTGTTATTTTAAATTTTTGAAGCATACATGATGTGACTAGGCGGAACAATCGTTGCTAAAGCTTCTACATACCTTTCTAGGGATGTGATGTGGACTTTGCCTTCAATTATAATACCTTGTTCCTTCTCCGGGTACATGTCATTGAGAAAAACGCTGTTGTTACTTGGACGGCTGGTGTCGTTTCCTTCAATGGGCTTCAATTCTGTAGTCAGAGGCTTGCTCGCGGATAGCCGCTTCGGTTTCAGCCATTTATTTCCTGTTCCCTATTCACAATGAGACACAGGAATATCGTAATCAGAATAGTTATATGTACTAAAGTAGACTTCTCACTTTACACTGACACTTAAAATTCTTAAGTTCGATGAAAACACGCAAATTAATCACAGATCGCGGGCGCTCTACTGAACGGAGCACACAATGTTGCCTCGACCACTGCTACCGAGCGAATCCAGGATGTCAATGTTAAAGCAGCTCCATGTGGAATATCAACATAGGAGATAACTCCGCCACATATTGGCTTACAGTAAAACTTCTTAGACTCACATGTAGCTATCATTGAGAGAAAGTCGATTTATTTATTTATTTATTTTTTATTTATTTATTTATTTATTTATTTATTTATTTATTTATTTATTTATTTATTTATTTATTTATTTATTTATTTATTTATTTATTTATTTATTTATTTATTTATTTATTTATTTATTTATTTTTATTTATTTATTTATTTATTTATTTATTTATTTATTTATTTATTTTTTATTTATTTATTTTTTATTGTACGAAAAAACAGTTAAAAACTGCGTATGACGTGCTATGGGGAAAAGTGAATTGTGTGCACATTTTCAAAATTCTGTGATCCCTACACCAAGTCTACTACACTACTTAAATTTTGATTTTTTTAAAGGGAGAAAAAAAACAATAACTCCCATGTAATAAAATCTATTTTCAAGGATAAAAAAAGGATAATGCAGATAACTCGTGTTTCCTCAAAATGTGGGTTACACGTTATTTGAGCTCACTCATCAACTCTCTTCAAAAATAGCACTCCCGACACCTTTCGTTTTAGAAGATAGAATTACAGATAAGGGGAGTTTTCTTCAATAATTTTGTATTAGTTTCGAAGTTTAGTGCATGTCAGATCAGTAGATTTGCTGTTTCTGTTAAATATGCTTGCTACAATGCCAAAAGAGAAAGTTTCAAGAAGTGAAAGTGTTAAAAGAGTGGATTTATGGAGAAGATTCACGGCTGACTAGAAATGTATTTTTTGCCAGTGTTGTGAAAAGACGATAAATGTGCAAAAAATATTTGTTACAACATAAAACACTGCCACTCATGCAAAAAATACGAAAAAAGTGAGAAAAACTATTCAAACCTACTTCAGCAAGTTCAGTCCAAAGATGAAGACAAGGAAGAACTGGATCACTGACTTGTGCCGTGCCACCAACATTCCATTTTCAAAACTCAAAAACCCAACATTTAACCAGTTTAACCAACAAAATTTAAATTCCACACGAGTCGACTCTTAGGAAATATATAACTCCACAATATGTTCTGACAATCGGAGAAAATTTATTTGTTTTTAGAGAGTTGTATTAATCTATGCAGTACGTATTACGTAGAAAATTTAATATTACTCAACCATAATGCCCATTTCCTTGTCTCTTTTTGAGATTTTAAGCGTCTATTTGCCTGCCTATTTCCTAACTTTGTAGTTCCTTCATATCCGTCTACTTATATGACTAGTTTACGCTCATTTACGCCAGTTGAACGACAGTTTTCCTTTGCGAGTATTATACATTCGCCGAATAGGGGTTTACTGTGTGATGCGTTGTTTGAAAAACTGGGTACTTGAAAAGGAAATTCCGCTTATTTGAGCTAGACTTATAAGTTATTGTTCATAAATTTATGACTGACAATTAGTAATTTATTGTAATTGGCAATTACAATAAATTGTTGCAATAAGAAATAACTAGCGTACCCGTGGGAGATCTCTCGCATGTTAAATACCACCAACTTCCCTATTTTTCGATTTCCATATTAGGCCTGTAATATATATATATATATATATATATATATATATATATATATATATATATATATATATATATATATTCAAAACCTTTGTTATCCTCCGTTACTTGTTGTATTTGTTATGAACAGATGGGGTAGAAACGAGAAGCGTCGAACCAGCAAAAATGCAATAGAAAGTCCATGAAAATCAAGGAATTGTAGATTACGGTATGAGGAACGTTCCTTTGAGGGCTTTGACCTCAACATTTTAGTTTTGAAGGTCCTAAATACGTATTTGAAGTATTTTAAACACATATGTTTTTAGCTATTGACAACCCAATGTATTTTGAGTGTGTATTTAAATACGTATTTAATAAATATTTTGGAGAAGTATTTGAATATTAAGTTTAAAATATTTTGCACAAATCTGCCTATGATGTTGCAAAGTAGAGTTCGGGAGTTGGCACGGTCGAAGTTGATTTCCAACACGTTATTTTTCCTTCAATGCAAATTATTTTCAAGGAATGGAATGATTGCTCAGATCAGACAAGTAAGATACTGCTTTTATTAATAATACTGCATTTATGATATATATATAAATGTAGTAAATAAAAATAAATAATACATGATTAAGAACTCGTGTAATAATCACAAATGATAAAAATTTGTATTTTTAATAAATGTTTTTACAGTCTGTTTATACGTGTCAACAATAAGTAAATTTGTTGACATTAATTAACATTGATTGAATATGATACTCATTAATATCATCAATATATTTTGGCAGGAGTAATAAGAATACGAGTCATCTGAATAAGGAGTAATATTCATTGGATGTGTTTATTTCCATTACGCGGTCTTAGAATAAAAAGGTTCAATCTGACTTTGAGGGAATTTTACAAGACATAATTTTGAAAGCATTGATGTAGCATTTGCGTATCATTTTTGGACATTTGGACTCGAAAGTTGGAGTTCGAAATGTCAAAACATTTTCACCAAAAATGTCAGATAGAACTTTGTCATTCTAAGGCCAAGATTAATCAATATATACATCAATAATTAATAAGAAAAAATTTTGTGTTCTTTTTTATTATAATTGTTGTTTAGGTTCAAATAAGTGAGCTCTAGATAAGAAAAATGCCCTCGTGAGTGTTATGTATTTTAACGCTTAATCTTATCAATAGTGAGTGCACTTCCTCTCAAATTAAAACTAATGACAAAGCTCTTGAAAAACATGACATGTTCCTTAAGCACCCTTGACAAACATGTAATGACTCACGTACGTGTACATGCATACCAAGAAGTTTGGTTGATAGATTAAACGCAATTCACAACCACTGAGATGTCAAAACCGTCCGTCGTCTTAGTGCCATTAACAATTACTCATATTTTGTAAATGAGTAAATGAGGTAATTTACAGATCTACCATTGAATGAAATGATGAAGAAAGCATCCAATTCACAAGAAACTACACAGTTGAAAAATGGTTTGAAAATTTGGGACCTATCTTAAAGTATTGAGAAGCAAGAGTTCAAACCAAAGATGATATGTATATGTATGGTCATATTTATACCCAATTAGTTTTTCTTAATTTAACCAATAATATTTATCTTTGGTTCTGAAATTTGTGAACGTAAGATCATTACAACGTAAGAAAAAAGAACGAAGAACGATCGAACGTAAGAATGGAATCTAGACTATTACTAGAATGTAAATATAAATGTTAGTTTTTTAATTGAGCTATATTTTCACATTTGAGATGTTAGATCATTTCAAAGGATCTCATAAGCATACATATCCGGACGAAAACAATTCACTGAGGATCTAGTGGCAGTTGCCTTCACTTTATATGTGACGTGCTCTTATGATACTTACGCAACCTGTATGACTACTTTATACATTAGGGACTTCCTACGCGGAAAAGCCATTGTCTAAACTGAAGAGTCAACATTTCCCACACGAAATGATTATCTAGAAGGGTTATCTTAACATGAATGTCCGACTTCAATCTTTGGGTATAAAACAAGTGGACATTTGTTCGTGGTCGTCAAACATTCTTAGAAGGCATTACCATGAAGACGGCATTTCTGGTGAGCTTTGATTTATAATATTTTACATCTATTATATTCGTTAATGTTACACATTTAAAATTCTATTAATGCAAGTAAAGTACCTATCACAAGTATCATTCTCAACACTCGCTTCTAATTCATGTGAAGTTATTTAGAATATTTTCTCCAATAATTCAACATTTTCTATCATTGTTTCAATTAAAACTTCCGAAATTAATTTGCAGATGCATACATGCCAGTATGCTTAACGAGACCGATGAGAAAACTTCGCATTTCTTACTCGAAACTTATTGAATATTTATTATCGGCAATTATATATTTAACTCATTTACCGAACGGCGATAACATGTTTCAGTAAAATTATTCAAAATAATTGTAAAATATTTTTCTCGTAAACATTCACAAGTAAACTATTTGTAAAAGTCGTGCTACATTTCTAAGCTACGTATTAAAAGTTGAAAATGTTTAGAAAATAGTTTAACAATTTATTTCAAAATTTTGAGAAAGAGCTGTAACTGATAGATAACAGTGGAGATCGAATGTAATATTTTCAGTTCCTGAAACATATTCTACATATTTTAAAATACTGACAGGAATGGTTTCATTACGTTTATTACATTTTATGAAAACCGTCGCAACAGGTTTGTCCAACTTTTCTGAATGACCAATCCTTCTATTATTAGAAAGATAATACAGTGATTGTAAAACGTATTGGTACACCAGTGCATTTTAACGGCTATTGTAACTATTACGCAATAGTTAACTTATAATCAATACATATTTTCATAATAGTATTAACGTAAGTGTACGGAAAAGTTAATAACAAGAACAGGAAAAAAACATGTATAAAGCAGAACTGTTGAAATATGAAATCTCGGGACGCAAAATGTATGCGAACAGCAAAGACAACTGTAACGGTTTTTGGTCCCCTGCGCCCGACCTGTGGGAAATTTGTGACGCTAGGAAGGATAGACAGCAGTAGCCTTGCATAGTGTTTGGTAGATAATTGCAGACTTGTCTGTTTTATGAAAAGAAGAAATGGTGCAAAGGGAAGGAAACGCTTGGAAAAGAAAAATTATCATCAGGTGCATAATCTGTAGAAATCGTTGCGGGAGGTTTCTTAGATTTTAAACCGACCAAGGAATACCATTCTTGGAGTCATTGATAAGTTTAGTGTAAGGAAAACATTGGACAATGTGAGAAAACTCTGACGTCCAAAGAAACTTACTGAAGCAGGTGGTCGTGCAATTCTACGGAAAATGAAGAAAAATCCACGATAAGTGCATCAAACGTACCCAGTGAACTTGAAAATAAATTGCAGATAAATGTATGTGAGAGTACTGTTTGAAATTTTTGAGGTAAGGTAGCTATCGTGGAAGAGTATCTAGAAGAATATATTATGTGAATGAAGTAAACAGAAGGAAAAGCTTTGTGTTCGTAAAAAGAGTAAATAAAACGAGTGAGTTTCGGAAAAGTTTTGTTTTTACCGGCGAAAACAAATACAACATATTTTCTTCAGATTGAAGACGGATGATTTTGTTACTCTTCGTTACACGTAAGCCAATGAAAACTTTTTTTGTTGAAATCCTTAGATGTACGAATGCGTTTTACACTCACTGTATTCATAGTAACCCTTTGACAGCCACGTTTGTTAACCTCAAAATTACGTTGCCAGGCCACGCTCGGTTTTTTCGCCACTCTAGATAGCTACTCTAAAAACTTGGGCGTTAGAATTATACACATGACGTCGTCTAGCGGGAAAAATTTGTATCAATTTGAAAACTCATGGCAGTCTTTGGAAGGTATTGGTGTGACTATTTATTTATTTATTTATTTATTTATTTATTTATTTATTTATTTATTTATTTATTTATTTATTTATTTATTTATTTATTTATTTATTTATTTATTTATTTATTTATTTATTTATTTATTTATTTATTTATTTATTTATTTATTTATTTATTTATTTATTTATTTATTTATTTATTTATTTATTTATTTATTTATTTATTTATTTATTTATTTATTTATTTATTTATTTATTTATTTATTTATTTATTTATTTATTTATTTATTTATTTATTTATTTATTCAAAAAACAGTCTAAAACTGTATGTGACGTATGAGGGAGAAAATCATCTGCGCACGCTTTCTTTAGTTTCAGAGTTCCTTCCCAACAATTTAACTATTAATAGTTGAGAGATGAAAATAATAATAATAATAATAATAATAATAATAATAATAATAATAATAACAAATTTACAAAAACGAGGGATTAACAAATCAAAAACTAGATATTTTCGTTGCCAAATTATAGAAAACGTATTTTTAACGGTAAAGGAACAAACAGATTTGATTTTTCTGTATTGTTAACAAAATAGAAACTCATCCTAACCTCTTCTACCACTACAAGCAAAAGGAAAGTTCAACAAAACGTGTGCATAGTGAAGCTACATTTACGTCCAGAAGCAAATCAAGGGGCCATCTCAGCATTTGCTCAATGGATCAGGGAAACTGGACAAAAACCCGATTGAGATGGGGGTCATTGACCCCCATCTTTACTATACCCCACCTTTCAAATCACGATTGCTTACAACAATGAACTGATGATGTATGTATTTGGCATTTTGGATCAATTGTCAGCCTTTGCCGGCTAACTAAGGATGCCCCAAAGCCTGGACTCAGTTTAATTCTCACGCTTGGGAGAGGTAAACACGTCGTATGTGGCACACACGTATTTCATTTACCGCAACTAGCAAATTCGGCGTCGCAGAGATTTTCTTCGTCCCACAGCTACAGAAACTGAGACGATTTGAAAGGACAGCTCCAACTCTTTTTTTGTTTTGATTGGGAATCGAACCTGGGCCCACACTACGGGATGCTAGCAGGCTACCTATGAGGCATTCCAAAGGAAATGAGTTCGATCATAGCCGCTAATTGATGAACTGAACTTATCAATTATTGTATTCTAATGTGTTGTATTATAATTTACTATATAATTAGAACAATACATTGTTCAACCTATTATTGTATTTTAATGTATTGCCTGCTTTTCTTCGCAGATTTTGCTTCTGCTCGTCGTTGTGGCTTTGGCAGTCGCTTCACCACATCATCGCGGCGGACCGTGTCGTCCTGGGCGATTTGGCTGTACCACTGATCCCATTATTATCGTCAACGATCCCACTCCTGCTCCGACCACAGATGGATGATGATTCATTGATTTGATTTCTTGAGAAAGTATTATAGATTTGCTCGAAATTAAAATAACCTTGCAACTTCAATATATTCATGAATCCAGTTATACAGTGTTTTATTCCTCACTGCTTTCGCCATAAAAAATACTTAGAACAATAGCATCTTATTCAAGCTATGAAGTGCCGTTTGTCACGAATTAATTGAACCGTGAGAATCATTTTTTGGATTACTCTGACTGTTTCTTATAAATGTGAAAGTAAGGTATAACAAAGACAATATAATGTTAAAAATAATAATTAATACGTGTTGTCATGAAAATTAAATTATCGTAACTGCGTTGGTACAGGTTCAACGTCATCTTCCTCGAGCAAGATGCTGTGTCACATGTACTCCCTATGAGTTGCACTGCTGGAAAAACAAAAAAATGCGTAATGACTTTTATTTTGTTATGACTTTTGTAATTAATTATCCGAGCACCCGTGAAACCTTGTAATCCATATTCCCTTAATATTATTAAAAGTGTGATACTGTCATTTTTAATAGCCACCGGAAATTTTAAACACGTATCTCAAAACTTCATTCTTTGAGTTTTGTCAGAATTGAACTATATGAAGCTATGCGAATGTACTGTGCAAAATGACATAAATGCTACTTTCTTTTATTGTTTTGCTCTTTGTGTGGGTTTTTAAAAATTCGCAATATTAATTTTTTTAAACATTTCTTACGTCATTATTTTTTACATTACTGCCATTTTGTATATATTATTTCTTTTGTGAGTCCAACTGCTTCAAATTATACATTTTAAAGGTTTCTAAAATGTGACGTCGTTTCTATAAAAATTATCTCAAAATTCCGAATTTTATGAAACGCTGAACAACATTTTCTCAGAAAATTACCCATTTTTCCTTTAAACTTTTTAAACGCCTAATGTTAAATGCACTACATAAAATGTCATTAACGCCATTTTATTTGTTTCTTTTGTTTTAAGAAATATCACAAATATGTTTGAAAAATAGTATTTCTGATGTCGTTAAAATTTAAATTACGATCATTTACTTACATTTATTGCATTTTGGAACACAAGTTATTCAAATTGTTTCTAATGAAGTTTCTTGAAAATTCAAAATCTCTCTGTAGAAATGAGCACAAAATTGCGCATTTTCAGAAAATTTGAAACGACATTTTCTCCAGAACGGCTCCAACTTTTTGAATGGAAATTTGCATATACAAGTGTTTTACTCTTCCGTATTATTTTTAAAAGTATATTTCGATTTTGGTATTAGAGGACCGAGAAAATATGAGAAAATTTTATTTTGGCGCCCATAGGTAGCAATTTGCTGTGCTATTCCGTAGCACCACTAGTTTTACCATTTTAAGTTCCATTTTGGGGTTATCGCACTACGATAACTAACTATGCGATCTTCTGATAATATATTTTCACCGGGAGCGGTAGCTCAACTGATGTCACTGCTGCGCCTCTGGCCGGGAGGTCCTAGGTTCGAGTTCTGACGGAGCCAAGATTTTCGACATTAACTTTTCAGTTAGGTCCAATTCAGTCACTGTCTGGAGGATAATTCTAGCGGCCAGCTGCTCTCATCGGTAGTTTTCCGTGGATTCTCCGATCAACACCAGGCGAATTCCGGAGCAGTACCCTACCAAACGGGCCACGGACCGCGCGCGATCTGTCCTTCCTCTTCCTTGTCCTATCCTCTCCCCTTACACATTCACCCTTACACTAACATGCTCTACACTACTACATATTCCGGGAGACCGGTCGGGAGCTTAGAGCTTGTCCCGGCTGGGGCGGTGCCCCGCTGGTGGGAGAGTCTTGGTTAAGGGGAAACCCCACTAGCCGACGGAAGGTTGGCGCAGGATCTCGTCATCCAGAGGGGTGATCACCGCGCATCTCCCGAGAAAACAACATACAGTACACTGACGGGACTAATGACCAAAGCAGTTGACTCGTCCGGAAACACGAAAAATTCAATCAAACAATCAACCACATTTTCTAGTATCAAAAGTACGCAATAGATGGCAGATATGTGAGGCGTAGTCAGGACCGCTCGCAGTTCTGGATCTCGCTGTCTTCAAAACTTTAAATGGCCAAATTTTAGCGCATGCGAACAACAGGAATTTATCGTGCTGTGTGGTGCCATCGAGCTTTCTCGTTCAATACAGCACATCCCAAACAACAGACCAATCCATATATAGGCGCTTAGAAGCGAAAAACTATATCTCCAAACTTTTATGAACTGCACTCTTGTTTGATAGGAAAATCTAACAAAATCCGATGTATTGAAATATAATAGTTGTATGTATTAAAGATACTGACTAGCTTTGGTGATGGCAACAGCTGAGCAGCTATTAGGAACTAGGCGCCTCTGACGGTATATCATAATGAAACTTTTTTATAATTCCACCTGAATGCACTAATAAACATTGATCCCACACAATTGAAGATAAATAAATTTTTATAGCAGCCATTTCGTATACAAAACTGAACGATAATCTAGAGCCTCAAATTAAATATTAAAATACAGGATGCAAAAGACAATATCGTTTACAGTGTTTCTCCACCGTATGTGCAATTAACGCTCTCCCCCACACACATACGCACACACAAGATATTTTTTACTTTTTTAGAATTCTTCCAGAAAATTCTACAATTATCCGGTTAAAAGTAGAGCACATCCCTTTGTCTTGGCGAGAAAAATCTTAGCAGTCTGTATTGGAGGGTTCAAATATTCCCAAAATTTTATTAGGTGTTAAAAAAATCAAAACTAATGTTTTTATTTACCTTAGAATGTTCTCAGAAAATTCGGGTTGAGTGGTGTATTGTTAGTTTCTCGCCAGCAGACCAATCAGAATGACACATCATCTCCCCTTAATTAGGGGTCGTAAGAGGTCTAAAAGTGAGTGTCTGACGAGCAGGAGGTTTCTCGAATTCTACACACATGATAGTGGAATACTAATTTTAATTACATATCTTTAGAATACTTAATTTGAGGGAAACAGTCTACTTGGAATCAATGATATTTCTTAATTGTACAAAGTTATATAATTAAAATATAGTATCACTGAGAATAACAATACAACGCAATGCTTATATTACTATATATTTACCGTATGTATTACAGTATATAATTTGCTATGTATATTACTGTATATTTCATGATCCCAGTTGCTTAAATATGATGTCGGTGTCGAACAGGAAAAATAACACAAAATTCAAAAATGATTTTAGTACACATTACCAAAGCTCAGTCTCTCTTTTCTATTACATGATCTACACTGGTTTTACAAAACACGTGAAGTCAATTCATTAAACTGAATATTTTGGGTTCAATTGAAGTTTAGTCGTCAGGATATAGTATTATACAGTAAACAATGTACGAAGCCAGGTAAAATTAGCAGAGGCGTTTAGAAAAGACCACTTCCACACGGTAAATTATCTTTCAGAGAGTATTGTGTTGCCATCTACCGGCGATTCCAAGGATTACAACGACACGGTTTCCATTGATTAAAGCTCAAAATACTTGTAATGTGTCATTTCCACTTCATTTATTTTTAATATCGTATTGTAGGTGAATGTTCTTGTCCAATTAACATAAGTTCTACCAGCTCGTGGGTTTTATGCAAGTATAAAATAATCAAAAATAAACAGTTTCCTTACGCTTTAGGAATTTATACTTAAGTCAAACGAAAAATCTTCGAAACCAATTTCTTCGCAAATAACAGTATTAGTATTTAATGTACATTTACTTTTGTTTCTAAGAACAGTACCAGCAATGGTAAGGATAACTTTAACACTTTGTAATTTTGCAAATTCTTGTAGTTGTTTGATTATTTCGTGTTTCTAGGTGCGTCAGTTGCTAAGGTAATTATACCCTAAAGTGTAGTGCATGTTTTCACCATGGAAGGTGGCAGTGTCCTTGCCCCGATGGCGAGATCCGGCCGTGACCTGCACGTCGGCTTCCGGTATTTTCCCCAACCACCAGCGGGCAAGCTCTAAGCTCCCGAATGGTCTCCTGACATGTGTGGTAGTGTAGGGCATGTATAACGGTAAGAGTGTGTATGTCAGGGGTGAGGATGCAAGGAAGAGGAATGAAAGATAGCGTGCTGTCTGTGACCCATTTGATAAGATTCGGGAGAAATCACAGAAAATCAGCCGACCGCTAGAATTCTTCTCCGGGCAGCGACTGAATTCCACTTAGCTACCTCACTCGTGTTAAATCGCTTACATGATATTAAGTAAGAAAGATTTGTGTGTCTTTATTTTCCTTATAAGTGAGGCAAAATAAATCGCAGCTATGGAGCACAAGTCTTGTGAAAAGAAGCCTTTCCATTTTAGTACCAATTAGAAATATAGAGTGAAATAAATATCTATAATATAAAATATAGAGTAACATGATAAATACTATACAAGATGTAGATACAAGAAAACGTTACAAATTTTTGTTTTGTTATCAATTTATGATCGAGATATAAACAGAATTTGATAACATGTAATGTGCTGGTCAATGCTAATTGCAATCATCCAAAATGTGCAAATCTCACTCGATGAAAGCTCATATTACAATGCATCATCTAATTGCAGTGTACACTTTTTTCTATCATTATTCATTGTTGTCAAAGGGGTTTTCGTTTTCGAGTTATCGTGATTGCGGATTATTGAGACTAGCTACATATTTGTGTGTAATTCAATCACAGAGATTGGTGGAGAATTTTAGTGGCTAGTTGCTTTGATCGATAATTTTCCATGATTCCTCTAATACTTACAAAACGAAAGCCGAAGCAATACCCACACAAACTGGCAACGTTCAGTACGCAATCATTCCTTTCTTAGCTTTGACTCATCTTGCCTTACATACACAATCACTTAAGTACTCCGCAAGTAGGGAAACCATTAGAGAGCTTAGTGCTTGTTTCGGTTGGGTGATGCACAGCTGGGGAGATATCTGGAGATGGGAATTCGCGAAAGCCGACGTGTAGGTTGACTCTGCATTCGTATCGCTTTCCAGAGGGACTAATGGTCTAAATATGCGTCGAGGAACAATAACCACTCACTAATCAGCCATCACTGACCGAGCGTTAGAGCCGAACCTTGGTTCCCTTGCCCATAGGTTGGTGTGTGTGTGTATGTGTGTGTGTCTGTGTGTGTGTTGTGTGTGTGTGTGTGTGTGTCTGTGTGTGTGTTGTGTGTGTTGTTGTGTGTCTGTTGTGTGTTGTGTGTGTGTTGTGTGTGTCTGTGTGTGTGTTGTGTGTGTGGTTTGGGTGGTTGTGTGTGTGTTGTGTGTGTGTCTGTGTGTGGTTTGTGTGTGTCTGTGTGTGTGTTCGTGTGTGTGTGGTGGGGGGTGAGAGGGGAAGCTGGATGGAGAACGAACGATGCAAGTTCCACCTCCGATGGCGATGATGAATTTTAAAGTTTAATGGAGAGCTGCGCAGCTGGTAGCAGCGCCGGCTCTGCCCCTAGGGCAGTCAAGTTGTTGGGCTGCGAGTGCTCTCCGCGGTTACGTGGCGCAGGCCCTCACAGCGCCCTCGAGCTCCACTCTCCGCTCCACTCCGCCCACTTTTTTCTTTGTCGACTCTTCGGAATACGAATACTTGCCTTTCATGAAGATACTTGAAATAATAATAATAATAATAATAATAATAATAATAATATTATTATTATTATTATTATTGATTTTTTGTTTCCCGGCGCGTCAACTGCTTTAGTCATTAGTCCCGTTAATGTAGTGCATATTTTTTCTCGCGAGATGGCGGTGATCTTCCCCCGTTAGATGGCGAGATCCGGCGCCGACCTACCGTCGGCTAGTGGGGTTTCCCCCTAACCAGGACTCTCCCATCAGCGGGGCACCGCCCCAGCTGGGACAAGCTATAAGCTCCCGACCGGTCTCCCGGAATATGTGGTAGTGTAGTGCATGTTAGTGTAAGTGTGTGTGTGTGTAAGGGGAGAGGATAGGACAAGGAAGAGGAAGGAAAGATCGCGCGCAGTCCGTGACCCGTTTGGTAAGGTACTGCTCCGGCATTCGCCTGGTGTTGATCGGAGAAACCACGGAAAACTACCGATCAAAGCAGCCGGACGCTAGAATTCTCCTCCAAACAGTGACTGAATTCGACCGAGCTGAAAAGCAAGCGTCGAAAATCCAGCCGCCGTCAGGACTCGAAGAGAACTCCATCAGTTGATGGACTGAGCTACCGCTCCCGATTTTATTATTATTATTATTATTATTATTATTATTATTATTATTATTATTATTATTATTATTATTAATTATTAATTATTATTATTATTATTATTGCTTACTATACTAATTTCTTTTCACAGATGACCCTCTTCTTTACCAAGGTATACCGTCTATGATGGAGAAGATACGTCAGTCCGAAAGTGATTGGCGAAAACTAAGACCAGGCCACCGTTTAAACCAGCCAATCAGCGACCTTGATTTTCACCGGCGCCACAAACATTCAATATATGAAGTAAGTTTTTGGCAACCGGTTATGATCCAATCCGTGCTGGTGAGTCCCATCACCACCAACCGCATTGCCTCACCAATTGTGGCAGTCGATGGTTCTCTGTTAATACTCGTACTATGTGCGTTCAACTCTCAATAGTTAATTTACTAATGGAATTTGAATGAGAAATAAGGTTCCGTTTGAAATAATTTGTTTAAAAAGAAAGCTTGGATACCTAACTATTAACAACAATGCAAGATATATTGCCTAGAAATCAGGAGAAATTATCACATTTAAAACTTCATGACCTGAGATTTCCTCCCACAAGATAATTGACAGTAAGTGATCATCTTTGATCCTGTACATGAAGTTTGTTACAATTATTTACTCTATTTAACGGTTTGGTTTATTGTTATTTTACTCTGTTTAGTTGTGCGATGCAGATTTGTGCAATAAATGTAATGGAAACTACGTGTACTGTAGAACATCTGCCACGTGATAAAAAGGGGGCAAAGAGAAGGCACACAACTTTTAGAAAAAATAACAACTTGTGATCATTTTTATGACAAATAACTGTAACTAGCTTTAGCTCGAGAATGAACATGAGAGAGAGAAAGAGAAAGAGAGAGCGAGAGACGGAAGGGAAGGGAAAGTTAGAGAGGGAGGAATGGAGATACAGTCGAAAACTGATTACATGTTTACCATGTTTGTGGGCTTGTACAATGGTTTCGCGGAAGCTCTGAATAGGAAGAGCGCAGCTTCTCTCTGCCTGCAGTTATGAACCTGTATGCTCTTGCATGACAACTCCATTCTTGAATACAATAGAAATCCACCTGAGAGGATATCCATTGTACTAATTACCCTTTGTATTCATTGCTCTTCCTGTCTGGTGCAGAGTACAGCAGAGAAAGACAATTGCGGCTGCCATACACAAGGTGGCTTGATGCTGAATCTTCCGTACTCCGTACTTTCTTTCCGACACAAAAACAAATAAAACATTTAATTACTCGAGGATAATATGAACCATGAAATCTAGGATTTTATTCGAGATAATTTTTTAGATATTTGTCATTTAGCTTTATCCATTATCCAAATCAAATTACGTTGTCGTAGTCACGCGATATTTATTTTTTGTGTTGCATTTAAAGTTGTGTTCAAAGAGAATTAAATGCAACTTTATTAATCCGCTTTCCACTTCCAAAATATAATTTTATTTGAATAGAGATTACAGTACAAATCAATTTTTCCATACCAATGTCTAATTGCTATGAATTGAACAGTCTTTGATCAGAGGTTTTCAACGCTTTTCTTGCATCGATTCATTTTTATAAGAATGGTTTGCTACGTCATATCTCTTCCTTCTTTTGCAGCATACAACATAACATAAATAATTGTTCATATATATGACTTACATAGAAGAATTTGAATAAACGTTTTTAAAATTCTGGTTTATTGGCTTTGTGTTTCGTAACTTTTGACACGGTTATCACTGTTAATTTCAAAAATTTAAACCAATTTTCAGAAGCAGAATAACAAATGATTTCAAGACAATTATTTTCTTACGTAAGTACGTTCAGTACCAATTTAAACTCGTAATACCCTCAACACTCAATAGTAAATGCTAAATTCCCTATTTATAAGATTTCCATTTTGTATTTAAAAAAAAAGAAAAATGTCATTCAAACCGCTGAAAATTTTCTCATCATTTCTTTTTTCACAGAAGGTTGCATATCATTCTTCATCATCTTCAAAAGAGTGTTTCAAAATCTCAGGCAACAATTTGATACCAATGTTTTAATTATTTGAAGAAGTAGATTTGCTTCCGATTCTCCGTAGACAACCAAATATGTCTTAATCAAAAATGTTCTTTTAAATAAAAAATTAAATATGTCAATTTACAAATCAACAGACTTCATCTATCAAATGTACAAACAATCACTCTCTTACTCTGTGAAGTGTCTCTTGAAGTGTATCGATAATTATGAACATTAGCCATATCTCCACCTATGTGTATACGTGTTATTAAAATTAAACTAAATAATTGAATAACAATGTGTAACAATAAAATCTCATATACAACACGCTGTGTATACAATTATTCTGAGAATCTCGTAAGTTTACGAACCCTGATAATGAAGCACCATTGTGATATTTTGATAAATAAGACTGTGTGAATGATACAGCCGACATGGATAACAGAGTTGGCTAAGAGCGTGCACCGACTTGGCGCTTCGGTCCGAAGTGCCGCGGATTAGAGTCCCGCCTTAGGCATGATTGTCCCTTGTCTCTGATGTACGTGTTGTCGCGGATGGCCTCGCGTTCTGCTGAACCCAGATCAGAGGACACCGCAAGTGTGTTGGTGTTTAGCGTACAATATCGTCAAATATGCGTCCTACAGGGATGTAAAAGGCAACCGGTTGTCCGCTGGAAAAAGACCTAGAAAAGAAATGAATGAATGATAAATATGTGTTGTCACGGATTGCCTCGCGTTCTGCAAAACCCAGATCAGAGGAGCCCGCAAATGTGTTGGTATCTAGTGTACCATATGGTCGAATCTACGTCCTACAGGGCTATCGGCTGTTGGCAGGCGAAAGACCCAGAAAAGAAAAGAATAAATGATGAATATTTGATACATATATAAGACCGCATGAAAGTGAGCTTCTTAACAAAACCTTAGTCCCGGAGGCGGCCGGGAAGAGCGGAACTGCTGGGGGCGCAGGCTCTTCCATCCGAGAGAGCTCCCCTCGCCCCGCCCCAGGGACTGCGTGGCCTCGGGGGCCTGTGCGCCGCGTTATCCGGAACATCTCTTCGAATTTCTGCCCCATCCGCTGGCGGCGCTTTGGCGCAGCGGGGCCGGGCGACACTCGCGAGTCGCCCAGGGCACCGGCGTGCCCGCCGACGAGGGGACGGGAATTGGCCGGGTCGCTGTGGCAGTGGCGGCAGGGAACGGGGGATGTGAATGAGACGGGGGAATGGCGGTGGTGGTGGTGAAAGTGACGGTGGCGATGAAGGTGAAGATGAATGTTGTGGTAAGCTGTAGATAAGGCTGGTGGTGAGGATGGCGATGGCGGTGAAGGGGGAGTAGGGAATATTGTGTTAAAGGGAAGTGGCAGTGAAATGATAGATAACTTGATTGGAAAGGTTGTGACATACCAATATATGGAACCTTGTATTGCGTCACATTTATTGTAAACAGGGTGAATTGTTAGGATAGACATTTGTACATATGGCGACATAGCAACGGTAGACGAGTTGTCGTCAAGGTCAACAAACTTGCTTTGAACCACGGGGCGCGGCTAGTTGATAAAGTAAACTGTTTGGGGATTGGGCGCCAAAGCAACGACAGTCTGGAGCGCGGCTAGTTGAATTTGTAAGTAATTGAGGGATTGGCTAGGCATGGAATGTTTTCAGACAAGAAACAGTAGATAGATGAACCGAGTTTTGAAGGGCTGAAAGAGGGGAATATGGATTCATTCCGACTTATGCCGTGGTGCTGTGCGGATCGTGTGTAGACAATTGATGTTGGGAGTTTGGGAATTGTGAACATTTACTTTGGAGCGTATGATTGTCGGACTTAGAATATTGATGGAAGGTGCGGAAATTGGAACTTGAAATATTTCGAGTGCAGCAGCTAGAATTGTGAACTTAGGTGAATTTGTCGGCAACAGGACTGGGAGTATTTGATGCAAAAATTTTACGCGTAGAAAGAACTGGGAACTTTTAAAGGGAAAATTATTTAAGTCTTATCTACTTGGGGATCTTAACCAGAAGGAAGAAAAAAGTGGATTTGACCTGGAGCCATCGACACCGGGAAAGATTGAAAATGGTTCTACGCGGCGACATCGGTCAAGAGCATGCGAAGACGGGTACTGCAATATAAGGTTTGAGACTGGTCATGACCGAAAGTTTCGTATTGTTACCAATGAACATTGAATAAACTTACAAGTTTCTGTGAATAGAAAAGATGATTTTCATTTAGCCAATTCCAGCAAATGAGTAGCTAGAAATGTATATTTGCTTTTCATATTCCTTGGCCATTCTGTACAGATGGCAGATCGAATAATCGGCTATTAGCAGCGATTATTTCGTATAAGACCCATCGACCCAGTTAGCCGGATATTAATTTAATGGAACTAGCAGTTCAAGATTAATTTTAATAATTGAATTAACGTAATCTTTTCCTGGCGCCCATTTTTTTAAATTTAAAGGGAAGGGCAGAGGAGATATTAAATTTTCAGACAGTTTTTTTCAAATGGCGCGCCAACTGGAGCTGAATTTGTTATAAATTGCGTTAATATATCAAAATCGGTCAAGAGGAATCTGAAGCAAAGAATTGGCATGAAAATCAGTTGTTAGTTTAAGGAAAATTTTGCCAAACCATTTCATTGTGGTCAAGGTTGAAATAGCAATTATAGAGAAATTATATTTTAAAGACTTCATAAAGAAATTACGATGGATACGAAAAGTAAGAAATCGCGATCTGAAAACGTGGACGTAATGGCGGCCGAAGCAGAACCTGTACGTGAATCAATAGAGGTAGCGTCACCGGAAATAGACATTGTAAAGGTAGCGTCGGAGAAAGAAGATCGTAATTAATAATAAAAATTATGGCGGGCAAAATTCGGGTGAATTTGTTTCGGGCGAATTTGTTTGAAGGTGGAGGTGAATGTTGTGGTGAAGGTGGTGGTGAAGATGGCGATGGCAGAGAAGGTGAAGATGGGATTAACTGTGGTGGTCGAGGTGGAAGTGAATGTTGTGGTGAAGGCGGAGCAGCTTTCATTCGCCACTGCGGGACTTCGAAGTTCTGAGGGCTTGCACAGTGGTCAAGGCAGGCTGTGATGTTGTACCAGATTTCTATTCATTCTATTCCACAAAAATCACCTCGCAAAGTACATTTTTATTTATTATATTTAGAAGATTTCGTACGTTTCTAATCGTCAAAAACACGGCGTTACAGTATCTTCTACTTTAAAAATGAGAAAATTTATCTATTCTCATGGCTCCTACAGGAGGTGGTGCAGACGCTCCCAGGGGTGGCACTGGAACCTGAATGCCATGAATTCCTTTTGTATTCCACTAACAAAATAAAGTATATAAGAATTTGCATATGGTGATAAGGATTTTGCATATGGTGACTCGTATCCTTGTCGCTCGAGAGTTGGGATGGGAGTGAGGATGGGGGGCGGGGCAGCCACTCAGCGCCCCGTGCCTCTGCCTCCGGCGGCGGACGGCGCCCTTTTCTTTCCCCTTCTCTTCTCTTCTCTTCTCCTTTTCTTGTCTTCTCCTTGTTTTGTCTTCTCCTTCTCTTGTCTTCCCCCTTTTCTTGTCTTCTCCTTTCTTGTCTTCTTCTCTTGTCTTCTCCTTCTCTTTCTTCCCTTTCTTGTCTTCTCCTTGTCTTGTCTTTCCTTGTCTTGTCTTTTTCTTGTTTGTCTTAATCTTCTTGTCTTATTCTTCATATATTTTTCTTTCCTTCTTGTTTTTGTCTTCTTGTTCTTTTCTTCTCGTTCTTGTCTTCTTCTTCTTCTTCTTTTCTTCTTCTTTTTCTTTTATTCATCAAACCTAGTTTGAAAAACATCTTCGACAAACACTTTTCCAACATCCCCATGAATTCTCGGGCGTTTTAATTCTCGAAGACAAAGGAGAAGGAGCTCTGTCCACTTCGAGACGAGTCAACTCAACTTTAGCACTGTGTTACGTCTTCCGGCCAGAGCTTCTCATCACGCTGTGCTACATCGCGTCATTTATGGACAGGGTGTATCAGTTGTGTGTTAATCCACGCCCGTACTGTGACCTGTGTTCCTCACAGCTGCAACTGCAATAGATAGGGAACGCCGTTCTCTGGGCTCAGCGCTCGCTCCCCAAATCTGGGTCGGGCAGTGGCCGTGCTCTGATAAAGAGGCCTCAGGGGGAGGGTGCAGAAGGGCGTGGAGGGTGGCAGGCGGAGCGGAGGCTAAAGCGACGGGCAGGGTGGCGGGCGCTGTGAGGAACGGCTGGGCTGCGGGCGGGCAGGCGGGCAGGCTGGGCGGCGATTAGGGCAGCGGGCAGACCTAATTGAATGTTAGTCATTCCGGGCGCGTCATAAGTGCTCAAGTGTAGCGCATGTTTTTCATCGGGAGGTGGCGGTGATCTTCCCTCACTGGACGGCGATGAGAGTCGACCTACTGTCGGCCAACGAGGTTTTCCCAACCAGGTAACTCCCACCAGTGGGGCACCGCTCCAGCCGGAACAAGTTCTAAGTCCCCAACCAGTCTCGTGGAATATGTGGTAGTGTAGTGCACGTGTATGTGTGTAAGAGGGACAGGACAAGGAAGAGGAAGGAAAGATCGTTTGTGGTCCGTGGCCCGTTTGTTAGGGTACTACTCTGACATTCGCCTTGTGTTGATCGGATAAACCACAGAAAACTACCGATCAGAGAGCCGGCCGCTAGAATTCGCCACTACCGTCGGCTAGTGGGGTTTCCCCCTAACCAGGACTCTCCCACCAGCGGGGCACCCAGCTGGGACAAGCTCTAAGCTCCCGACCGGTCTCCAGGAATATGTCGTAGTGTAGTGCATGTTAGTGTAAGTGTGTGTGTGTAAGGGGAGAGGATAGGACAAGGAAGGGGAAGGACAGGTCGCGCGCGGTCCGTGGCCCGTTTGGTAGGGTACTGCTCCGGCATTCGCCTGGTGTTGATCGGAGAAACTACCGATCAGAGCAGCCGGCAGCTAAAATTCTCCTTCAGACAGCGACTGAATTCGACCTAGCTGAAAAGCTAGAGTCGAAAATCCTGCTACCATCGCGACTCGAACCTAGGCATCAATGATCGCAAGACATCTGAGCCATCTCTCCCGGTCGGTCGGAGCTGCGCGGGCTGGGCAGCTGTGCGGTATCGGGACGGAGCGCAGTGTCGATCTAGGAGGACAAAATTAATGTTGTGTAAATAATGTGCAAATAAACAAATGTGCTTGCAAAACTTAAATTTTTACGTAATACTTTTTAAAATTTTTAGGAAATTTGAACACTTGTATTAGCCTCCATGACAGTATACAATTTTGAAACGTTACATTTGTTTAATATTATTGGATATAATATTTGAATTTTACAAAACATGCTCTGCAAGAAAAATAAAATGAAAGTATACAAAAATAAATAGCCAAAAATAAAATTAAAAAATAAAAACAAAAAATAAAATGAGAGGAATATACAATAAATTTTACAAATTAGTTTAATCACTACTAGCGTATTCTTCTGATGGTCATTCTTGTACGTATACCGTCTCTTTTGTCTCATTCCTTGTTTCTAATAACACCAAAGTTCAGCTTTAACGTTTGGTCGACAAAATCTTATCGAAAAAGCTGGATTTTCCCAAATAATAGTTTTAATCTGATAAGCAACACTGAAAATCTGAATAGAAACCATTGAAATACTACACTAATGTTCCTCAGTATATTGTTCTTCAGAAAATGTTTGTTTGCGTTTCCCCATCACATCCCAATTTAATGATTATTTCAACATATGTACATTGAAGCGAATGTAGTACCATCTCTGCTACTTTTTGAATTTTAAATGTCCGTGCCACGGTGTGATCAATCAATGCTTGGAGGGGAATTTCAGCTGAACTTTCTGTAACTGTAATTTTCCCTGGAAAGGATAACTGTTTAGCTTATTTCACTTTGTAGTAAGGGGAACAGAAATTGCAATATGAGCCTTTCACTTGTTAGCATATGTGTATATATTGGTGGGTTAAAATCATTTTGTCATTTGGTTTCAATTTTTTGATATCTGATTACAATTTTTTGACAAATACCTCTAACGTTAGACTTTTGCCCAACAATGCTGTTGAGGTTCTAAAATTCTTAATTCACGCAAGAAAACATTTAATGCAGATTCGAATCTCTCTTCAATTTATTTTTTTCACTCATCCTTCCTCACTTCCTTCCCGAAAATTGAAGAGCCACCAAAAAACTTAAATATTATCCACATAGAAATATTAGTAAAACAATGTAAATTACTACTAGTAAACCTACAAATCACATAATGAGACAAGTGGTGTATCCCGAACAAGAGAACTTCACAGACTCAAAAGTGGCGTTCAGAGCTGAGCACCGTAGTAGCGGCGATAGACGTGTTTGAACAAGCACCATGGACCTTCAAACGAAAACCAACAATAGTGGTTTCATATAGTGGAGACACACGACTACACAGAATTATAACAATTTTTCTATTTCAATTCAGTTGAAAAGTTTATTTTCTCCAGATAGTAGGAGCAAATTCGCACTGTCCGGCGCGCGGGCACGACGACGGAATGGGTGACCAGTGGGACGGCGCAGGCCTGAGGGAGGAGGTAGGGCGAAGCGGCAGGCGAAAGCGGTGGGCGAAGCGGTGGGCGAAGCGGTGGGCGAAGCGGTGGGCGAAGCGGTGGGCGAAGCGGTGGGCGAAGCGGTGGGCGAAGCGGTGGGCGAAGCGGTGGGCGAAGCGGTGGGCGAAGCGGTGGGCGAAGCGGTGGGCGAAGCGGTGGGCGAAGCGGTGGGCGATGCGGTGGGCGAAGCGGTGGGCGAAGCGGTAGGCGAAGCGGTGGACGAAGCGGTAGACGAAGCGGTGGGCGAAGCGGTGGGCGAAGCGGTGGGCAAAGTGATGGGCGAAGCGATGGGCGAAGCGGTGGGCGAAGCGGTGGGCGAAGCGGTAGGCGAAGCGGTAGGCGAAGCGGTGGGCGAAGCGGTAGACGAAGCGGTAGGCGAAGCGGTGGGCGAAGCGGTAGGCGAAGCGGTGGGCGAAGCGGTGGGCGAAGCGGTGGCGAAGCGGTAGCGAAGCGGTGGGCGAAGCGGTGGGCAAAGTGTGGGCGAAGCGATGGGCGAAGCGGGGGCGAAGCGGTGGGCGAAGCGGTGGCGAAGGGGGCGGTTGGACTGTTGGGCGACGGGCAGGGAGATGAGAGGGGAGACGGGCATGCTGCAGGCGTTCTGGCGGAAGGTGACAACCTGGGGTTGGGGGCGGTAGGGGGAAACCGGCCGGGGGGGTTGGGGGGGTAAGGCGAAGGCTAGGGTGGAGTTTGGGGGAGTGGTGGAAGGCGACGGCCAGGGCGATAGTTAGGGCGTGAGCTGTTGGTAGGGGTTCTAGCGGATAAGATGACAGCCATGGCGATGGTCGGGGCGGGGGCGTTGACGGGTTAATCAACGACCAAGTCGAAGATTGGTGTGGTGGTGGTAGGCGTTCTGGTGGGTAAGGCGAAGGCCAGGGCGGAGGTTGGGTTGGTGGTGGTAAGCAGTCTGGCAGACAAGGCGCCGGCTAGGACGGTGGTCGTGGGCGCGGGCTAGGGCTCCACGGCGAGAGCGAAGGTTGACGTCGTGGTCGTAGACGTACTGCGGGGTAAGGTGACGACTAGAGCAGACCTGTCAAAACGCCCACCCGAGCTCCCCAACCACCACCTCAGCCGTCGTCTTACCCACCAGAATGTCCACCATCTGCCCCCAACCACCGTACTTACCCTCCGTCGCCTTACCCGCAAGAACGCTTTCCAGCGCCCTAGCCTACCGTCAATCCGTCAGAACGTCTACAACGCACCCGAACCTCCGTACTGGCCGTCGCCTTACCCGCGCGAATGTATACTACCCGCCCTTCGCCCCAACCATCAAACCTGGCCGTCGACTTACTCTCCAGAACGCCCCCCAACCTCCGCTCTGGCCATCACCTTACCCCTCTCGACGCCTACCACCCCCCAACCACAGCTTTGGCCATCGCCTTAATTGTCAGAACGACCTACCACCATCCTTCCCCCCAACCACAGGCTTGGCCGTCGCCTAAATTGTCAGAACGACCTACCACCAGCCCCCACAACCACGCCTTTGCCGCTGCCTTGCCCGCCATATCGCGTACTACCTGCTCCTCACTCGCTACCACCGCTCTGGCGTTGGCTTATCCGCCAGAACGCATACCACCAGCCCCCGATTTCTAACTAACGCCCTGCCCGTCGTCTTACTCATGAGATTTTTTTGAAAATACAAGTAGTTTTCGTGCAACAGTCCGTGCAATATTTGCTATTTTCAAAAATTATAGAATTTTTTTGACTTGTCTTTCACGTCGGTAATATGTAAATTAGAGGCAATTTCTTCACATTATTAAAATTAATGAGTACATGTTCTTTAAATAATGTTATATAAAGTGTCTCGAAAACTCAACAGATATCTGTGAATATGAGCTTCAAATTAGGCATTTTCAGAAATCCTCAAAGGACATTTTCTCAGAAATGACTCTAAATTTTTTCTTAAAATTTTTCCAATTTATAGTGCAAATTGCACTGTTTAATAAGGTCTAAAGTTCATTTTGGTGTACTCTACTTTTTTTTAAAAATTACAGGAATGTATTTTTTTAATCGTTCACGCTGTTAATATGCACATATCCATCGATTTGTATATATTATTACATTTGTGAGTGATTGGGCTTAAAATGACCTCAAATCAAGTTTTTTGATAACTCAATAGTGTAACCGCCCATATGTCGGTTCCATTGATTTTTGAGAAGCATACGACAAGATGCAATTATAGTGTTACCAAATTGCAAGAGATCGCGCCAGCAATATATGGTATCCCCTGCGGGTTTTTTTTAAGTTTCTGAACGCACTCGCGTAGAATACAACGAGAACCAATCTAAAACCACCCTTGAAAATATCGGCACTAGCGCATAGCACCGCTACGAAAAGCTCTCTCTTTTGCTGCCGACCCCCGCTCTGGACACACCGCAATTGTTCGTGCTGGACGGAGAGGAGAATTCGCCGTATTTCGACGATAATAAGCTTGAAAAAGATAATTCGTCTCATCATGTTAAAATAACGATACCATGTATGAGAGAATTGCGAATTTTAAATCATGAATATTCTGATAAATTCACGTAAACGCATTACCTAGAAATACACTATTTTCCTATCAACGAGGAATAATATATTTCAACGTTCAAGAACTGAAGTAGAAAGCATGTGCTATAGGAAATGTTTCTATCTATTTCCAGTTTTTTTTCTGTTTTTCGTCTTGGCTTACCACGTAAGAAATTCATTACGCGGAGATATTGCAGTCATATTTTATAAAATTCGAAGGTCTGTGGTAACGATTCACCAGATCACGTGTTCGCTGAAGCAAGGGGTTGACACGACCTTGAAAGGATTTGGGTCGCCGACGCCGCTTCAATCGCTTTCGCCGCGCTGTGGAAATATTTCTTCGAGACAACGTGTCGTGAGTCAGAAAAATTCACTAGAAATTCTCAAGAAAAGAACTGTTTAAAGAAGCGAGAATTATCCTACAGAAATAGAATTCATCTCACTTACAGATGTAGATAGTCGAGTAATTATATTAAAATCATTTAAACGTAATCTTTTACAATATTGCAGTCGTAAAAGGAAGCCAGATAGTTAATTCATGTAAAGAATTGTAAAAAACTATTTTTTCCATTTTCTATTAACGATAATATTTGTTCTTTTAGTGTGTGTTTTCAATTTATTGTTTAATCGTTTTTCAAATTTTCAAAACCAATAATTAGTAAGAGAGTTATTATTGATTGTACGTCCATTGCATAACCATATATTTTGTTCTTTGCTGCCTAAATTGTATTAAGTAATAATCCACGTGAAAGTGAAACAACGTCTAGTATGTATTTCATTCACTATTCAAGTGAGAATTTCGTTGAAAGTGTATGTAAAGGGTATTTTGGTATGTGATTTTTTTCAGTATTTTGTGTTTCCACGTATTATTGTCTTGTGTACAGTTATTTTATTGTGTTTTTGTGAAGTGCAGGGTAATATAATTTTATGTAATGTGTTTCTGCAAGTTTTAAAACGCAACTGCAGTTGTTAGGCAATCACGTAATTGCTAAAGTTAGAGCAAGTGACAGAATTTTTCAATGCCATGTGTAAATGTTATATAAAATTATATTCACGTATTTAACAGAATATATCCAGAACTCTGTTCATAGTTAAAAGATTAACTTGCCAATTTTTCTTTTATTACAAAAAAGCATGTTAAAAGACGAGCCCACTCCTGTATGGCAGTTAGGACATATAAAACCATTCCTAACTTTTGGTGTGACATTGTCATAACAAGTCACAGGTCAAGTAATACTACTAGGTTACTTCAGTGACCCGCTGTAGGCTTTTTAGAGAATAGTGAAAAGGTAGAGCGGTCACAATTGATTCCTGTGAAATAGAGCTTCGTATTTTGTATTAACAGTAATGCATAATCGCCATTTTCTTAAAAACAGTTTCAAATTTGTCAATGAAAATTTTTACTTAGGACGAGGTGTTATTCTTCCTTATTCTTGGAGTAATATTTCGGTTCTTCTATTAGGATATCAAAAAGTTGAGAAAATGTCAAAAAATGTAATATATGTAACGATAGATGGCAGCTGGCCAGAGAGTGGACCGAGACCTTCAAGCTAGTCCACACCAACGAAATTAGAATAATTTGTTACGAGAAAGTCAGTGCCATTTTGTAACATCTCTAGTTTTATTTCAAGAAATATTAATTGCTGATTGAGGCATATTCTTTTGTACTACCTGCTGCATGTGGACGTGTTATTCTATACAGACCCACAATTCCTGGACGTTCTATTAATTGGAATCAATTATTAGACTGATGGCAACTACTATGAATTATCATATTTTTCCAACAATACAATTTTAACATTTATTCTTATTTTCTCTAAATTGCAGTTCTGTCAAAATTACGTGAATTACTATCACTTTCACTTTAAACTTGAAACATCGTACGAGTTTGATTATACTTCGTAAGCTTACGTTCATAATTATGTTCGTAATCTTGATTGTTGGCTTCTCGGCTAACTGACAGAATGAAGTCCCCGTAATCCTTGCTGAACCAATTCTCATGTCCTCTCCTAAATAAAAATGTTTCAGAGTGTCCTTAATTATTGCTTTAATTGGACATAATATTCCTACAAATTTAACACGCTGTAGCGACTTTCTCCATCTGTGTTTCGTATGAAACTCCTACTCGAGACTGACTATATTCATCTACTTATAGGAAACTTTTTTCCATCTACGAAGTTACTCTAATGTATATTTCTTCGAAACATGGAGTCTAATTTGAACTTGAATCATTATATCAATAAAAAATTCCCGATTACAATTTTCACAAGACCAGTCTCTCAAATTTCGAACTTAACATCACTTCCCGTCTTACTATCATCTACATAATGTCCACCCTGTTGAAAACCCGATCGCACTTCACCAACCGCTTACGTGTACTCGCGACGAAGTTTTTCTAGAGAGTGAATCAATGCGTCCTTCCTGAAGATCACGTCTGCACGACCATTCAAAGCCCTCTTCATACATTCAACATCTACTGTATTCGGGACCGTGTCCATTTGCTCAACATTCAAACATCTTGCATGCAATATTAACCCTTGTTGATTCGTTGTCCTAACAACGCGCATTCTTTGACTGAAAACGATGCTATATGCCAACGCTAAATGTTGATTTTATTATAAAAAAACTAACTTCATGGTTTTTGGCTTATCACAGTACCAACATTTTATCTTTAATTTCATATTACTGTCTATAGTGCCTTGGGAAGCAATGCAGCGATGTATATTTGAGAAGTTCATTGTTGAACGGCGACAACGATTAAATAATTAAATATGAAATTCTTTTAAATTCTTCTCTTTGTTGAACATTCAGATTGAAACAGTATGAGGTATTTTGTATTTATTTATTTATATTTTTTTATTTAACGTCAAAACAACAAAACTGAGTATGACGTATTATGGGGAGAAGTTTATTTCTTAAATTCTGTTATCCCTACCCAAACTCGTAAACATGTTGAATTCTGAATACAAACGGAAACGAAAAGTGTGTTCTTCGATTACGAGAATTTGGGGAAATTTTCGGATGTAAAAACGTATGAAGCATTTAACATTGAATGTTCAGACAAGGAGTTAAGTGTAATTCGTTCTGCATTTAAAAGACAATAAAACATTTCAGAATGAACCTAGAGACATGCGAAAAATAATTATAAATAAAAATAATTATCTTGGAGACAGGCGAAAAATAGTTGTATGGTTAAATAGTTCATTGCTGAGTGTTTATGGGCATGAAACAAAACACGTAACGGTATTGTTAATACCTTTGCGGGTCTTTCTATTTTTTTCTGCCCGCGCGGGTCTTTTGAATACTTTATGACCATTCTAACACCAACACAACAAATACAACATTTTTATGAGTTCGATTTATTAAAGTAAAGATACAAGAACACACAATAAATACAAGGAGAAAAGCTCAAAAAAGTAAAATAACTCGTTGTAAACCTTATTTTGTTTAATTTATTTTCAGTATAATATTATTACATCACATTTACTAAGGGGTGATAAATTATGTGCTGTTTTAGCACCTCGAGTTTCTCTTTATGAAATACATATGTGACACGCAAAACTCTTGTCAGAAACAACGACTTCCAAAATTTGTTTTTTCCTTAATTATCGAGCGTTGTAGAATAAAATAAAGTTTTTATTTCAATAATTCTGAACAATAGCTAGTCTCGCATGGCGTGTTTTAATCGAGTAAATTGTTCAGTATTGTGCTGTCTCACGGGGTACCGCGTACATTATGAAAAATCAATATCACATAGGCTCTTATTTTGTCATTAATATTTTCTGCCGACTTCCTTATGTTAAAAGATGATTCACCATCGTCGAAGGACGTCAATATCAATTCATTACGTTTACATTTACCATTCCTATTGATAAATTATGCTCGGCGATGAACAGCTTACGACATAACATGTCAAGCTGTCGAGAATGCTCTGTAATTATGAGTTGTGTTATCTATGCAAGAGACAGAATAGTTTCCACTGTTTCGATAAATATTTTCCTTCTAATAAACGACCGACTCCACTTAAACGGAACGAGATAATTCAAAGGAGGAATAGAACCAGGTTATTTATTCATACTTCGAACCTTGTGTCATCTCCCTTCTCATGGTGCAATTCAAAACACGTGTTTTTGCCAAACAATTTCCATTATATTTCAGAAATATTTAAAGTACCCTAAATCCAGTATCTTCAAACAGTATACAAAGATATTAAATTGCCAATTTTTTAAAAGGATTAGTTATTTTTTCAATTTACTTTATGAAATAATATAAAAATATACGTAGATGTCCTTAAGATGCTGAAAACCTTAGATTATTTAGTATATTCATTATTTAGTTGAGTATGAAAAAAATAATTAAGCTCCTTAGCGGTGATTCAACTAAACAATAATTTATTTACATGGCAGTTAAAATGGAATTCATAGAGTAAAAATGAGGAACGTGATTTTTAACGTTGAGAATTCAAAAACTGTTGAATATCTGCTAAGAAACTAAACCTCAATAATCGAATAAAACATAATATAACATTGCTGATTAAAATAATACAATATGTTAAAGTTAAGAAAGTGTGTGGTCCTAGCCTTGTCAGGTGTTATGGCTTCCCGCGCGACTGTCGGATTTTGGTGAAATGTATCTCGTATCCAACATATCTTAAAGAAACTTTTGTGAAGTTGAAGCTTCGTAGGTGAACAGTTTTTGAGATATAGCGGTTGTTGCGGTTTTGACCCAGTGCAACGCCGTTCTGTGGTTTATATCAGTTGCCAGTTGTACAGTAGCCTACAACTCAGTTTTACAGTACCTTGTACATTTGATTGATTTGATTTTTTTTCGTGCTTCCGGGCACGTCAACTGCTTTGATCATTAGTCCCGTTAGTGTAGTGCATGTTTTTTTTCGGGAGATGCGCTGCCATCTTTCCCCGCTGGATGGCGAGATCCGGCGCCGACCTACCGTCGGCTAGTGGGGTTTCCCTCTAACCAGGACTCTCCCACCAGCGGGGCACCGCCCCAGCCGAGACAAGCTCTAAGCTCCAAACCAGCATCCCGGAATATGTGGTAGTGTAGTGCATGTTACTGTATGTGTGTGTGTAGGTAAGGGAGAGGATAGGACAAGGAAGAGGAAGGAGATATCGCGCGCGGTCCGTGGCCCGTTTGGTAGGGTACTGCTCCGGCATTCGCCTGGTGTTGATCGGAGAAACCACGGACAACTACCTATCAGAGCAGCCGGCCGCTATAATTCTCCTCCAGACAGCGACTGAATTCGACCTAGCTGCAAAGCTAGTGTCGAAAATCCTGCCGCCATCAGGACTCGAACCTAGGACCTCCCGGTCAGAGGCGCTGCAGTGACATCAGTTGATGCACTGAGCTACCGCTACCGGTTACGTTGTACAGATACATAATGCAACGACAAATATTTTCGCAAATTTTTCCTTCATCATTATTGCTAAAGAAATGAAACAGTTTACTAGTACAACTTTTATGCTCTATTCAATGGATCTAATATTAATTTTGTTTTTATTGACACACAGCGGGTACATTCGAGGGTACATACGAATTCGACGAAAAATAGTGTTAAACGAGAAGTGCTACTGAATAGCACAGCTATTTTCGTTGTAAAGTTTTCTAATTTCTTTGGTGTGGACTGGCTTTGTAGTCGTGCCTCATCCTCATTCCAGCTGCCATCTATCGTCGCCCAAATAACATTTTTTTACATTTTCTCAACTTTTAGCTCTCCTAATAGTGGATCGTAAATTTCACTTCAAGAATATTAAAGAAGAGTAAATTCTCGTTCTAAATAGAAATTTTCATTGGAAAATTTGAAACCGTTTTAAAAAATGGCTATTAAGCATTTCTGTAAATGCGAAATATGAAGCTATTTTCACTGCAATCTATTGAGTTCTCGACAACCTTCATTGAAAGTCATTTAAAGCACTTCTAATCTGAAATACAATAATGTATTTAAATCGATGGGAATGTGTAAATTTACAGCGTGAGAGGTATTTGAAAAAAATTACATTTGTGTATTTTTTTAAAACAAAATGATACACCAAAATAAACTTAACATCATATTAAACAGTACAATAAGCACTATCCATTGAACAAATTTAAAGAAAAAATGTGGAGTCGTTTTTTAGAAAAAGGTGTTTGAGCATTTTTGAAAATGCGGAATTTTGAGCTCATTTTCACAGAAAACTTGTGTTTTTGAGAAACTTTATTTGACATTATTTAAAGCACATGTACTCATAACTATAATACTGTGAAAAAATTCCGTCTAAAGTAAGTATTGCCGACGCGTGAGACAAGTAGACAAGTAAAAAAACTATATTTGGTAAATTAAAAAAAAGAATAGAGCAATATTGCGTTTATATCATCGTATAGGGTACATTTGGATCTAATCGTTCCCAAAATTCAAAGAAAAAATTTGGAGCTGTTTCTGAGAAAATCTTGTTCTTGTCCATTGAATGTCCATTGAAATATTCACGTGTGCTCGGTTCACTCTGATGAGCACGCCTACTTTTGTGAGTTCCGAAATTTCGTTATAGTTTTTGAGGAAACCTTTTTTCAATTGAGATGATGCTAACACAGTTTGTTTTGTTGACGTTGACAGACCTCTATAAACTCGAGCTATTCTCTTTCATTTGTTCTTAGAGCTTTAGAAGATCCCTGACAACAGAAAAGATGTCTACATATCGAAACTATAAATTGAACGAATCATTCAATAATGTTATTTGGCCAAGGGTTCCAAATCAGTGTTTATAGGAACAGAAGTACCACCGGGTGATCAGTATAAAACGCAACCCACAGCAGGCAGAGCGAACTGCACTTGCAACCATGTTTGAGCGGGTCGGATAGCGGCTGGTTGTTTCAAGCAGGTAAACTGTCGGAAAGTACGCTTAATCCTCTCTCCCACTAACGCCACCCTGAGGAGGAGAGCAGGTGACCGCAGAGTTCAGAGAGAAAGGCACGCGCCTGCTTGTTTGGCGTCGAAAGAAAATTGAATTGTCAAGAACGACGATTCCTTCGTATATTGTTTAAAAGTGAAATAAACTTACCCTGTAAAATATACATTGACGTCACTTTAATAGTAAATTTGCTTGTTTTAGTTTCGTAACAAGATACATACGCTTCTGAATATCTGCTCCAGAAATGTATATGTTTTATACTTTTCAGTTTTAAATAAAAAATAATATTAATAATAATAATATTAATATTAATATTATTATTATTACTATTATGATTATTATTGAATAAGGATACTTTAAAAATAATTAACAAATTAAAATATAATAAAAATTAATTTCTCAATTCATTCTGATACGAATCCGCCTTTACTGTTTCTTTGAAAAACAGACCAATAAATCTGCGTCGATAAATGGCTCACCATACTCCAATCCTTTTTCATGCAATGGATCAAACCACCACCTCTTAGAGTTATAACTCTTGGAGGTGGTGATCAAACACACCTCCTGTCTCACGATTGCACTTCACTAACCGAAATTTGATACTTTTGTTCGAAATAGACTCAAATGAAAATTTTTCTCTGAAAGCTGCCCGGCACTCATTGAAAGATTGCGTTCGGAAATACCCTCCAACACAAAACTGCGTTGCTCTACGCTGAGGCGCATCGGAAGTTAACTGTGAAAGAAGGAAACTATGAATGAAGACGCGGGCTGTTTTGTTTTGAGCAAGTATGACCCACACTACAGGAAGGGGTGTGTGAAACGAAGGGGGTTGGAGTGAATGTTGTCGCTGAAATGCAGTCGACGGGGCTGTCCCAGAAGCAGTGTTGCAAAACTTTGACTTGTCTCTCAGTACCTTGTACAGCAGGATTGCGTTTTATACTGATCACCCGGTATCTCTTGGTGTATATGATAGTTTTTTAATGTTTAATTAAAGAAATATTTGATGAGTTTAAGTTTTACAAGAAATCGAAATCAAACCAGGAAAGAATATGATTATCGTATGTCTAGCAATTGATGATCAAAGAATTACCTTGAGGGACAAAGACTACCAATTATTGTCTGAAATTGCTTGAAAAGACAAAAAATAAAAATAAAGAATAAGGAAATTGAAGAAGACAGTGATGATTCAGAATGGAATGCATTGTGTTACTACCAAAATCTTTGCTAGCTGTTTTCCGTAACTTATTTTTTTAACTTTATTTTCCTGTTTCTTAGAAACTATTGTTGGCAAATTAATGAATATACCACATTTGTACCATTTAGTTAATAGATTGTTCTGGATATACTGGCATGATTTTCATTGTTGTAATCTAATTATTAGCAAAGTTTTTAATAGATATATGTAAAAAATCTATGGACGATTATTTAAATATTTAAAACAATTAAATAGGTTTATGTACTTAAGAAATTTCTAAAATGCCCAAACATGTAAAACAGTGCAAACAATAAACGTGCACATTTTCATTCTTGTATCATTAACAGTTTTTTAGAAACAAAAACATAATTTATAATGGTGGAGATAGGCCTTACAAGGTCCCCTTCAGTAAGTTTGTGAAGCATCGCAATAGAGCCCTTGGATTCTGCCTTCTTTAGACCAGGCATCTGGAAGTCTCGAGTACGCTTTCTAAAGTTCGCGGACCCTGCGGCCGTAGCACCAAGCGCATGGTAAGGGTTGAACAAAAGTAAGGGTTGAACAAAACGCTCCGGTGAGGCGTAAATGGTCAATTAAGAGTATAATTAAATATATTGAATCGAAAAGACTCGTTCCGTTGTCCCGATTTCTTAAGAGTGCTAGAACTTCATTTACTCATTACTTGCCAACCCTTAAGATATTGGAGGAGTATTGCAAATTTTGTTAGAAAATGATTTAATTCTAATAATGATTCAAAGTTTTCTTCCGGGCTGAAGGTCCGTGGTCCATTGGAAAACATATTTCCATATGGAAATATGTTGGAAATGTGTTTTCCAATGAACCACGGCCCTTCAGCCAGGAAGAAAATTTTACTACAACTCCGGCCGTGAAAGCCTGCAGATTTCCTGACACAGACTACAGATCCAGACAGATTTCACGAATTGTGGGTTCTTGATATCTAAAACGTGTTGTTTTATTTTCAAAACGTCTGCAGTCTGTCGCCTGTAAAGAACACAAGCCCTAAACTATTCGTAGGATTTTTTTCGAAACTGAATAAATCCCCGTCGATCTTGTCTCACTCCAAGCTCTGCGATTTTGGAATTCATTAATTAATTTTGGGGAATAATTTACATGAAACCCCTGGGATATTTCAAAAAAATATCTAAAAAATGGCACCAACAGTTGTCTTTAAATTTCTTCGAAGAATGGAGTGAAATACACGAATAATGTGTCGTATGACCGATTTACACTGCTTTTCGGCGTCTTCCACAATTACAAAAGTGAAAAAAAAGATTTATCATTCAAATGACATTTGTTTAATTTAATTTTTAAATATCTGCCACGTTAAAATTTATACTATAGGTTATTTCTTTGTTTAATGCGTTACATGTATGCGACACATCAGTCTCAAGGTATCTCTACGAATGGGTTTTGAAAAATCCATACGTTTTTGAGTATGTGGGAACTAAAAATGACGAATTTTCGACAACGTTACCAAATTTTCCCAAAAACTGTGTAAAAATTTCCCCGCAATTCTTCAATGGAAAAGCGTTCAATTCTCTCTGATATTCCGAAGGCTTGATTTCTATCAAGATAGTAGGGTCACGAAAAATCAAAAAAAAATGCTGAAGAATATGGATTTTTTTATCATACACAGAATAAAAAGTATCTATTGCACAAAAAAGAAACGCAAACCTTCCCATCAATTAAAAATCTCAATAAATATTTAGTTGCATAATATTTTGTGAAATGTTTGTAAATATTACCGCAAAGATGAATTTTTTGTATTTCTTCGTTTAAGAATTTGCAAGTGATTTACGTTGGTTACCATGACAAGAATTTGTTATTAACAATGTGTTTGTCTTGATTAGGATAAACATGGCAACATAGCAAGTTTTGGAAAAAAATTATAAAGTGATTGATTTGTGGAATATGGGTAGAATAATACAGTGTGGCATTAGTGTCGATATAGTGTACTACTTACGTAGCGATTGTATTTCAAGTACATTAGTTGGAATGATTTTAATATTGAAATGGGTTCGTCTTTTTTTTGTTGTTTTTTGTTTTGTTTTTTTTTGTTTTCGAACAAAGGTATTGCAATTCGCCTCGTACCTACGTCAATGATTAACTGTTAGTAATTCCTGGTGCAACTGCTAAGGTAATTATTCCCGTAAGTGTGGTGCATGTATTTTCCTTGGGAGGGGACGGTGATCTTCCCTCGCTGGATGGCAAGATCCGGCGGATTCTCTTCAATCAGGTATCTCCCGCATAGCAGAGCACCGCCCCAGCCGGGACCAGCTCTAAGCTCCCGGCCGGTCTCCCGGCGTGTGCGGTAGCGTGAGTGTGTTAAGGGGTGAGAATAGGACGAGGAAGGGAAAAGAAAACGCGGTCTGTTTGTTAGGGTACTGCTCCGGCATTCGCCTGGTATTGATCGGAGAAATCACGGAAACTACCGATCAGAGCAGTCGACTGCTAGAATTCACCTCCAATCAGCAACTGAATTCGATCTAGTTGAAAAGCTAGTTTCGAAAATCCTACCGCCGCACATTGGTTCAATCGGCAAATTTTGAACCATTAACAAACTAGTTGTGCTTCAACAACATATACGTGCTCGAATTATTTGTAACTGATCACATTATTTGCAGAACATTGTACACGCAAGCAAATATCATTTCACACATAAATTGAACATCTATAACTTCAGGCCGTCCAATATATAGCTTTACAAAACTACAATACATTACGTAATGTCTAGCTTATGCATATCTGTGTATATATTCTTCGGGACTTTTATAAAGTTGAATTCACAATGTTATTGAAAGATTAGGCATTGTACCATTACATAATTTTATTTTATCGTATCTCCCTCCCACCCACGTTGCCGCCCAAGAATGAAATTCTCGGAATAACTTCTCAAATATCCATCGATGCATTCGTTGTATGGCAACGTCGCGTAAGGTAGTAATATCAAATAATCGTAATAAATTTTCTCAATTTTTCAGTATTTCTTTCATATTACATTTAAACTTTTAAAGTCCCAATTAATTATAATAGTAAAATTGAAAGTTATTCTAGGCTACAGATTAAAAAACTAACGCGGGAAAGTCCATGTTTTTCTAAGAAATGCCTCTAGATTGTAATGTAAAGTAATGTCTCTAGATTGCGTGAAAGAAAAAATCGCATTCACCAAGATCCTATGAAGCAAAATTACTATGATATGGTGGTTCAAAAATGTACGCTGGGCTTTGAAGGGCTAAATCGTATTTTTAAGAGAAAAAACCTAATTGGCCTAATTTCAATTAAGGTTTGAGGATTGTTTGCAAGAATGATCAATATTTGCAATACTATATTCTACAAATTGTAGAATAGAGTAAAAATCTAATTAATGTAGGGATTATCAATAGTAACTTATAATTAAAATAACATCAATTATATTTGACCCGTGTCTGTTTTCCGAGAATTTTTCTTATGGCTATAAATCGTGATGTATAAAAATTAGAATGGTCTATAGGCCCTAAAATGGTTCTAAATTAGAATGGTCCTAGGTCTAAATGCTCAAAGCAATAAATATTCAAATTTTTTCACTTGGGTATTATACTCTTCAAGATAATGAGAAAGCATGTACTTCCTGGCAAAATTTGTAATGCTTACGTAATATGAGTTTATATTGCAGCATAAAGTATATAAAAGTTTTTAAGAGCTTTTTTTACAGCACAGTTTGTCTAAAGCAAAACTCTCTATCTTCAATTTTGTAGTTTTGAAATGCTAACGTTTTGCAATTTTCGAAAAAACGGAGAGTTAGATGTATAAGACCAAGACCGTATTTTTTACCGTCCTTTAATACATATGATTAATTTATGATTATAAATTATGATTAATAAATTATTCAAATTATCGTTTCCATGTTGTCGCGGCAGGAAGTAATAAGAGCCAAAATTTATTGCTTATTTATCCTTGAAAATAGATTTTATTACATGGGAGGTTTTTTTTTCTCCCTTTCAAAATTCAAAATTTATTGCTATTTATCCTTGAAAATAGATTTTATTACATGGGAGTTTTTTAAAAAAAAATTAAAATTTAAATATGACTTAGTGTAGGGATCACAGAATTTTAAAAAATGTGCACACAATTTATGAGGAGAAAAGTTTTTAAAAATTTCGAGCGGTTTTTTGAGAAAAAAATTGTTACGCAATTTTAAAATTGTCAATATTTCGCGCAAAATTATACAAAAACTACTCATGATGTTGAAAAAAATTAACCTTTTTAAAGATCAGTCAAAATTCAGATCAGGTTTTATGAAGGAAAAAATCTCAATTTTCAATATAATAATCGCAGGAAGACACTCCCAAAAATTGCACTTTTGTAATTTTCGAAAAAGCTGGGATTTCAACGAAAATGAAACCTGCACCATTCTCTTGGGGAAAATTAGCGCAAGCTGACGTAGGCCGGTGGCGGATCTCACCAGCCAGCTGTGGAAGATCACTGTCACCTGCCGCGATAAAAAAGAGCACATTACACTTACGGGTCTAATAAATTTAGCAATTGACGCGACCGGAATCGCTTATCAATCGATCAATGGGAGTGAAAAGTACAGAAAATTGTAGAGAATAATTTACAACATCAAAAGTACATTCTTCTGGCTCACAATCACTAAATTTTGTTGGGAACAATTTCCAACATCAAGGATAAGTTTGTTAGAGTTCAAATTTCGAAATATTGTAGGAAATAATTTCCAACATTATGGATAAGTTCTTCAGAACGATAATTTCCAGATATTGTAATGAATAATTTTCTATATCAACGGTATCTTCTTCAAAGTGAGAATTTCAGAATATTGTACGGATTAATTTCCAACATCAAGAATAACTTCTTCAAAGTAAGATATTGTAGGGAATATTAAGGGAAGGAATAATTTCCAATATAAAGGAAACATTTGTGAGAGGGAAATATGACAAAATACTGCCAGTAATTTATCTTTAATGTTTAAATTATTTTCTCCTCGGTAGTAGGGTTCTTAATGCATCTCACATTGAAACACAAGGCAAGCTCCGCCAAAATCATGGTGGAAATACACACTGGCCAAAACCACTAAGATTGGGCAGAAGCGATATTTCCGGCAGGAACCTACGTATTATACATTTCACAGGTAGATAAATAGCGCTCGACGCTCTTCGAGACTTGGAAAGCAAGACTTGGAAAGCAACTTGGAAAGAGAACGATCGATACAATATAATGCGATTTATCTTACTCTAATGAAACACTTCAGATATGGAGTTTTCGTTCAAAAAGACTAGAATTGCAACTTCTGTAATTCTTCTTCTTCTTTCTAGGGTTTATATCCAGCCGACAGCCGGTTACCCTTTGCGTCCCGATGGGACGCATATTCGACCATACACTAGACACCAACACACTTGCGGGCTCCTCTGATCTGGGGTCAGCAGAACGCGAGGCCCTCCGCGACAACACATACATACAAAGACAAGGGACAAACAACCATGCCCAAAGCGGGACTCGAACCCGCGACCCTTCGGACCGAAGCGCTGAGTCGGTACTCGCTCTTAGCCACCTCGGCCATCCAGGTCGGCAACTTCTGTAATTACCACATACTATTTCTTCGACTACTCACTGAGCAAGAAAAAACTTATTCATAAGTCTTAAAAAATGTATAGGAACCTTTTGGGTTCTAGCATATTTAGCTTCGTTTTATATTTTATTACAAAGATTAATATACATTTATTTTTTCAAATATCCAGTTTCGAACGAACTTTTGATTACACAACAAATAATTTCTGTTATAAAACTTAAAGTTGTAAAACTGAAAAAAAAATTAACTATCAATGCTATCACTAGGTAAGTGGCAGTCAGGTAGTCATGCAAGCGTACAACAGTGCTCTGGGCCCCCGAACTCGCCGGACTCGATTGATGATCGATTGATCGATTGATTCCGAGCGCGTCAACTACTATGGTCAGTAGTCCCGTTAATGTGCAAGATTTTTTCTCGGGAGATGCCAGTCATCTTCCCCCGCTGGACGGCGAGATCCGGCGCCGACCTACCGTCGGCAAGCAAGGTTTTCCCACACAGGTATCTCCCACCAGCGGGACACCACCCCAGCCGGGAAAAGCACTGACTGGTACGTATGGTAGTGTAGTGCATGCTGGTGTAAGTGTGTGTAAGGGGTGATGATAGGACACGGAAGAGGTAGGAAAGATCGCGCGCGTTCCGTGGCCCCGACATTCGCCTGATGTTGATCGGAGAAACCACGGAAAACTACCGATCAGAGTAGCCGGTGGCTAGAATCACCCTCCAGACAACGACTGAATTGGACCTAGCTGAAAAGCGAGTGTCGATTGATTGTTAAGCTAGGGCGCGTCAATTATTATGCTCAATATTCCCGTAGGTGTAGTGCGTAATTTTGTTCGGAAGGTGATGGTGGTCTGCCTTACTGGGTGGCCAAATCCGGCGCCGACCTACCGTCGGCTAATGGGTTTTTCCTCAACAAGGTATCCTTCCAGCAGGGCACTGCCCCAACCGGGAGAAGTTCCAGGTACCCGACCGGCCACCCGGCATGTGTGGTAGTGTAGTGCATGTTGGTGTATGTGTGTGTGTGTGTGTGTGTGTGTAAGGTGTGAGGATACAAGGAAGAGTAAGGAAAGATCGTGCGCGGTCCGTGGCCCGCTTGTTGGGGTACTGCTCTGGCATTCGCCTGGTGTTGATCAGAGAAAATACGAAAAACATTATCGCTCAGAGCAGCTGGCCGCCAGAATGCTCCTCCCGACATCGAATGAATTCGACCTAGCTGAAAAGCTAGAGTCGAAACTCCTTCCGCCGTTGGGACTCGAACCTAGAATCTCTAGGTCAGAGGCCTGCAGTGACATCAGTTGATGCACTGAGCCACCGCTCCCAGAAATTACCATCGACTAGCGTGGTTTTCTTCAACGATGTATCTCCCCACAGCGGGGCATCGTCGACAAGATCTAAGCCTCCGAACGGTCTTCCGGCATGTGTGGTAATGTAGTGCATGTAAGTGTGTGTAAGGAGTGAGGATAGGGCAAGGAAGATGTAGGAAAGATTGCGGGCGTTCCGTGACCCGTTTGCTGGGGCACTGCTCCGGCATTCGCCTGGTGTTGATTGGAAAAGGATCAGAAAACTGCTGATCAGAGCAGTCGATAGCTATAATTCTTCTCCAGACAGCGACTGAAATCGACCTAGCTGACAAGCTAGTGTCGAAAATTCTGCCGCCGCACAAAGGGGACAGAAAGGGGAAAAGTTGGCAAAAAGTATTTTCAAACGTTTTCGGGAATTTTTGAGAATAAAAAGCAAACTTTGTAATTAAATAATCACTTAACTTTTTAACCTTCAAATATTTATTTTCATAACCTCAGTCAGAACTTTCATCATGTGACTTTTATTTACGAAGTGAATTTGTACTTGAAGCCATAACATTGGTGTAACTTGTAGGTCTAATACCTTTGTGATAAATGTTCTCAATTCCATTTGTGAAATCAGTCGGTCAGATGCAATTAACATTCTGCGAAGCACTTTTTTTCTTCCAGGTTGCACTTTTTCTTCTATTTTTTTCATTGTGTTTAATAACATCATACAGATCCCTCCTTGTTAACAAAGGGCTATTATTACCGGGTTATGAAAGAAAAAAAATGAATATTGTAAGAAGATAGGCTAACAAAACTAGATGCGCATCATCATAAACAAAGTACCTTAACGCATGGGCAAACTTTAATTGTTTTGAAAACCAGATGAATTTCAAAAGCAGAATCAGTTAACCCTCAGTTACTCGCGCTGGCGTATTTTGAACGCCCCTGGATCTGTTACCGCCATAGGCATCAGACAACATCAGCGCGCGTTTTCACATTTGACCTAACATCGCAGAAGGCATTCAGGTGCATCATCCTCGATACTCAGTTGCGTAAGATTTACTGTAGTGGCTAGACGATTGTATTTCCGTTGGAAAGTGTTCGTTTCTTTCTACGCCGCGCGGATACAAATGCGAGTTTTTCTTTTCTTTTAATTATCACAGGATTTTTTAATTTATTTTCTTATATTATTCATGTAATTAAACTTCTTTATTTTGTTTTACATTATAAAAAATAAAGAGATGAATAATTTACCGGAAAAGCAGATATTTAAATTATTACACGAGGAATCGTTAGAAGACGAAATTTGCGATGCCGCGAGTGATGTTGAGGAAGAAGTTATAGTGACCGAGTGTGAACATGACACGTGTTCGTAGTTTGATTCTGTTAGAGATTATTCAAGCAGTGATTTAGAGTGTAGAGGTGTTATCAATGGCAAAGACAAGGTTACAGAGTGGAATAAAACATCGCATGTCAGCAAATTTAGAAAAACTGTGATGATCAAGAATAACCACCAACAAAATTAAAAAAATCATTGTCACGTTTGCGAAAGAGCAAAAACATGCCCTACTTCAATTATTACTACACTTACTAAGAATTGGTGCAACAAATTTGCGTGCAACGAATATATTATTAAAGTCATCAAATGTACACATTGTTCTGAAGACTTACATGTTAAATTTATTATTATTATTATTATTATTATTATTATTATTATTATTATTATTATTATTATTTAATTAAAATTGTAATATTCATTTATTTCAAATAAAGCAAAATAAAAATTTTATCCAAAAATTATTCAGGCCTTACAAAGTTCATTTTTCTTACAAAATAGGCTTGGCATACAAAGTACGCCGTACGGGTACTTGTAATTAAGGGTTAAAAACAATAGCCCAGAAATGCTCGAAAGGGAACTACAATATCAAAACAACATCAAAAACCGAATTTAAAAGTTTCATTCCATTATGGCACGTGAAGTTTCTTCTTGCTATTACTAAATTATTATTTCAGGAATATGATTTTTGGAAACACAGATTTAAAGATCATATCTCCAGGTATCGTATCCATGGCACGTACGATGCTGCTGGTCGAGAGAGCAAAAATATTTGCATCGCAAAAAACACCTCGCTTCTTACTGCGAGAGCAAAGAAGTGCGCTGCGCATCACTTATGGAAGTTCAAACTTGAATTGAAAGAAGTGGTGTGATTCCCTCTTACTTTCCTGATCGGGGAACGATGAAGGGAACATTTTCATACCCCTTTCATGTGATATGGGGCATCAGAAGCATACTTTGATTTTGGACTTTTTGCCAACTTTGTCCTCCTCAGGCCCCACTGTGCGCCGTCGAGGCTGGAACCTAGGACCTCCCGGTGAGAGACGCAGCAGTGACATCAGTTGATGCCCTGAGCCACATCCCCCGATGTGCAATTCCAGTGTGCGGAAGTGCCGTTCTAGCATCTCTGCGAAGAGTTCGCGTTTCTCGGTGCCCTCCCACCCGCATCCCGGCAGCAGCACGGTCTGGCACGGCAGCTGTGAGGCCGAGGTGGTGCGGGGCGGGCAGTCTTGCACCCCAGGGCCTTTGATAATCCCTAGAGGATTCTTTCACGAAAACTGGGAGCGGTAGCTCAGTGCATTAACTGATGTCACTGCAGCGCCTCTGACCGGGAGGTCCTAGGATTTTCGACACTAGCTTTTCAGCTAGGTCGAATTCAGTCGCTGTCTGGAGGAGAATTCTAGCGGCCGGCTGCTCTGATCGGTAGTTTTCCGTGGTTTCTCCGGTCAACTCCAGGCGAATGCCGGAGCAGTACCCTATCAAACGGGCCACGGACCGCGCGCGCGCGCGCGATCTGTCCTTCCTCTTCCTTTACACACACACACACACACACACACTTACACTAACATGTTCTACACTAGCCCATAGTCCGGGAGATCGGTCGGGAACTTAGAGCTTGTCCCGGCTGGTGCCGTGCCCCGCTGGTGGGAGAGTCCTGGTTAGGGGGAAACCCCGCTAGCCGACGGTAGGTCGGCACTGGATCTCGCCATCCAGCGAAAAAACATGCACTACACTAACGGGACTAATGACCAAAGCAGTTGACGCGCCCGGAAACACGAAAAAATGAATCAATCAATCAATCTTTCACGAAAGTTTCAGTCTTCCATCGTGCGGGACCATTTTGCGGTTCTCTCATCTTGTAGAGATTTACGGAATCCTCTGCTGAGAGCTCACGCCCGCGCTCCATCTGCGGGATCGCCACGGAGGCATTTAGATTATCTGCGGAGCTCCCGCAGCGTTCTCCTCTGCTCATCTGTAAGCTCAGAACATGATTACGGCTCGCGGATAGTTATGGTATTTAATTTGTAAGTCGTTCGAATCAATGTGATGTGAGTCATCGCGCTATCGATTTCGTTGAATTTAGAGGGTTTTGCTCGAGCACAGTGCTTAAGTGAGCTGTTAAAAAACCGGCCCAGTTTGTATTATGGGATACCTTTTTTAAAAATTATTTATTTAAGGTCGCCTTATAAACAGCTAGGTCATTGGCGACCACAGTTACAAAAATACAGTATTTACAAATTCTCATACTAGTTACACATTTTCATGGGATACACATACTCAAATCCTAAATCTAAATGTTATACACCGGGGAGACAATGTATAGTCACTAGCTAAATACTATTTAGCATATTAAATTTGGTGAGGAGTTCTATAATTTTCTTTTGATCGGGATAAGAATTGAATATACAGTAGAGATTATCATTGATGTTAAGGTTTGTTCTCACAGTCGCCATCACGTGGCAATCAACTATAATATGCTTCGTGGAAACTGGGAGTCCGCAATTTGGGCAAGGATCAGGAGTAGCCTTTTTAATTAAGTAGCTGTGACTGAGTTTAAAATGTCCTATACGAAGTCTGGTTATAACCACTTGATGTCTTTTGCTAAGTCTAATGTCTAAGTGATGGGAGATTCCTCGATATTCTTCCTAACTGCTTGTAATTTGGAAGGCAACATTTTCCAGTTCCGGTTCCAAAGCTTCTTTACTGCAAGTAAGAGGTAGTTTTTAAAGTCGGGGAGCGTGCCGCCAGCTTCAGTATCAATTTCGGGAAGAGAGATTGCTGCCTTCGCAGCTGCATCCGCTTCTTCATTTCCCTGGATGCCTATATGAGAAGGAAGCCAAGCTATTGTAACGTGATATCCTTGTAACGCGATATCCTTTAAGGAAGGAGTGATAAAGCTTTTCTTGGATTTCTTGGACCAGTGGATTTAAGGAATGTCGGTTTCGAATAGAGGATAGGACTGCTAGTGAGTCAGAAAAAATAACAATATCTGGGTAACATGGTCTTAGGATGCTAATATCAAACTTTGATAATAGCCCACGCTTCACATGAGAATATGTAATAGAAATCCGGGAGGCGATAAAGATTCGTAAGGGGTGGGATAATGGAAATAACAGCTGCACTAGATCTTGATTGTTGCTTGGATCCATCCGTGAAAAATTGGCTATGATTAGCAAATTTTTGCTGGAACTCTAAGATTACTTGCTTAATAATATGTTTTGGGATATCAGGATTTGTAAATTTGGTATCTTCCGTATCGATTAACAGAGATAAATGTTTCCAAGGGGGAAGAGGGTTGAGTCTTCATGATATGGGATACTTTGTTTCAGCGCGCTGCGGCGAAAGATGAAACCACGAATGGTACCTGGCTGTGATCAGAAGCAAGATAGGAGATCGAAAGCGGAGCTGCGCAATCGATTGGTCGCGATCGCAAGGTCGGTAATTCCCGGATATCCAGTCGACGGGTAGATCGTGGGTAGATCGACGGGTAGATCATGGCGCACCATCATACACGCTACGTCTTGTCGCAATGTAGTTGGCTAAGTAGGAGCCATATTGGTTTGCACTGAGGCAGCCACACTGTCTGTTCCTTGCATTGAAGTCCTCTATAATGAGGACTTTAATATCTAACGAATGTATAGCGTCCATACAGGCAGTGTCAAGTTGATTTGAGCAGTAGACGGAGCAGTAAGTCGGCCATCAACCGTGCAAATTCTCACCACGACCGCCTCTAGAGAACGCAACGCGCCAGATGGGGTCGTTACTTCGAGCTGAGGGATGTCGCATCGGACACTACTCCCCATCTCCCGTTTGACCTCGCGGTCTCGGCGGTACACTGCGTATCCGTGAATACACGCAGTGTGACGTCAACCACGTTTTCTGCAGCGCCAAGATGTCGAGTTGTCGCTCGGTAGCAAACTTCTGTGTAACTTGGCTCTTTTCGCACGCACATTGAACATTTCAGGTGCAGCGAGACACAGATTTTAGATTATATTTCTCTATTTTCGGGTAAAAGTAGGATTGCAAGGTGGAACATTCGCAGATTCCGGTTTGTGGAGAGTGCGCCCAGTTGAGATGCGAAAGCGCGTCTCTTGCGCTGCTTTATTTAGCGGCGCAGCGGGGGACTGAGAAGGGGCCTGAACGGGGCCCGGAGCGGGTACCTGAGCAGGGGCCTGAGCGGAGGCCTGAGCGGTGCCCTGAGCGGGGGCCTAAGCAGGGCTGAGCGGGCCGAGGGGCCTGAGGGGGCCTGAGCGGGGCCAGGGTGCCTGAGCGGGCCGAGGGCCTGAGAAGGGACCTAGCGGGGCCTAGGAGCATGGGGGCCTGAGCGGGGGCCTGAGCAGGCCTTGAGCGAGGTGCTGAGCGGGGGCCTGAGCAGGGATCTTAGCGGAGGCCGAGGGGGGCCTGAGGGAGACCTAAAGCAGGGGCCTAACGGAGGCATGAGTGGGCCCCTGAGCGGGTGCCTGAATGGGGGCCTGAGCGCGGGCCTGAGCGGAGGCCTGAGCAGGGGCCTGAGCGGTGCCCTGAGTGGGGGCGTGAGCGGGGTCCTGAGCGGGGCCTGAGCAGTGCCCTGAGCGGGAGCCTGGGCAGGGTGTTGTACGGGGGCTCTGGGCGAGATCCTGAGGCGGGCCTGAGCCTGGGCCTGAGCAGAGGCCATAGCTGGGGCCTGAGCAGGGGCCTTAGCGGTGCCTTGAGCGAGGGCCTGAGCGTTGCACTGAGCGGCTGCCTGAGCGATGGCCTGAGCGAGGGCCTGAGCGGGGCGCTCTGCGGGGCCTGTTCGGCGGCCTGAGTGGGGGCTTGACCGGGGGCCTTACCAGTGGCCTGAGCGGTGCTCTGAGCGTCCTTATTTAAAAAGTAGCCAAACATATACCGGAGCCTCGAATATTAACTGGCCCAATATAATATCTTTCATTGTCTTCCAAGTTATCAATGCGATACTCCTCAAGTGCAACGCCATACCATCCGTTCAGTTTGGTTTCAAAGTTAATCACGCCACTACCTATCAACTTCTTCGATTAACCGAAGCAATCGCTCAAGGATTTCACGATAAGAAGCTCACAGTAACAGTATTTCTACACTTACGCCAGGCTTATGATATGGTCTGGCTCTGAGGACTGGTATACAAAATGTACCGACTGAGAATCCCCGAATACCTAATAAAAATCATTCAAAGTTTCATATCTAACAAAACATTTACCGTTAAAATCAACAACTCTACTTCAGAATTTTACCCAATAACTGCAGGAGTACCACAAGGATCAGTACTCTCTCCAACATTAATCAATATTTATACCCATGACATACCAATTCACGCTGATTCCAATATTGCATTATACGCGGATGACACAGCCCTATTTTCCACAAATTCCTAAATGTCATTAGCGAAAGATTGCATACAAAATCATCTCGATGCGGACATAATCTGGACACAGAATTGGAGAGTTAAAATTAACCCAGATAAAAGTGTGGCAAAAATCTTTACCCTTTGTAGACCACGAAATCCAACTGAGCTATCAATTCTAGGAACTAAGATATCATGGGCCTCCTCACCAGTAAAATACCTTGGCATTTTATTTGATAAAGGGTTAACATGGAAACCGCACATCAATGCGGTTGCAAATAAAGCAAAAGCAAAAAATTCAAAATTATTTCCAATATTAAGCAAGCGCTCTACATTGAAAAGAGAATGCCGACTGCTAATATTCAAATCGATAATCCTTCCTACTATAACCTATGGATGCCCAATCTGGGGAGGTGTAGGTCCTAGCAATATTAATAAAATCAAATTAATTCAAAATATATTTCTAAGATATACTCTAAATGCCCCCTGGTTCATTACAAATGAACAAATTCATCGAGAATTAAAAATTACACAATTGGAAGAAACCATAGAATCCATAGAAACCATAGAAATTAGCTAACAATTTTTACAACAATCTGCATACCTCACCAAGTACCATCATTTTCAACATGGGAAAAAATGCGGTCCACCCACGCATAACGTCAAGATTTACCAAAGACAAATTCAAACCCTCGTAAACCACTATACCCTCAGCTCCTTAACATAATCATATCCCTTTCTCTTCTTAATTAACAATAACATTAAATCAATAGTTATGTCAGAGTTAAAACCTCACTTACCTTCGGGATGAACAATCCAAAACTGTCATATAATAATCATATATTTTTAAAACCCTTGAAGGACTGTATTGTGGAACAAGAAGAAATAAATTTAAAAAAAGAAAATCTTATTGACGCAAGAGATATTGGTACGAAGAAGACCCGTGAAAACCTTTGGTATTTGCTGCCAACTTACCTTCAAAACTGTTCTAACTTCATAGGATACTTTAAGAAAATAAAATTAAGACATATTTTCCTGTAGTGAATGAATGAATGTTATCACATGTGTTGACCTGACAGTTAAATATTTCTCACTTCTAACTTGTCCTTTCAACATGTGCCCATAAATATGCAAATTTGTGGGAAAAAACTACTAAAGTTTCAGCGTTTAGTACTACTCTTGTCGGATAAAAGTAATTAAGTTTAAGCACATTATAATAATTTTGCGAATATACTTTTAGTGATTGTCTCCTAGTGATCCCGAGCACGTTACCTACTATGGTCATTAGTCCCGTAAGAGTAGTGTATGTTTATCGTCGGGAGGTGGCGGTGATCTTCCCCCATTGGATGGCGAGATCCGGCGCCGTTCTTCCGTCGGAGGGGTTTTCCTCAACCAAGTATCTCCCACCAGCGCGGCACCGCCCCAGCTGGGACAAATTCTTAGCCCCCGACCGGTATCACGGCATGTGTTGTAGTATAGTGCATGTTAGAGTGCGTGTGTGTATGTGTGTGTAAGGGGAGAGGATAGGACAAGGAAGAGGAAGGAGAGATCGCGCGCGGTCCGTGGCCCGTTTGGTAGGGTACTGCTCCGGCATTCGCCTGGTGTTGATCGGAGAAACCACGGAAAAGATCAGAGCAGCCGGCTGCTAGAATTCTCCTCCAGACAGGGACTGAATTAGCCCTAGCTGAAAACCCAGTGTCGAAAATCCTGCCGGCGTGGGGAGTGGCAACCTAGGACCTCCCGGTCAGAGACACTGCAGTGACATCAGTTGATACACTGAACCACCTCTGCCAGTACTTTTAGTGATTTATCATTTCCTTTAATACACAATTAACTGATATGTTTTAAATGTATCTGTTTACTAATTAGAATCATATGTATTAATTATAGTTGGTGGAAATTCGCAAGAGTTTAACCTGTTAAACCGGGAGCGGTAGCTCAGTGCATCAACTGATGTCACTGCAGCGCCTTTGACCGGGAGGTCCTAGGTTCGAGTCCTAACGCCGGCAGGATTTTCGACACTAGCTTTTCAGCTAGGTGGAATTCAGTCGCTGCTTGGAGGGGAATTCTAGCGGCCAGCTGCTCTGATCGGTAGTTTTCCATGGCTTCTCCGATCAACACCAGGCGAATGCCGGAGCAGTACCCTACGAAACGGGCCACGGACCGCGCGCGATCTGTCCTTCCCTTCCTTGTCCTATCCTCTCCCCTTACACACACACTTACACTAACATGCACTACACTACCACATGTTCCGGGAGACCGGTCGGGAGCTTAGAGCTTGTCCCAGCTAGGGATGTGCCCTGCTGGTGGGAGAGTCCTGGTTAGGGGGAAACCCCGCTAGCCGACGGTAGGTAGGCGCCGGATCTCGCCATCCAGCTGGGGAAGACCACCGCCGTCTCCCGAGAAACAAACATGCACTACACTAACGGGACTAATGTCCAAAGCAGTTGACGCGCCCGGAAACACGAAAAAAACAAACCAAACCAATTAACCTGTTAATTAAGTATGTGACGGTGCCCGCACAAGGCTGGCTAGTGTCAAAATTCCTGGCACTGCCGGACTCGAAACCAAGACTTTCCGGTCGGAGGCACAGCAATGACATCAGATGAGGCTCTGAACCCCCTCTCCCGGAATGTGGTCAATTACTTCCTCTAACTTGTTGTGTAGACAGAATCCACGTTTGGTAGGTCATTGATACCGAAAAATCGATTGACGGCATAACGTCCGTCCTTCTATCTGTTCGTTTGCACGCCTTCGAATACTTCTCATTGTTGCTTCATCATGTTGTCTTCATCATGATTGTATGATGTAAACAATATTCAGATAAAGGATGTAATGAAGATTAATAATTGTGATAGATTTAACTTAGAATTAAAAAATACATTTCTTTAACTTTCAAAAATTTGATCGCCGATAATAGTATTCAATAATTAAAAGCTTACTTTGATATAATTAACCCTTAGTTACTCGCGCTATGTTTTGTCACACAAGTTCCCGCGCGGCGTACTTTGCACGCCAAGACTATTTTGTTAGAAAAATGAACTCTGCAAGTTCTGAATAATATTTATTTATTTTTTTTTTAAAAAAATTAGTGTGTTAGTAATTTATTAATTTTGTTGTGGTTATTGTTGATCATCACATTGTCTTTGCCAATAAAAACATCTCTACATTCTAAATCACTGTTTGGATAATCACTGGCACATGTCATGTACACTTGGATAATCAGAACACGTATCATTTACACTCTCTGCCACTATAACTTCCTCAGCATCACTTGCAGCATCGCAAATTTCGTCTTCTGGCGTTTCCTCATGACATAATGTGCTTTTCCGATAAATTATTCATCTCTGTATTGTTCCTAATGTAAAACAAAATAAATTAGTTTAATTACATCAATCAATAAAAAATCCTGTGATAATTAAAAGAAAATGAAAACACACATTGGTATCCGCGCGCTATAGAAAGTACGCATGCTGAAACTTTCCAAAGGAAACACAATCGTCTAGCCACTGCCGGAAATCTTAGGCAACCCTGTATCGAGGAGGATGCAGCTGAATGCCTTCTGCGAGGTTAGGTCGAATGTCAGAACGCGCGTTGATGTTATCTACATCTAGGGCGATAAGAGTCCCAGTGGCGTACAAAGTACGCCAGCGTGAGTAACTAAGGGTTAAAACAAACATGTGTAATTTTTTTTTAATTATTTATTTAAGGTCGCCTTATAAACAGCTAGGTCATTGGCGACCACAGTTACAAAAATGCAGTATTTACAAATTCACATACTAGTTACACATTTTCATGGGATTCACATACACAAATCCTAAATGTAGATGTTATACATAGGGCAGACAATGTATAGTCATTAGCTAAATACTATTTAGCATATTAAATTTGGTGAATAGTTCTATAATTTTCTTTTGACCGTGATAAGTATTGAATATACAGTAGAGATTATCATTGATGTTAAGGTTTGTTCTCACAGTCGCCATCACGTGGCAATCAACTGTAATAAGCATGTGTAAATTATTCTTGCTTTCCTGTATAATATGTCGCAAATACTGTGACAGTTAAATTTATTCCTTTTTGATTTGAAAAAGTAAGAAATCATTATTTTATGCATTTATTTTATGCATTTATTTCGATGGTCTATTATTGATTATCGAAATAAATTCTGACATGCACCACAGGAGCTACGTTTGAAGTGTTTGAATCGGTGTTGGAAGTTAAAACTGAAGTTGGACGAGAAATGTGTAGCACCACTATTTTCTTTATGATTCTCTATTAAGATAATTAATAAGAACAAGCATGTTTGTGAGAAAATGTGTAATTTTATAATTGTTTTACTAAAAATACGAGTTTTTTATTTCCAATAGATCAATACGAGACTGTTGAACACAAAGAGAATAGCATTGAAAATCTGATGAGAGACTAGGACCGACAGAAGATTATTTAATGAATTATAAGAAACAAAGTATCAGAGGCATTGCCTACAAAGGAGCTTTTAGAGTATTTTTTATTGGGATTCGATTAATTAAAATGAATAACAGAAATAAAAGCATAATTATTTATTACTGCAAATCCCATATTACTGGGTAGAAATGGAAATAGTTTCCTTATATATTCCTTTTCCATCAACATGTTTCATTTTATTTGACTTCAGAAGAAGAAACGGGACCATTAATCCAGACGCTCCAGGTGAGTTCTAGCGCTTTCTGATCTTGCCAGAGCAGTAAGGAGAAAATTATTTCATGCCTCTCATATCTCTCCTCTCTCTCTCTCTCTCTCTCTCTCTCTCTATATATATATATATATATATATATATATATATATATAGTATTTTTATTGGGATTCGATTAATTAAAATGAATAACAGAAATAAAAGCATATTATTTATTACGCAAATCCTATATTACTGGGTAGTGTGTGTGTTATATATATATATATATATATATATATATATATATATATATATATAGTGACACACCAATATGTGAGACAATAGACAATATGGTACAATATTTATTACAAACAGCATAAATTATAGGGATAAATATAGGTGAATATGCCAGCATAGCAACGGTAAGCGAGCCGTCGTCAAGATCAACAATCTTCATGCAGTGACGATCGCGGAGACGGCTAGTTCATTTTGTAAGAAATTTAGGGATTGGCTAGGCACGGAAGTACATCGAGCTTGTCTGTAAAAAAACAATCGAAATGATGGACCGATCTTTGCAGGGTTGAAAGTGTATGATAGGCATTCATTCTGACTGATGCCGTGGTGTTGAACGGATCGTGCTCCAATTAATGTTAGGAGTTTTTTTGGGGGGGACTTGTGAGCATCTACTAGGGAGTAGATATTAGTAGAACTTTGAACTTGGATGCTATGTGTGGACAGTAAAACTTAAGATATTTCAAGCGAACGAGTTAGAAGGACATTGAGGGCTTAGGCGAAGTTATCAGTAACTGGACTGGAATGCTAACAGCAGATAGTTTATTGGTCGTTGAGTATTCAGCATACGCGTGGGATGAACTTGGAATTCGTAAATTGGCGAACGAATTTTATTAACGAGACTTTATTAACTTCGGAAACAGTGATGAACGGTGATTGGAGTGTGCTTCTGCAAGAAAAGAAGAGAGAAGATGGTATCTGGACCTGAGGACAGCGACGTCGGAGAAGAATGAAGATGGTCCAAGAGCGCTCGAAGACGAATACGACATTATAAGGTTGGAACAGGTCATGACCAAGGTTTTTCAATTTTGTGTAAAATTATCAAATACTAAAAATCGTTTAATAAATTTCCATGTTTTGTGAAATGAATACATGATTCTCATTGAGCCAATTCTAATAACGACGTAGCAAGATAGAAATATATTTGCTTTTCAGATTCCTCGACCACTCTGTATAGATGGCAGATCGGATAATCATCTATTAGCAGACAATAGTGATTATTTCTATGAAACCCATCGACCCAGGTAGCCGGACACTAATTTATTTATAATCAGAGTTGAAGGTTGACTTGTATGATAGTATTAGCGTCATCTTTTTCTGGCGCCCATCTATACAAATTCGGAACTGATTACGTTAGAACAACTTCAAATAAATCATTAAAATATATTCAGTTTATTTCTATATATATGTGAATAAGCGAGCTGTAAAAGCATTTAATGCTGATGAAAAGAACTTAGTTTGCGTTGTGTTGTGAAGCTAATAGATTGTTTTGATTTCTTGAAATCGTCACGGGAAAAATTAAGGAGTATAGTATCACGCAGCGGAAGAGTTTAAGATAAAGCTCGTATATTTTATTCTGCGGGGTTTTGTTCGTGTATTTGCTCCAAAAACGGAACTAGTTCAGACGAAAAAGGTCACTCCAGTGAACTGTAATAATTTTATTTCGTAAAGCGCACGAACTGTTTCCTGCATAAATCACGAACATTAAAGTCGTCACAAAAATGCGCTTAAAAAGAGTGTTCACGAAGACCTGGTGGACTGAGGAAGTAGGCGAACGGACGAAGACAGAAGAAGTAAGACCCGTGGCTACATGAGCAGGAGGCGACGCGAAAGGAAACGCGACGCGAAACTCGTCCTAAATAGCAGTTTTAATTGAAAAATTCGTAGTCGCTTTTAAGAAAATGGCGATTGAGCATTACTATAAACGAGAAATTTATGCTCTTTTTCAAATGAATCTATTGAGTTTTCCAAAAACTTCATTTGAATTCATTTGAAGCGCTTCCTTTCACGAATGTAATAATGCAATACAAATTGATTGAAATGTTTATAATAACGGCGTGAGAAGTATTTCAAGAAAATTACATTTGTGTAATTTTTTAAAAACATATGAATACACCAAAACGAACTTTATGTCATAAGAAACCGTGCCATTAGCACTATCTATTGAAAAAAATGAAAAAAAAAATTGGAGCCAATTTTGAAAAAATGGCGTTTGAGCGTTTCTGAAAATTTTTCAGAAAACTGTTGAGTTTTCGAGAAACTTTATTTGACATTATTTAAAGAGTATGTGCTCATAAATATAATATTGTGAAGAAATCGCCTTTAATGTATGTTTTACACACGTGCGAGACAAGTCAAAAATGTAATTTTTGAAGAAACAAAGAATACAGCAATATGGCGTTTATCTCACGGCATGGGGTCCGTTTGGGACTAATCTTACCAACAATTTAAAGAACAAATTTGGAGTCGTTTTTGATAAAATCTTCTTTTTGTTGTTTTTAGTTTCAAGTAATGCACGCACTATTGCGCAAAAACTACAAGAATTTCCAAAAAAACTACATGACCTTATTGAAAGAACTATTTACGCACAAAAAAAATTAATTTGAACGAAAAATTCGTGTCTTCAATTTTGTAGTTGAAGGAAGTCGCTGGAAAAATTCAAACTTTTGCAATTTTCAAAACTTCAGAGATAACCGTGAAATTCTGACGTATTTCACCTTTATAAGTGTATTTTGCTTTTATCGTACAAAAGATTTAAGGAAAAAAATTGGAGCCGTTTTAGAGAAACTTTTGAAAATGTCCGGGGGACGTCATGTAAAGTACTCCAAATTTAAAAGAATGTTTTTCAAAATTTCAAAGTTTCAACTAGAGACAAATCTTCGGGGGATTCTTCAATTTGGAAAAGATCGTAGTTGTGGTTTCGGCGCTACTAGTGTTCACAGACGGACGGACAGACAGACGGACAGACAGACGGAAACAGACGGACAGAACAGCGACGAACAGACGGACAGGTAGCGACGGACGAGGCAGACAGGACGGACGGACAGACGACGACAGACGAGGACGGACAGGACGACGACGGACGACGACGGCAGACGGACGGACAGCAGACGGACAGACGAGACAGAGACAGACGGACGACGGGACGACAGACGACGAAGACGGAACGAACGACAGACGAACGGAAAAGACGGAGACAGACGAACGGACAGACGGACAGACGAGACGACGAGAGACGAGACAGGACGGAGACAGACGAGCGGACAGACGGACAGACGCGACAGACGCGAACGGACAGACGACGGACAGACGACGGAGCAGACGGAACGACGACAGACGGACGGACAGACGAGCGACGGACGGACAGACGGACGGACAGACGACGACAGACGGACGGACAGACGGACGACAGACGGACGGACAGACGGACGGACAGACGGACGGAGCGACGAGACGGAGCAGACGACGGACGGAGACGGACGACGACAGACGGACGGACAGACGGCGAGACGACGGAGACAGACGACGGACAGACGAGACGGACAGACGACGACAGACGGACGACGACGACGAGACAGACAGACGGAGACGGACAGACGGACGGACAGACGGACGACGCACGACGGACGACGACAGACAGACGACGACAGACGGACGACAGAGACAGACGCAGACGGACAGACGACAGACGGACAGAGGACAGACGACAGACGACAGACGACAGACGGACGACGGACAGACGACAGACGCCAAGACGGACAGACGCACTGACGGACAGACGCACAGACGAACAGACGCACAGACGGACAGACGCGCAGACGGACAGACGGACAGACGCACAGACGGACTGACGCACAGACGGACTTCAAGTTGGATTTAATAAACAGACAGTTATTCCATGGGAGGTTTACGCAATTATTCGACGAAACGCATGCTGGATTTCAAATTATTATCTCCCCCAATGAGCGATCAAGAGATTATTTCTGTATTAACGCGACGATTCTGTCACAATACAAAATTTGTTGCGCAGCGTGAATCACACAAACATAGGAAAATTCCAAAATGTGTCAGGAGTTATGACCTGTCCTTTTCAGGAGCACTAAGAAACAGAAATGAGGGAAGTGTAAATATAGTAAAAGTAGAATCCATCAACAGACAAGTAAGTGGAAACTCAAAGAACAACCCACGGAATCAACATGAGAGAAGTGAAGACAGGACCCAACAAGACATGAAAATACATAAGCAAGAGTGGAAAAGGCTAGATTCAAACCGCATAGCAGAAACCAGAAGCGGAGGCGGGGATGCACCCGACCAGATATCACGACCTAGTAGGACCGGGAGGGGTGGCTCCGTGCATCAACTGATGCCACTGCGGGCGCCTCTGACAGGGAGGTCCTAGCTTCGAGTCCTGATGGCGGCAGGATTTTCGACACTGGCTTGTCAGCTAGGTCGAATTCAGTCACTGTCTGGAGGAGAATTCTAGCGGCCGGCTGCTCTGATCGGTAGTTTTCCGTCGTTTCTCCGATCAACACTAGGCGAGTGATGGAGCAGTACCCTACCAAACGGGCCACGGACCACGCGTGATCTTTCCTTCCTCTTCCCTGTCCTATCCTCTCCCCTTACACACACACTTACACTAACATGCACTACACTACCACATATTTCGCGAGACCAGTCGGAAGCTTAGAGCTTGTCCCGGGTGGGGCGGTGCCCCGCTGATGGGAGAGTTCTGGTTAGGGGGAAACCCCTCTAGCCGACGGTAGGTCGGCGCTGGGTCCCGCCATACAGCGGGGGAAGATCACCACCATCTCCCGAGGAAAAACATGCACTAGACGTACGGTACTAATGACCTAATCTGTTGACGTGCCGGGAATCAGCAACCAACCAAACGACCTAGTAGACCTAATACAAGTAAAAGCTGTACAGGCAATTTAAACTGGAAGGGTCCGTAGTGAAGGGAGCCCCCATGCCGAACACAATAAATGGAAATTTAAATGTGATCTCCATCAATACAATTAAAACGGTGACCTACGAAACCCAACTATGGCAGAGACGTAAAAGTTCTGACGTCCGTATAAGAAACTGTCCCACGATCAGGGTCACATGCGAAGAAGAGGAAATGGAAGCACTAGTGGATGCAGGTTGTATGACCTCGGTAGTGTAAGAAGAGTATTATGAGGAATTAATTACGAAGGGGAAACCGATAGTGTACCTACCCATGAACAGAGACGATTTTCCGGATGAGCCAAAGTGACAGTTCGCGTAAACAAGTGAACATCACATGTATTTCAGAGAAGTATCCCTCCGCCGCGACAGCTGTTCAGCCCCTTCGTAAAGTGTTTGGTTATGGCTCCTGTGAAAGCATCCCTATACAGAAGTCTAAGAGTTTCACTGATGTATATGCACGTACGCGAGTCCGGGAAATAATTAAATTTAATTACATATGTGGAAAATCTCTTAACATGCTCTCACAACCAGTAAAAGAAAACTGCCACGAATGTAAATAGAAAGCTCTTAATCACAGCTCGCCACACAACAGCACAAAGGCCGGAACGCATCTCGTATTCAAGTCTCGGTTTTAAAATAAACATAATATTTATCACACAAAAAGTAAATTCAATGTAATATATAAAGGAAAAAAGAATTTTTATAGAAGAGCATACAACACTGCACTTCCTAATTATTTCTTCAATTATTTCTCGCGGCGCACTATATTTTTGTCGGACGAGGACGTCATGAAAGGAAGCGTTGAAACCATTTACAAGTTAGCCAACTGCAAACGAACAAATGCAGGAAGGGAGTCCATTGGGCTCAGGGGCACGACGACCACAGAATCTTCAGTTATGTTGCCAGCACTAGCTGTCACTTTGGATCATCTTTAGGAAAATCGCTCTATAATAGAAGCTATGCAGAAGAAGCCGAGCCCTATCCCAAAATAGGTCATATTAAACGCAGAGATCGGTGACCAAATATCTTTGACCCCGGTGAATAAGCTGATAAGTCGACATTTTGTTGAAAATGATATATTTATACTGCTAAATTCTCTGAAAGATTCTCTACATTTGTGAATAACCAGATAAGTTCAATTTCTTATGGTTGATGTAAATCAGAAACCCTAACAAGATAAGTCGAGTTTTCTGGTTATTCACGCTGTATCAATGATATGAGATCACTGATGAAAATGAAATAAGCCGAGTTGTCTCATTTTCACGCTAGAAGATTAGTTTCAATAATCACGGGAAAAAAATATATTAATATACTTGACAGCTTATTCACGTAAATATTTTTGTTGAAGAGCTCATTGTTAACTCAGAATATGCTCAACATGATCAAATTTTGCTTAAATACAAGCGGAGTGCGTTTGTATGTGTGGACGGTTACCCCAAAGTGGCCAACTGTGAGAAAAGAAAGAAGATTCAATTATGCGAATTGATTAAACAAGAATGAAAATGCAGATCATATCACCGGAAAATGATGATAACCGATGCTACACTGCAGATCACACACTTGGAGAGGGCGTACTTAAGAAAATACGCCATCAAAGGGTCAAAATTTGTGAGCCATTCAAACTCGGGGTCATAGGCAACCGCAAATATTTTTTATTGGAAATTAACTTTATCTACGAATATGGACTCGCATGACTCATTGTATTGACGCGAAAATACTTTGGTTGCTGAATTTTCCGTGAACCAGTGGTGGCCGGTGCCTCAACAAACTGGAGGTTGCAGCTCTATCGAATGACGTTTCTAAGAACCTCATAAGTTTGAATTGCGCGGTCGCCATGCTCGTAACCCGGCGACTCGTTCGGAACGGGTCTTTAGTGCAGGAAAAAAATGTGAGACCAGAACGACCAGTAAGAGAGAGAGAGAGAGAGAGAGAGAGAGAGAGAGTGAAAGGGACGTTAGACGGTGGCTGAGGCAAGTGTGGAGAAGGCAGGGGCGAGTGCCTAAACTCGAGGAACTCGAGGAAACTTCAAGAACTTGAGGTGCCTAAAAGTGAACCAGAACAGGGATGAAGTGATATTCAAGATATAGAGTGAAATAACCGAATAAACAGTGAAAACTAGAAACAGAAGTATAAATACTTGTATGTGAATACGTGCTTGGGTGATGTAAGTGCTATGGAAACGAACATGGGGCTACAGGGATGCTGAATGGAAACTAGAGCGAATCGAGAAACCGCAGCTTTTGCGAAAGAGCAAACTGTTAGTTACACGGCCAATGAATGTCAAGTGGCGTGTGAATAGTGGTTCGAGCGAACGGTAGTCTGGTATATAACACGTGCAATTAAGCAAAGGTAAATGTGCAAAACAATTGAAATAAGAAGAAGTGGAGTGTTGATTTGTTTAAGCCATTATTACGCGCAGAAAAAACTGAAACTGCATGCTGTGAAGCGCGGAAACTCAACGGCAACTGGTTGTTTTCCTACATACTGCAAGGCAAAAAACATTGGCAGGCTAGGAGCAGTGCCATTTGGGAGACAGATTGATTATGTTGTTGTAAGTCCCCTACAGAAATATTAAGCCATGCTGCTTCTACAGCTGTCCATGATTGCGAAAGTGTTGTCGGCGCAAGATTTTGTGCACGAACTGACCTATTGATTGTCCCATTAATGTTCGTAGGAATTCTCATCGGACAATCAAGATGACCACATTTTCGCTCGAATTGTACAGAATGTTCGTCAAATCAATCACGAACAATTGTGGCCCGATGACATGGCGCATTGTCATCCATAAAAAATACGTCGTCGATTGAAACAATATGAAATCCATGAATGGCTTCAAATAGTATCCAAGTAACTGAACATAACCCTTTCCAGTCAATAATCGTTTCTGATGGGCCAGAGTACCTAGTCTATTCCATATATAAACAGTCCACAGCAATGTGGAGCCTCAACCAGCTTGTAGAGTGCCTAGTTGACAACTTGGGTCCATGGCTTCCTGGGCTCTGCGCCACAAACGAGCACTACCATCACCTCCTGCCAACTTATATCGGGACTCATATGACCAAGACACGATTCATTGGTCCTTCAGGGTCATATCAATATCGTCATGAACCCAGAAGAGGCTCTGCGGGCGATGTTGTGATATCGGTAAGGACACTTGAGTAGATCTTCTGCTGCCATAGCTCATTAAAACCAAATTTCGCGGAAATATTCTATTACGTTCGTCATACGTCCCACATTCATTTCCGCGAGTATTTAGCGCAGTGTTGCTTATCTGTTAGCACTGACAACTCTACGCAAACGCCGCTGCTCTCGATCAGACCGTCAGTCTCTCCAATTATGTCCGAGATGAAAGGTTATGCCTGAAATGAGGTATTCTCGGCACACTCTTTGAAACTGTGCATCTTGGAATATTGTCTTCCCTAACGATCTCCGAAATGGAATGTCCCACATATATAGCTCCTACTACCATTCCGCGTGCTAGATTCAGTCGCTGCCTGGAGGAGAATTCTAGCGGCTGGCTGCTCTGATCGGTAGTTTTCCGTGGTTTCTCCGATCAACACCAGGCGAATGTCGGACCCTACCAAACGGGCCACGGACCGCGCGCGATCTGTCCTTCCTCTTCCTTGTCCTATCGTCTCCCTTTACACACACACTTCCACTAACATGCACTACACTAGCGCATATTTCAGAAGACCGGTCGGGAGCTTAGAGCTTGTTCCGGCTGCGGCGGTGTACCGCTGGTGGGAGAGTCCTGGTTAGGGGGAAACCCCACCAGCCGACGGTAGGTCGGCACCGGATCTCGCCGTCCAGCGGGGGAAGATCACCGCCATCTCCCGAGAAAAACATGCACTACACTAACAGGACTAATGACCATAGCAGTTGACGCGCCCTGACACACGAAAAAAACAAACCAAACCAAACCAAACAGCGTGCAAGCCTGTTAATTCCCGTCTTGCCGCAATTATTACGTCAGAAAACTTTTCACATGAATCATAAGAGTAAAAATGAATGCTCTGCCAACTCACTGCCCTTTTATGCGTTTTGTACGCAATTCCATTGCCATCCGTATATTTGCATATTGCTATCCCATGACTTTTGTCACCTCAGTGTACTTTCATGATTTTGCAGCCGTGCGCAGAAAATGCACGATTTCAGGTCTGTTTCATAACTTGGAGTCAATACCTTAGAAATAATGTTTGAACAAAGTATGAAATTTCCGCCGAGGTGAATGCATCTATTCGTGCTGTATCTGCGCTGAATTAATTAATGAACGTGTATCAAATCTTTCTTCTCTTTCTGTAGGAAGGAGTGTGAAATGGAATCCAACAAAGACTGCCTCCTAGAGCTTCTACAATCGAATCCCTTGTGGCACGAGGATCACCTCTTCGCAGAAAACCTGCGTTGGATGGCCTATATGGGTGCACACACGGGACCCAGCCCCCGCCATCTCTCCCTCGTGCAGATGGCCATGCGAACCTTTCTAGGTGTACTCCAAGCATTGGGTGTATACGTTCTCATAACTGAGAGCTTGGATCTCTTCTTCAATACTGCGGGGATTAACGAGGTGGCCTTAGGAGCGGGGATATGTTCTCTTACATCAGGCGCCTTCTTCAACGACTTTCATCTTGTATTCAATGCAAATAAACTCAGAAATATTTTTGACGCAATTGACTCTTATGTTGAAGAAACAATACACGTCGATGAGAAAGGAATAAAATCAACTAAAAAGTTTTTTTTGAAAATAAAGAAAATAGACCTCCTGTCCAAATGGTAAATATTTCAAAATATTAGGTTTCTTCCTCAAATATATAGAATCGTGCGTGTATATATATATATATATATATATATATATATATATATATATATATAATTGGGGCGAATATAACACTTTAGCATGAATATATGATTCTAAAATTGTTTTCAAAATATTGTAAAAGATTTAATAGTATATATAATTCGAATAAACAATGGTATATTTTCATAATATGCTCACTCAAGATACCTGTTTTAATTCCTCATTTATGGGGAAGATAAATATCTTTGTTTTAAACTGAAATTTCATCCAAAAACGTTGTTATCTAATACATAGAGCAATATGCATCAAATATTTGCATACATAAAATTGGGGATGCTATAACTGTACATACTTTCTCTTGTTTGTAAAGGCAACACAATTTTATCTCAGCTCGTTTCACAATATTACTTTGGAGGACTGGAAATCGGGAAAGTTTGGACAGAAAAAATCATATTTTTGGTATCTAGTAACGAAAAAAGGGATAACTCTCGTCTCTACTTGTAGTAAATTACTTCCTCTAACACGTATAGTCAAAATCCACATTTTTTGGGCAGTTCAAAACGAAACAATCGATTGGCGGCAAAACGTCTGTCTATCCGTCTCTCAGTCCGTAAGTTCGTTTTCTATCTGCACGTTCGTCTGTGGTCAATGCCCGCGCGTAAATACTATCTTAGATCTATAAATAAAGTCCTGTAACATTTTTTGAAAAAAAAAAGGTTTTTGCCTTATTTCTATTTGAAGTTAAAGCAATTTATTAAAAAATATCAAAAACGGCTCCATTTTTTCTTTATATTTTTCCGCGGATAAAGCGTATTGGTTTCCGTGGATAAAGCGTAGAGATAAGTCATGTATGCTTTACGTACTTTTTTTGCACTCTCTGAATTACAAAAAATTACAAAAATTATAATTTATGCAAGAAAGTATGTGCTGATATAGCATTACTAATTTATACGTACGCATTACTAAATTATACGTCGTATTTATCTTTATGTGAGGAAAAAATAATCTAAAAATATGAAAATTTTGTTAATGCTTCCTAGAAAGAATTCCAAAAATCAAAATACCCGTTTCAAATTTGGATGGCCTGGATTTCAGCCAGATAGTTCAGGGAGTATTAGTTGTGGGAAAACTCTTTGTACTATTTAAGCGCTGTGTTGATTTCTGAGAGATATTTTGCTGTCAACAGATTTTTCATTCAAAGATACATAAAATGGGAATGCTTACAACATACAGGCTTAGAGGATGTAATTTGGTACAGCATTTATCCACTTTTTCCATATCTATTTTTTTCATTCCCTCGGTACATGTACCTGATGAAAAATTGCATCATTCCTCTACAATACTTTGTTTCTACAAAGAGAGTTCGTAGTAAGCGAGGAAGTAAATACTGACAAATTGTTCGTTCACATTTCTGCATTTCGTTTTGCAGGTACATTAGAGGGACATTTATTTTTGCATGTATTCCGCTTGTTGGATCATTGATTTTAATGAAGCAAGTTGTCCATTTCTGGAACCCAATTGACACGAGCTCTGGTAAGTGAGACAAAGATCGCAATGTTAAAATTAAATTGATTAGTAAGTACAGTTTTTAAAACTCTTTATGAATATGATTCCAGTACTCTTAGATTTTTCACTCTAGGGCATGAAACAGAATTTATTTGTTCATGATTACATTTGAACGTTTTTATAGCTTGATTTAGGGCTGTTCTCGCAATGTAAATTGACGTGTTTAGGAGGCCCAGAACATAAATTGAAGTCACTGCAGTGCTTCTGTCGGAGAAGTTCTAGAATTCGAGTCCCGCAATGGCAAGACTTTCGACACTAGCTAGAGAGCTAGGTCGAATTCGCGCGCTGCCTGGAGTAGCATTCCCGCACTCATCATCCCTTTTCATCTTTACAGACAATAGTACTCTACCCACCACACACTCACTTGTGAAGCCCAGTTTAATTATTTATGTTATATTTATGATATGATGACATTAAGGCAATATATTTCAGAATACGTGTTACAACAAACATCTTTGGACGTGTCAATTCGTACATGTAATCGTTGAAACACCATTCCAGGGTATCGAAACATCATTGTATGTTTCGCGACCGATTTCGGTTCAATCATAATGGCCTATAGTTTGGCCGTGTGACATCATTTGCAAAAACGACGCTGGTGATGTGCGCTCTCTTAGAAGAACTGTCAAGGACGCTGGAGAGTATTGGGCACGACCAGAGAGAAGACGAGGAGGCTTTCCACCATGAAGAGAGAGGTCGCACCCCGGCATCAGCTTCTGCTGGTAAGCATTCTCTAGAATGTAGAGCGTGATGCGGGGGAGGGGTCCTTTCCTTAACGTACCACGAAAGAGGTCGCAGACTCCGTCTGGAGACATCAGTTGCTGCTGGGGTGAGCATTCTCTAGAATCTAGAGCAGCCATGCAGTAGGAGATCACTTTCCACGTGCGCATGGAGATAGAGGTCGCAGACGCCGCCAGGAGACATCAGCTTCTGCTGGGGTGAGCATTCTCTAGAATCTAGAGCAGTGATGCCCAGGATCCTACTGGTGATGCCTTCTGGGGTGACAATCTCACGCCTTTCGCCACCACAGCATGCCGTGTACTCACCAGAACCAGAGTCGGGAAAGGAAACAATCAGTAGGTCCGCTCACTTCTTGTTTAGAGATTGCGCTATCGAAATCTGTAGAGACGATTTTTCAAAAGACGTGAATTCACAATTTATTCCAGACACAATGTATGTGCTCAAAACATAAAAATAAAATGGGAAAATATTATAAAAAAGACTTGTCTTAATTTGTTTCTAATTTCCACCTAATGGTCTCCCAATAAAAGATCCATAATATCGCTCTCAATTGACACAATGCGTCCAGGTTCCCAGATTTGTAAGATGGATATTTCATTGAGCCACTCGTGAATCCTAGTCTCATTTACATCAATATCTTGCTTTAACATATTTGCTAAAGGGCATATCAAGGGGAAAAAATCCTTCGTACGCCTTCCTTCGGAGGGGAAGTAAAGCCGGCTGTCCCATGTTAGTACATTTACCGCATATAAAAGATCCTCAAGCCTAAGTGATGCCTCTGAGCTAAATTCAAATCGCCTGTTTCGTCGCCCAAGTAATACCTTCTTTCTCCCATGGTTGGTGAAAGGAGTGTAACGAAATTTGCGTGGTCAGACAGAAGAGCAGGCCTCATGGCCTGAGTCTCGCCACGTAAAATAAGGCAAATTCAATTCAATTCAATTCAATATTAACTATAGTTTGTACCGTGGGCGAGGAGAGCTGAATGTGGGCGTGTAGAGACAGTGGCGAACGTTGCCAGGAGTCACCAGAAGCTTTAAGGTGAGCTGGCTCTCTCTGGATCAGACCGGGCGTATTCGTGATGACTTGGTCTCACGAGGGCATGAAACAGGCGGTCGCGGACGTTGATAGGACACACGAGCGTCTGCGGGTGAAACAAATATGAGGCATTGCAAGGAAATACGAGGGTATTACAAGCTAAGCTAAAGAGACGAGCTAATTGTATCATAGGAAGAAAGCTAGCACGATGACTGCGATAAGTAATTGTTCCATCACTACATCGTCCTTTGTTCATTGCATCCAGATTCCACAGGGACCCTTTCCACCTACCATGTGATAATTTGATCGCAAACATCCTCCTTCCTTTCATTCACCATTAATACACCCAATCGAAATATACTTGTTTAAAAAACAGTCCCTGCTGAGGTGCCTCCGAACATCAACAATCGTCGCTGCGTTGCATCTGACCGGGAGGTAATAGAGTTGGAGTTCCGACGGTTGTAGATTGATTGATTGATTTTTTCGTGTTTCCGGGCACGTCAACTGTTTTGATCATTAGTCCCGTTAGTGTAGTGCATGTTTTTTCTCCGGAGATGGCGGTGATCTTCCCCGCTGGATGGCGAGATCCGGCACCGACCTACTGTCGGCTAGTGGGGTTCCCCTAACCAGGACTCTCCCACCAGCGGGGCACCGCCCCAGCCGGGACAAGCTCTAAGCTCCCAAACAGTCTCCCGGAATATGTGGTAGTGTAGTGCATGTTAGTGTGTGTGTGTAACGGAAAAGGATAGGACAAGGAAGAGGAAGGACAGATCGCGCGCGGTCCGTGGCCCGTTTGGTAGGGTACTGCTCCGGCATTCGCCTGGTGTTGATCAGAGAAACCACGGAAAACTACCGATCAGAGCTGCCGGCCGCTAAAATTCTCCTCCAGACAGCGACTGAATTCGACCTAGCTGGAAAGCTAGTGTCGAAAATCCTGCCGCCGTCAGGACTCGAACCTAGGACCTCCCGGTCAGAGGCGCTGCAGTGACATCAGTTGATGCACTGAGCTACCGCTCCCGGTTTTAAAATGTATTATTAATATTTTAAGATATATTAAGTGAACATCCCATATGACAAGGATTCATTAAAAATGGATATGCTTACAGGATTCTGAGAAATATAGGAGAATTTTATAATTCTTCATTCTTCTTCATGTTTATCATTGCTGCTGTGGAAATCTGCTGCGCCATGTACGTATTTTTAAGGGTAAGCATTTTAATATAATATTATTCCTAAAGTATTATACCGATTGAAATATATCTGTATTTGTATATTACACTAAAAATTAATGATGTTATAATTGCTTTCAAAGAATGTAAATTATTTTCAAATAATGATTCTTTTAAATTAAATCATTCAATATAGTCAATATTTAATTAATGTTCATATTTTACGTTCACATTTGAGTATCTTTCATATTGTTCATTTTGTTAATTCCGTAAATATGTGAGAATCACGGTGTAAGAGATTAGGGGTGTCAATTCTCAACATAAAATTGAATATCTTTTAGAATCGTTCTCACCCAGAGCGCCATAAATGATTTTAGTATTTTTGAGAAAAATGGCGGCAATGTGATCAGCTGATGGCCAGTCGTTTCGCTTTAAACACGGGGGATTTAGAGCTCCACTGCGTTTTTGAGAGAGCGGATTTTGATGATTTAAAACATCGCCAAGAATGACACAGACACACAAAATGAAAACGTTGTTAGACCCAAAGACTGACACATGTTTGTGTTTGTATGTCGATGCGCTGAATTCGAATCTGAAGAACGAATTTCGCCATCACCCGCCATTTTTTTTAAACCTCGAAAAACCATCGTTGCTTTTTTTCAGGTTTGTCAGAACCAAAGATATGACTTCTTTCTCGTAGACGCGCTGAAGTCGAGTTCGAAGCCAGAATGACACCACCACTCTCCATTTTTTTTAAATCACGCAGAACTTCTTTAACGGCCGGGTCTTGCGGACCGCTCCACTAAGTTCCCTGAGATATACCGTCAGTGTAGGCGAATTTCAGAGGGTCCTCCACATCAACGTGTCTATCGACACGCTCCCCTATATGACGCGCGGATTCACATTATGGCGCCGAACAACAATTCCGAGCTTAAATCGCCACCAACGGAAGATAATTCCTCCCCTCTCTTGCAAGGACAGCGCCTGATGGAACGCACCGGGGGGAGGTAGAGGTCTTCCTCACGGAACTGAACGGGAATGCCCCGGAGGTCGCCTGCGGAAACATATTACCGCAACACGCAGGACCGCGACCCTGTCAACAACGGAGATTTTCCGACGGCTGAGTTTTGATTGATTGATTTTTTCGTGTTTCCGGGCGCGTCAACTGCTTTGGTCATTAGTCCCGTTAGTGTACTGCATGTTTTTCCTCGGGAGATGGTGGTGAATTTCCCCCGCTGGATGGCGAGATCCGGCGCCGACCTACCGTCGGCTAGTGGGGTTTCCCCCTAACCAGGACTCTCCCACCAGCGAGGCACCGCCCCAGCCGGGACAAGCTCTAAGCTCCTGACCGGTCTACCGGAATATGTGGTAGTGTAGTGCATGTTAGTGTAAGTGTGTGTGTAAGGGGAGAGGATAGGACAAGGAATGGGTAGGAAAGATCGCGCGCGGTCCGCGGCCCGTTTGTTAGAGTACAGCTCCAGCATTCGTCTGGTGTTGATCGGAGAAACCACGGCAAGCTACCGATCAGAGCATCGGGCCGCTAGAATTTTCCTCCAGGCAGCGACTGAATTCGACCTAGCTGAAAAGCTAGTGTCGAAAATCCTGCCGCCGTGGGGAGTGGGAACCTCGGACCTCCCGGTCAGAGGCGCTGCAGAGACATCAGTTGATGCACTGAGCTACCGATCCCGGTCCGACGGCTGAGGTTCTTTGCAAGATCGGCAAGGCAGAACACTACATCGGATAGGATCGGTTAACGTAGGCTCACTTGCGCCTCGTAGAACGGGAGGCCCGCCTTCTTGCCTAGTACTGAATCGCGCTCTCCGTCTGCAGTGCGCCCCGGAGTGGAGGCGGTCACGTACAGTGTTCATCCACAAGAGTGGCGAGGAGAAAAGATATGAGCGACTGGTATTCGATATCATTCACGCCCACGATTTATAAGGTGAATGCGAGTTTGTGGACAGACTGCCTGAGCGCATGGACAGTGCGATACGGTAAGGTCGGCACACTGGGGCTTCCGGACGTTTAAATGGCGAGCTGGAGCAGCACAATCTCTTAGGGAGGACCGGGGACGGTGGCCCATTGCTCACCTGATGTTACTGTAGCGCCTCTTATTGGCAGGTCCTAGGTTCCCACTCCCCACGGCGGCAGGATTTTCGACACTAGCTTTTCAGCTAGGTCGAATTCAGTCGCTGTCTGGAGGACAATTCTAGCAGCCAGCTGGTCTGATCGGTAGTTTTCCGTGGTTTCTCCGATCAACGCCAGGAGACTGCCGGAGCAGTACCCACGACCAGTAAGTACGTTCTAGTTGGAATGAAAGGCACACGCGAGTATAGAAAAATGGGAACTTATGCATGTAGTATTTCCTGTTTTCTTTTTAAATTCTTGGGTAGCCTAAAATACTAATTTAATATGCAAGCGCATTCTGCATATATCTCCCTGCGAGGTCTGGTGCAACTGAGGTAAAAGCGATTTGCAGTTCAAGGGCAGTCGGGACGAAAGCTGTGTGCTACGCTGTAGATTGAACACTTCAGACTTCTCCTGTGAACCGAGTATGGAATTTAGGAGCATAAACCGAATAAAAGCAAATTTTCTTAGTTCGCTTCCCTTGCTTAATGTGATCTTAAAACTGGTCTTGGCTGTCCGGTTGACGCCGCGTCGAAGAATGTGTTGCCGACGATTCGACCATATTTTCGTGGTCTTCCTCAGAGTTAGTCTGGGAACGGTAGCTCAGAGCATCAACTGATGTCACTGCAGCGCCTCTGATCGGTAGGTCCTAGGCTCGAGTCCTGGCAGTGGAAGAATTTTTGACACTAGCCTTTCAGCTAGGTCGAATTTAGTCGCTGTCTGGAAAAGAATTCTAGCGGCCGGCTACACTAATCGGTAGTTTTCCATGGTTTCTCCCATCAACATCAGGCGAATGTCGGAGCAGTACTCACGAGTGCACGAGCAGTAAATACGTAATAGTTGGAAGGAAAAGCACGTGCGAATACAGAAAAAGAAGACCCGGAAAAGATGGTCTTAAACCTCGGCAACACAGCCTTCGACGCGATGTCACCCGGACAGCTAAAGTCATTTACATGACTCTGTCCGTGGAAGCCTACGACTTAATGTGATGTTGTTATTAAATTATTTGTTTTTGATGATGTTAACTTAAAATAAGAGCATATTACACACAGTTCGCGCTAACATGGAATTGATTAAAAAATGGCGACTCGACATTCAGTTTGCTCCAAAGGTGGTGTCACTTCAGCCACTGCATATATCTTATTGACGTTGACACATCTACTCTCTTATACCATTATATATGTGTATGTTTTAATGTATTCTGTAGATAGTTAGCTATAGTTGGATCCATCAAGAGAATTAAAATAATTTTCTTTCATTTAGGTACAAATGGATGCTGTGTACTTTGCTATTTTTCTATTTATAATAATTCAAGAGCTTCTCCAGTTGAGCTTTTATTGTTGGTTAGGGGACAAAATCTCTGAAAATGTAAGTGTAAAACTATTTATTTCATGTACTATGTGAATTACACTTCATTTATCTGTATTTTTACTCTAAATTTCGAGCAACTTGTTTTTTTTTATTTTCGTTCTCTCTCTCATACAGTCACCATTCCACCTTCTTCTCTTTTACATCTTTTAAAATTATTTTTCATCTTGATGTATCATCCTAACCTCTCGAATTCGTTAATCACCAGAATATTCCTAAACGAAAAACGAAAAATATAGTAATGGAGAATTACAGGGAAGTCAACATTTGGGAGAATACCCTTGTCGACAGTCGTCGACAAATCGGAAGATAGGAAGCTGGCTCTCATAGTACCTATTTTTAATGTGGCAATAAGACAATACATAAAAACTATAGATCGGTAAACCTTACATCAGTAGTATCCAAACTCATGTACTCAATTTCTAGCTAAATCAGTAAAGAATGGAATGGCAGTGGGTTTATCAGGGTCAGCACGGTTTTAGGAATGGTTTCTCGGGCGAACGTCAGCTAGTTTCACTTCTATAGGATCTAACCGATGTAGTTGAAAATAGAAGAGTCGACGCGATAGCACTAGATTTTGCTAAAGCTTTTGATGTTTTACACGATAGTCTTATAAAGAAATTAATAAATTCGGGTGTATACACTAGAGGGGTAGCGTAGATAAACGAACTACTTCGTGACAGGAAACAGAAGGTACGAATCGGCAGTAACTTATCAATCTCGAGAAACGTCACGTCAGGAATTCCACAAGGAAATGCCATAGGACCACGTGTTTCTTACCTTCGTGAATGAATTGCCAACAAATTTAGCTTCTAATGTACGACTCTTTGCAGATAACAGTGTAATATATAAGATTAACAACTAGGATAAGGACGATGATATCTTGCAGAGAGTCTTAGACAAATTACACATCAGGGTATCAACAAACGGCATGGAAATAAACTGTTCAAAGAGCAAGTCCGTCACGTTTGGTAGAGGTCGAAGTTACAATGAAACCGCGAACAAATTGAGCAATAATGTTATACCTCGAGTCAAGTCTTATAAATCTTTAGTAATACAGCTAGACAATAAACTGACCGGGGAAAATCAAGGAAATTTCGTTTAAGGGGAACGTCTGGAGATCTTTACATTTTGCTGTGCGGATTCTCAAATAGAGTACTGTGAGAGCCAAAGAACTAGCATATATGTATACATGTGCTCAATGCGACCCAATTAGAATATGGCGCGATATGTTGGGACACATACAGAATCTTGCACCAAAGGAATCTAGAACAGGACCAGCGTAGAGCATCAAAAGTTCCTTTCAGGGGTAACAAGAGTACATAGTGAGAGAGTCACTCGAAAGAAGGAAAATAAAGTCGCGTCTCTATGATATGTATAAAGCATACACAAGTTTTCGAGCGTGGAGAGAAATTCAGAGTCGATTAGAAGTCGATTTCGGACCTAATCGACTAGGGAACCTAATAGTTCGACAGAGTGGATCACATGCACAAAATTCAGACAAGAATTCAGAAAACTGGCGTTATGAAATATTCACCCGCGAATCGAACTATTAGTGACTGGAACGGTTTGCCTGTGACAATTATTGATTCCTTTCCTCGAAGACTGAGCAAATTTAAAACTAAATTAGTTTCCTAATTTTGATATATGTATTAAAAATATTTTTAATATTATTAAATTACTAGTCTACTATAAAAAGTCAGTTATATTATTATTATTATTATTATTATTATTATTATTATTATTATTATTATTATTATTATTATGTTCAGTGGCGTTGGGAAATTGTGAGAAACGTCTGTATAAGAAATACATTACAGCTCAGTGATCAGAAGTGTGGCGAAGGGATATGTGGTGAGATGGAGTGCTATGAAATCTTGAATGGAGAAATGTTCATGCTATTTTGTAAAGTTGTAAATTGTGTAAAGTTGTTAAGTTCTATAATGTTAAGTTAGTGTATTCTGCCACAATTTATCAATCTTTCCAAAATAAATAATAAATCTAATCTAGCCAAACAATGTGGAGCTGGAGTCTGTACGTTAATGTTCAGCGTGGGACGTGCGTATTTTATCTGCCAGGTGGTGAGGCATGTGTGGTACGTGTCTTAGTCGTGTCTTACCACCATGAATCACGTCTGGGCCATCCATGATCATTTATCCTTAATCCACACTTGTCCTTTCTAATCACTCCTCACAAACTTCTTGGAAGGGATGCCAAGCCACCCCGTTGCTAATCATCTGCCGGAAAAGGGGAAACATTCTCCCTTGCTGACGCTTAAAACTGTGCATCGCAAACATTTATGGCAGCCCTGACACTGAAAATCTTCTTTTAAGAGTTGTCCGGATTTCTTGCTGTGTGAGTCAGCGAACACCACTAGAATCTAGTCTACGCAGTTTTTTTTTCGCTGGTTCATTTCCGTGCTCCAAAAATAGGGGGAAATTTTGGTCTTGGAGAGTAAATGAATAAACTTGCTTCGTACAGTCACTGGCCTCAAAACCAATTCTATTATTTATTTTATCTCGATTTTGTTAAAAAAGAAATAATAGATCAGTCACGCAACATCTAAGAGATGGAAAATGGAGTGAGTACAGTGAAATTTAAGAAATTCATGAGAAAATAGACATGGAAGAAATAATAATTGTTATCAAAAGATTAAAGAAATGAGTTATTCGGAAGAAATGGAAAGAAGGTGTAATTATTCCAGTTTATCAGAGAGGAAATAGATATAAGGTAGACAATTATACAGAAGCTTATCTTTTATAAAATAGAGTTGGAGCTTCTGTCAACATATATTTATTTTAAAATGTATTAAAAGTATACACTATAATTTGTTAAAATGTACAGTTGCAAACCAGGTCTGAAAATGACTATAAGGAAAAAATCTATGTAATCAAAATATACTATATAAAATCAAAGTATACTATAATAAATTACTTCTGAACGTCAAATATTTAAAGTGAAACTGGTTGTGTTAATAATAATTTATAGGTATTCATTGAAGAAGAAAGAAAATAAGTTTATAATTATTTCTATTAAAAATAATAAAAAAGTTTGGGGCGTGTTCCGGCACCCAGGAAATCAAGCAGTGGACATAAGAAAAGAATTGATACAAAGAGATAAAGATCAGTTATTGATGAAAGATGATGGAAAAAGGAATTCAAATTATAATAAATAGTTCTTATGAATGATATTCCCATCTATTCAAAAGGTAAATGTAGGTAACGTAGCAGACGTCGGATAGCAAGATATAGGTTAGGTAATGAATTGAGGGCGAGTAAGTATTGGCTTAATAGTGAGGAGGGAAAATGTAGGATTCGTGAGATGGAAGAGGAAGATTGGACACATATTTTAGAGAGAGTTTTTGAGGAAGGAAGAATGTGGGCAAGATGGAACATTCATGATAAGGTTAGATGAGTATTACAGGACAAAAGTGAAAGAATCAGTCTCTTTGGTAAGTCCAAGAAAGGACTAGTATGTAGCATATTATTATATTCTGAGTATGTATGCGTACATTACGTATTTGTATATTAACATTCAACTGTCGATTTTTTCAAAGTTGTCAAGAGGACTGCTCTCATGGCCAGGGAATGAGGGGAGTCCCTAAACGGTTCATGGCTAGTTTAAGAAGAGCTAAATGCTAAGATATGTAGTAGAGATTTTACTATGAAAGTCAGTTAACAATTTTAGTTCTTATCACGACTATTTATGGAACGATGGTTACGTAAGTTACATATCTTAAGGGACTCGAATTCAAACGTCTGCTCTTGAATTATTAGGAAGCCAGCAAATACACAGCAATGTGTGGATGTCTTTTTGGCCGTTTACCCGGAGTCATGGCAGAGCGAAACACACGGTTAGTGAAGGCGCCACTATCGTCGAAAATTACAAAAATCAGAGACCAGGTAATCCAGAACGGAGCTTCTCATTGTCGAGAATATAATGTCAATAGAAAGTTCCTAGAATGCAAGCTTTGACATAGGCATACGTTAGTCGCTTCCATACTGTTATTACTCACGCGAATATAACAGGAATTATGAAGTAACGAAGGCTAGGCGAGAGAGTCAATATGCCTTATACAAGTAATGTCTCGTTTCACATGATTCTCACAATCAAATCTTTCCGCATGGTGTTCGTGCCAAACAAAAATCCGTTTTTGTTACAATCTATTAAGGCTCATTTTGTAGTGGTTTCTTCACGCAAAACGTAATTGCCCGACACGCCTGTACACAAGAATAAATGCCTAAGAATTGTGTTCGAGTACCTGGATTCAAGTCCACGCGAGGATCTTCCTTCCACAAGAAAGTCCTGCGTCTCATTAACTTTTATCACTGATCCCAGATCCATCTATAGCAGATTCATGGCCCTCCTAAATACCAGCAATCACAATTTAGGTACAGTTACAAGACTGGGCTATTGTGTTTCATTGATTGATTTTTTCGTGTTTCCGGGCGCATCAACTGCTTTGGTCATTAGTCCCGTTAGTGTAGTGCACTTTTTTCTCGGGAAATGGCGGTTATCTTCCTCCGCTGAATGGCGAGATCCGACGCCGACCTACCGTCGGCTAGTGGGGTTTCCCCCTAACCAGGACTCTCCCACCAGCGAGGCACCGCCCCAGCCGGGACAAGCTCTAAGCTCCCGACTGGTCTCCCGGAATATGTGCATGTTAGTGTGTGTGTGTAACGGGAGAGGATAGGACAACGAAGAGGAAGGACAGATCGCGCGCGGTACGTGGTCCGTTTGATAGGGTACTGCTCCAGCATTCGCCTAGTGTTGATCGGAGAAACCACGGAAAACTACCGATCAGAGCAGCCGGCCGCTAGAATTATCCTTCAGACAGAGACTGAATTCGACCTAGCTGAAAAACTAGTGCCGAAAATCCTGCCGCCGTCAGGACTCGAACCTAGGACCTCCCGGTCAGAGGCGCTGCAGTGACATCAGTTGATGCACTGAGCTACCGCTCCCGGCATGCTATTGGGAAAAGCACTATTGCAACTAATGCGTCTTGACCCTCTTTCATGATTCATTCAACTACTTAACCGAAATCAACTCGTACACGAGTTCCGAGAGGCGAAAATTCAATTAAAAATTTTCATAGAGGTAATGCACCGGAGTCTCAAAAGTACTCCATGGAAAATGTAGGTTTTATCCCATGGAAAATACTTATGTGTGATTGTACAGGCAAGCGCCGTGGGGACGGCAGCGTATGCAAGCGGCTGGTCTAACGCTAGCATCTCCGTTCAGCGGTCCATCCTACTGATGCTGGGTCAAGGCCAACGGGGCTTCATGCTCTCCGCCAGCTTCATCCCAGTCAACTTGGTCACCTTGCAACAGGTACGTCCCCCCGACCCCCTTAACGCTCTTGCTCCTTGTGGTATCCCCCCCAATCAAATGACGAGTCGGAGTTACGTTCCGCCGCTGCGCTAGTGGAGGGGCAAAGCCCCTCCCCTTCCCCTTCACCGGGCGGTGAGATATAAATTCACAGGCCGGGAGCGGAGCGTTCTCGTTCCGTAATAACCTCGCATCAAGCTACCACCGCCGGCGCTCGCTACACGCCCCAGTCGAGGCGTTATCAGCTACGCGATAAGAGTGGACTTCGGGCGGCCACCGCCGCCAGCTACCGCACGGGAGAATCTTATCGCCACTGCCGGTGATAACAACCGGCACCTGACCCCGCGAGCCGCCTCGGCTCGCTATCGAGCGCTGCCAGTTATAAGGCACTATATGGCAAGAACGCCGTTATGAGAATTCTTCAGTTATTGTTACTTTAGTTTCAGTGTATTTGTTATGGTGACAGTAAATCACTTATAAACATTGAGTGTGTAATTCACCCCTGAATCCTGCAGATACAACACTCCTCAACACTGGGCCTCCTCAACCTGAGCTCAGATCCAGGAACACTTAACATCCTTCACTCAACCATGGCGTGCGGTGATTTATCCGATGAGTGTTTCGACAGGGTCTGGGAGTATTGGTGCACCCCACAGGCTTCGTTCCCGACACCCAGCTTACCCTACAGCATATTCATTCTCTTCCCCCGCCTAGAAACTCTCACCGTCAAAACTGTTTCCTTAACATTCAACCCAAGCTCTGATCCATTTGAACACCTAACGACCTTCACTCAACCACAATCTGCGGAGCGTTCTTCAATGTGTGCTTCGTCAGGGCTAAAGGGTATTGGTACTCACCGCAGGATTCATTCCAGACACCCAGCTTGCCTTATAGCATATTCATTCTCTTCCTCCCCGCCTAAACGATAACCCACTAAAAATTGTGCCTCCTCAACAGTCAGCCTCAGCTCTGATCCATTGGATCACCTAACATCTTCACACAACCACATCGGGCGATCGTTCGTCAAAGGGTGCTTTGACTTAGCGAGGCAGGAGTGATGATCTCTACAAGATTCATTCCAGTTACCTAGCTTGCCATACAACTTATTTTCCCTTGCTTCACCGTCAAAATGCTCAACTATCGTAGCTTCTAAACACTTAACCTCAGATCTCATCTACTTGAATACCAAACTTACTTCACTGATCCCAGTGTGTGGAACATTCTCCTGCTGATGCTGCGACAAGACCAGAGAGTCTTCATGCTTTCTACCAATTCAGGCCAATCACCTTACTCACCCTGCATTCGGTACGTCCTACTATCATCTCCCGCTTAAATGTCAACCCCCTCAGTACTCATCAGCAGCTCACTCATCTGCAGCACTCATCAGCTACATATTTCACTCAATCTCATCGCGCTGAGATTTATTCTGCGTAGACTGATCTTGCTCCAAAGAGATTACGCGCTCTCTGCCGGCTGTATCCCAGACACACTAGTCAAACTTCAGCAATTATCTCCTCCTCACTTGTACGCTCAACGCTCTCAACATTTGGCCTTTTCAACACAACCTCTTTTTACACTCAACAGCAGCTCTCATTTATCTGAGCCCCCAAATTCCTGCACTCAACCTTCTTTCAACACTCAAACTCATGTGCACACTCAGTCTTATCCGTACAGTGAACCTCCTCCACATTCGACCATTATTCTGGAGCCCTTTCTTTATTTATTGTGCTGAGGAGTTCGGAAATAGATGGCCAGGTTGGCTTGGAACTCATCGCCAGTTATATTCCCGCTTCCTCAGCAGGAGGGCTCCAGGCTTCCCCATATTGCATATGTAGCAATTTATGACACATCTTATGTACGCATATGCACTACTTAGATAGGAATGGTGTTTATTGAGTGCCTTTCTTTGCTGCTCAGGTCCTCAACGCCGCGGGCTCCTACATGATGGTGCTGTTAGCAGTGAGCGAGAACGAATAAATTAGCAGGTGGGCAACGCTATTTACTTTGCTTCTTTTCTTTTCAATTATTTTATTGTAATTTGTGTTGAATCTAGAACATATATTTAAAACTTTTGGACACATTGCCTCCTAATTATTTTGTATTTTATTTAACGTATGTTGCAGCTGTGGAGAACGTCTTGCTCTAGAATTGACAATCGCATGTTTTCGCTATAGACGATATGCAGCGTTTCCTTAACGGAATTACAGAGTAGTGAAAATGTTGTTCAAATATGGAAGTAGATGTAGTTTTTACGTACTTACATTAATTAACTTTATTTAATAATGTAGTAACATAGTTCACGCTTCTTATCAAATCTACATGGTCAGGAAAGCATAAGGAAGGGTAAGGGGCTTACGGTGACTCATGGGTTATTGCACCATAATCCTTAAAGTTATAGTGTGGCCCACCTATGTTCCCTTCAAGTTTCTCCTGAACCGTTGCAGATACTGAGATGCAGTTTTAACTAAAACTTCTATATACAAAGGCACATATAGTCATGCATAATATTATTCCATTGAATTTTTTATTGCAGAGATATTGACCCAACTTTGATTTTTTAAATGGAACCCTATAGATTTTTTTAGCTCATCATAACAAGCGTGAACAGACGAGTTCATAAATATGCATATCAAGGGAAGATTGGAGAGTGATCATGTTCTGAATTACTAAATGCGTGTGCTGTCAGAACAAAACGTTTACTCTTTGAAAGACTGAAAACCTTTACCGCAGGGTCGACGCAACAGAAGGGAATGGCCTCGCCGCATATCACCCGGAATTTCTCGTTCAGATTACGGAAACCAGCTGTCGGCGTGCGTCTTTAAAACTCTTAATTTCTCGAAAATATTGTTATATAACATATGGCGATATGCATATTTATGAACTCGTCTCTTCGCGCTTGTTTTGATAAGCTAAAAAAACTATAGGGTTCCAAAAAAATCGAATTTGGGTTAATATCTCTGCAATAAAAAATTCAATAGAATAATATTATGCATGACTATACGTGCCCCTTGCATATTGTAGTTTTAGTGAAATCCGCATTTCAGTATCTGCAACGGCTCAGGAGAACATTGAAGGGAACATCTTAGGTGAGCCACACGGTATAATATGCTAGCAAACGTCCTAAATTAGTATTATTCTATTATATTAAGTACAATAATATTTTTAAATTCCATATTTTCATCTGGGCTCTCTTTGATGTTGACGGTGATTGCGTTTTGTATAATTTATTAACATCAGTGGAATCATACTGCCTACTCAGAAAAATATCGAGTGAATTTTTCTTTCTGCTTCTTTAAGGAAATAATTCCTTACTCACTGTCTCTCCTCCTCTTTATTACTCGAAGTATCAAAAACTGCACATGTCCTTCTTTATGATCAGTTTATGTGTAACAATGAACTCAGTGCCTCTAAAGATCACTTGACAAAACGTTGTGTAAGGAAAGGTGCCATCCAGCAAATTTACTTTTTTATACCGTAACAGTCACTTATGTGTTATTTAAGGCCCTTCCACATTAGCACACGAACGGGAACGTGAACGTGAAGGCAAGGACGGGACCGGGAACGCCAAAGACTTGAGCTCCACAATAGACGTCAACGAGAAAAGAATAGAGCTATGAACTCGTAGCGGCTTAACCGAGAAACATTTTCCGAAACCAAAGAATATCTAACTATACTACTCTGTTCAATTTGTTGTACCATCTGTCTGATGTGTTTACGTGAGCTGACGTGAAACTACTATGAACTTATAGAAAATACAACAACGTGAAACTAAAATTTTGTCAATAAAGAAACAGCTCCAATCTACTTCAACAAAACAAGAAATGTTGAATATTTTAATTCTAAATATTAATATGGATAGAAAAACAATTTAGGAGCAAACATTCAAAAGGTGATATGTCCATTTGGCAAAAATTGAGTTCTGTTGTTTTTCGTAGAATTTTATTTCCAGAAAAAAAGTGAGATATCTTATAATACGTAAAGTAGTACTCGATTCATTGAGTTAAAGAGTAAAAGTTGTGCAATATTTTTTTTTTTTTTTTTTTGGAAAAGAATGGTGGAATTGGAAAGAAGTGAACATGTCACGTTTCGAATGTTTGCTCCTCAATTATACTATAATTACTAAAAATAACGGAAAAAACTCAACAATTACTAACAAAACCCGCCTCAACCCCTAACCTTGCAAATCTACGCTTTAACCTCCTTAGCGCCCTACACTCGTCATTCTACTCCAGACCAGCGTTGCCTGACGCGCGCAGTTCGAACGCTCGACCTACTGGAAGGGTTCGCCGCCATTTGCTGCACTTTCATTGGTCGAGAGGTTTCACGTTCCCGGGCCAAGATAAATGTTGACCATCCTTCCCGTTCGCGTTTCCGTTGTGTTGTGAACGCTTGCCTGAGATATTCATCTATTACTTTTGTTCTATTACGTTTGTTCCCGGGCTATTGTGTAGCGGCTTTAAGGCAGCCATTTGGGACCAGCCCAACCCTCTCATTCACAAATTAACATCTAAAGGTACCCCGATATATCTAGTCAACACAATAACTAGTTTTCTTTCAGACAGAACTTTTGTGGTTACCATTAATGATCACACATCAAACCCCAGAAATGTACAAGCTTGCCTCCCTAAAAGGATCTCCGTTATCTCCCTTGCTTTTTAATCTCTACGTAGCTGACATCCCAGTAGCACCCAGCATCAACATCGAGCAATTTGCTAACGACACCATTATATACGGGTCCAGTTATTCATGCAACGTCATAAGAAATAAGATACATAGACCCCTTGACGAAATAGATGAATGGTCCATAAAATGGAAACAAACTCAATACCGAAAAATCGAATGCAAAAGTCTTAACACTCAGACAAATCTTCACCTCTCCCCTCTCCATATCAGTAATTCACTAATTCCTTGGACTCCATCCAAACAAACATCAAATACCTAGCACTAAACCTTGATACGAAGCTTCAATGGAAAGACCATACAAATGCAAAAACGCACGAAGAAAAAAAAATCCTCGAACTAAAACCACTCATTAATTACAAAAGTAAAATGTCTCTAAACAACGCAATAGCCCTATACAAACATTATATCCAACCTATTACGACTTATGCATATCCCATCTGGTTAAATGACTCAAGAACCAACTTAAACAAAATCCAAATCATTCAAAATAAATACTCAGAACAATTACTCAAGTCCCATGGTTCGTTTCAAATGTAGAGGTGCACAGAGAATTCAGTATTTCATACATAATCCCGTTCATTATCCAGATCTCTAGAAAATTCTACTCATACATCAGCAAAAACGATCACCTATGCCATTTCAACCTCACTCAAATCCCAGATTCCCACACAAGAATTAAAAACATGTTCCCAATTAAAGTTTTTTGAACATACAGACTGAGTTGGAGAATAAACAAGGTGCTTCATGGCCTCCCTAACCCGGAGTTTTAGAATTAATTTAGTTTCTAAGCTTAATTTAAGGCGCCAAAAATACATATGTAAAAGTACTATGAATGTAGTATTCATCTATGTAATTGCAATGTCAATAAAAAGAAATGAAATGTAATGAACCCGCCCAACCCCGGCGCCACGCCGGACACTAACAACTTTTTGTGTACACACCATCCTAACGATCCCAGGCCGACCTACCCCACTTTACCCTAACTGGGCGCAGCCTTCAAACAAACAAAATGCTCTTTATTGCAATTGAGTTCCCCGCTTTTGACACCTCCACATAAATTTAATCAGCTCAGACGCACCCATGCTTGCAACTGCACTGAGAAACTACGCATTTTCTCATTTAACGTCAACAAAGGTTGTCAGCGTTGGATGGAAATTTGCCATTTCTAGAAGCTTTGAGAAGCGAAATAGGATTGGCGGTGAATTATTTAAGGCGCAATAGGCTCGAGACAAGCAGAGCCTAAAATTAAAAGTTAGAGACAGGGAATCGAAGCTTCGACGGGTTGAGCTGAGGGGATGAAGCTGGGTTGAGCTGAGGGGAAAACATGGGACCGGTTTCACGAAACTCGTTCAAGTATCTCGCTAACCGAGTTTAAGTAATCACGATTAAAATTAAACTCGCAATACACTCGCATATGTACATCTGTTTCATCACTGAATATAGAAACTCGATTAAGTTAACCGAGTTTCCATGCTAAAATCCTGAGGTTGGTACTGGCTGCGGAGCATTGTGAGCCGAAAAGTTTCTGGCGTATATTCTTTGCAAGCACAACATTGTATAATATTCTGGGCAAAGAATTTAGAAAACACAATGTCCATACAAACTGCTGTTGGTAGCGATATATTTTAACCTCCTTGGTCCTCTCAGTTGCTAACTTGTAGAAATAAAATATTGTAATGTAATTACAAATGAAATTATTTTGTGTTGGATTATATCTGTAATGTATAAAAGAAATAAATACAGTGTTTGCTAATGTAAACATTCTCTAAATACATGAATACTAATATTTAAACCAAAAGTAATAATTTCCAATTTTCATAGACATAAATATTTTGTTTGTCTCTCATGAAGTATTTATCCAGTCTACGTAAGTCGCTGAAGCTGTTAGGACGTGTGTCGCTGACGCTCGCGAGTTACTGTTATCAAGTGCTTTTGCTTTTGTCAAGTTTCTTGACTTTAACTCGTCTACTGAAGTGAAGTCGTAGTCATGGTTATATTGTGTGGCGTGTGCAATGAATTGGTGTGCATAAATAGGGAAAAAATAATATGTACGAGTAACTGCAAGCAAACATTTCACTATGACTGTGCAAATATCGCCTTAGACATAGAAAAAAGTGTGGAAATAAGGTCCAACCTAAAACTTTGCAACCTAAATGAGAAAATCAAAGACTACAAATGCCAATGGGCGAATCATATCAACAGAATGGAAATATCAAAACACTAATTTTACAATATTAACACTAATAGTATATAACTACAAACCCTCCGGATATCGGGATGTATGCAGGACGCTCTAGAAGAAGATGGCAGGATGACCTCTGAGTTGGAACAGGCTTTCAGGGGCTTACCATGAAGCAGAAGGAGAAATAGAAAACAGCGAAAAAGAACTGGCTCTGTGAAAACTGTAAACCGGCTCCGGCTCCTATCCAGCACAAATCTATTAGTGTTGAACTAACTAGAGAATTCTTGATTAACGAAATGAAATTTTTTAAAGCAGAGGTTTTCTCATAACTTCGAGAATACAGCAAATAACTTGAAACATTTAAGCTTTCTTTAGAAGTATTTTGAGATAAAATCGATAACTCTAATGAAATGATGAAAATACAATTACAATGCACTAAAAAAGGAAAATGTTGAACTTCATAAAGAAAACTTACAAATGAGAAAAATATTTTACCAAAAATTTAGAAATTTGGAAGAATATTCAAGAATTTCTAAAAACAAAGCATTCCATCAACAATGAAAATGTTATGAAAATCATTGCTGATGTGACTTCTACTATCGGCATTAAACATGAAACTGAAGATGTAATGGCGGCCCATCGAGTACCAACTTATAGACCCAATGCAACTCCACCGCTGATGATTCAACAAAGAAATAGAAGAATGAAGAATGCTTGGATGGAAGCCTACAAGGAAAAGAAGTACCTCACTGCGAGAGAAATAAACAGTTCGTTTCCTGCCAGCAAGATGTACATCAATGATCATCTTATTCCAGAAACAAAAAACCTTATAAGACTTACTAAAGATAAGGTTTTGGGTTACGCCTACTTGTGGTGTAAAGAGGCTAACATTTTTATAAGAAAAGAAACAGGCTAAAATGCGTAAAGATTGGCAATATATATATATATATATATATATATATATATATATATATATATATATATATATATATATATATGTATATGTGTGTGTATGTGTGTGTGTGTGTGTGTATGTGTATGTGTATGTGTATGTGTATGTGTATGTGTGTGTGTGTGTGTGTGTGTAGAAAGTTTAAAATAAAAATTGTTAATTACTATTTCATATTAATCTAAAACTATATTGTAGTTAAGACAAAGTAATGAAACATACTTAGTAATGATAATTTCATTCGAAATTAAAATGACAGATAACATTGAATCGACAAACTGGCCTGTTTCCAACACTATTAAAAATAACTTTTTTGAACTATCAAAATTCAGAAAACTTCTCATACATTCATTGTAACATAAGGACAGTAAGAAACAAATTCAGTTTAATGCAGAGTATTTTAAACAACATAAAGAATAAATCAAAAATTATTATAGTGAAGTATGGTAACTGTCGCGTAGCCGCAGACAGCTGGCACCCGCATAAGCATGTTGCGTAGCTCAGCTTCGGAAAGAGCGCCTCAGCAGAAAAGGCCTATATAACAGCTTGACCTCCGCTTAGCGGGGGGACGAATGCTACTCGTGAGCTCGTCGCCCGTGTGCACGGACCTTCCACTCCTCTGTCGGTTCAGATCGGCCCAAACTGGCCCTGCCGACCTCCCTTCACCCCTAGTCGGTTCAGATCGGCCCAAACTGGCCCTGCCGACCTCCTTCGTCCCGCTAGTCCAGATCGACCTTCCGGGGTCCTGCTAGCGGCGTCCCACCCTCTCCTAGGACAGATCGACCTTCCGGGGTCCTGCTAGCGGCGTCCCACCCTCTCCTCTGACCGCTGTGCACTCGTGAGTCGTTCTGATGGCCGCTGCAAGGTGTCTCTTCCGGCGAACAGCCCTTGGCGAGGCTGGGCTACGTCACGTGCCTGTCCAGTGTATGTAAGTATACTACCGTAATAAACTGCTGTTTGTCATGACTGGGGTCATCCCTGTTCGTCTTTGCTCCCTCTCATCCGCCTAAAGGTCATCCAGTGAATAGGGAACGGCCCCGAAAGCACCTTCCGCCCCTGCCGTCCGACCACTTCCCCGCTCGTGGTGCCAGACCCATCGATCCATCCATCGTCCCCTCCTCCCCCTCACGACAATGGTGTCAGGTGTGCGGTCCGCGACGCACCACGACGAGTATGTTCAGTGTTGAAGTGTGTCGAGAACATAATATTAAGGGGATACGGTATGTGGAGAACGTGAGTGTCAGTTTTAACTTTCGAGTTAGCAAAATTGTGGTCAATATTCAGAATCGTTTTTGTTTTTTTTCTTCGCCTTCTCATTTTTGTTGTTGTTATTCTTCCGGACTAAAATGGATAGATCGTGCGGAATAAAACCGGAAAATGAGTCTAAAAGAAAAGAGCAGTCACGTCCAGTTACAGTACCGGAGTATATTCAACAAATACTTGCAGAATGCCGCAGAGCAGCTTACGGTCTGTCGTATGAACAGCGTAATTTGTTGATGAAAGAGATTAGGGAAAATATACAGTAATATTTTAAAAAAGAAATATGTTTTAATTTTTTTTTATGTATTGATTTTCGAGACCTACCCATGATTTTTCTCCTTTCTAGCCCTACCATTTTCAAATACCCTCGGTGATGGCAAAACAGTTGATTGTTTAAGAGCTTTGCGAAAATGACTGGTGTGTGACCCAAATTTTTTTTCTTCTTGCTTTTCCTCTTTGCGCATGGAACTCTATGAAGGCACGATTTGTTAAAAAAAAATAAGACAGCGCATCATAATGGATTTCTTATCATGGGACGTTATAACTCCTACGGGACAAACAGGGCTGGAAAGCACTATTAATATGCTAGGAGGCGACGAAAAATCTAGCACGCCTAGCAGAAGCACTGGTAAAGAATTTATTAAGGATTCAATTAGGGATATAACGCCAAAACCGAGTTTAGCCAATAACATTATGTTGATACCATGCTTCACGGGAGATGATGACGTATCTATAGAAACTTTTTTAGAAAGACTGAAGATAGTTAGCCAGTTTAACGGATGGTCAGAGGCAGGCACGTTGGCTGCCGCCCGCCTTCGAATATCGGGAACAGCGAATGAGTTCTTGCAAAACCACCCTCATGTGCTAGAATCATTTCAAAATTTTACAAAATTTATGAAAGAGATTTTGTCCCAAAGTTTCAAGAATAACTCTAGAAAAAATATTCAATAGCACGGTGCAGGGAAACATAGAATCGGTGTCCGAATATTCTACCAGATTAAGAGGCATTTGGCGAAAATTAAGAGATGCATATGGTGATATACAATCGGAGGCAACATCCTTAATGTTTCAACAACGGTTAATGGCGCAATTTTTATCTGGGTTAAAAGAACAAATTGGGCGTTTCGTGATAGTACAGAACCCACAGAGCATATTACAAGCGGAAGAATTTGCGCGTACGCAAGAAATGGTGATGCAAGGATATAACTCGATTAATATGCTACCACCTTCCGCATGTTTTGCTACGTCGTCGGAAGTGCCGCAGGCGGTGGAATGGCATCGAAGCGCATGTCAACAACCGCCGCCGGGCAAACAGCAGACGCAGCATTTTGCCAATCAGGCGCAGCCAAAGCACATAACTTGCAACTCTTGCGGAAGACGAGGGCATGTGAGCAGGCAGTGCCCTACCGGGAAGAAGAAATGTTTTAACTGCGGCGACACATCGCATTTAGCGTATAATTGCCCCTTAACAATTTGCGGTATTTGTCGGAAAACAGGGCACAGGCCGATAAATTGCGATAGTTCACCAAAAAACTCGGAGGGCCCCGCTCCGAACGGTGCGGGGATGCAGTAGTTCTGACAGTTAATCCAGAGCCAGGTTTAACGGCAGAAGTGCAAATACTTAATACAAATTTTATCCTTTTAGTAGATACATGTATTGAATATAAGACACAAATTGCCAATGGGGTTGCTCGCCTTAAGAGTTCATTTTCGGAGCTCCAATATGACAATCGTTCCAGACACAAACGAGGTCTCGTGGACGCAGTCGGGAAAGGGTTAAATTGGCTCGTAGGTACTGCCACAAATGAGCAAATTATAGGTCTCGAAAACCAATTGAACATCCTGCGCACGGAGACGCAAGATTCGTTAAATTCAAAATTTACCTTTTACTCTAACGTTTCTCGGACACTGTCCAGGCATGACGACATGCTCTCAGAGACTGTACAAGCTCTACACGCCCTTCAAGAAAATGTCCATAAGGACAGCCAGGTACTTCACGAGCTTGCGGGCCTGTATGACGCCTTCGGGCTAGTGTTCGGTCACCTCCAGACGGCATACATGGCGACAATGCGGCATATCCAAATTGTTTCAGAAATCGTATCCTTCACAGCTCATCAAATATCCTTGGCCGAAATAGGCTATTTGACACCCTCTTTGATACCTCCTGAATCCCTAAAGGAGCTTCTAAAGAACGCTACCCGGATGTTGGGCGAAGACGAAAGCTTCCCATCACATCGACCGGAGGATAGTTATGGAACAACACGCACTCATCTTATACCATCAAAGGATGGAGTGGCGGTTGTAGCGGTTTTTCCGCTTGTCAGCAAAGTGACGTATCAGCTGTATGCAGTTCGGCAGATGCCAATCGTCCTAAGTCACAACAAAACAAGCGTTCTTTTAGCTCCCGACAGCCCGTTCCTGGCTGTCAGCAAAAACTCCTCCGAATTCCTTCTCCTCCCTTCAGATTTTCATCACCAATGTCAAAGATATAACACCTATATCTGCGCACCTGTATTTCCCATCCTTACAGATTTCCGAACAACCTGCAACTCAGCAACCTTTATGAACAATTCGGAGGCCATGCTACGAGCTTGCAGAATGAGCATCGTCAAGAAACCATACCAAGTATTTATCAACGAGAAACAAGATGGACACTGGCACTACAGTGTCAGCGAAAATGTCATTCTCCTGATACAGTGTTCGAGAAATGAATACAATTTAACCATTTCAGGGCAGGGAAGTTTTCGGCTATCGCCTGGCTGCAAAGCCAAAACTAAAGTTTTTACTTTACCGTCAGCATTACAAGCATTCCATGACCGGTACGACATGCAGACACCCACAATAGAACCACTCGTATACGATACCTCAGCCATGTCAAGAAAAGTGGATTCTTTGAGCGACGACTTCATTGGCATTGAGAAAATACTTAGTCATTTAGATCAGGTAAACTCACATGAAGTTCCTAGAATTGAGTTGGCAGAAGTGGAGAGACACCGCCGAATGTGGAGTCCCATAAATAGAATAGTAGACAATATGAATATATCTAGTATTAGTATGGGAACAGTGTTTCTCTCTGCCATCTTTATCAGTGTTCTTATATGCGTGGTCAAAAAATATCGGAAGTCAAAAAACAGTGCAAGTGCTCCGGGTGAAGACGCTTCAACAGTGATAAATATAAACTCTCACCAGAGAATTAATGTGAATGACACACCACTATTTCCACCTTTGTAAAGACAGGTTTTTTTTGTATGTAGATAGTAGAAGATGTATCACGATGCACAGTGTAGACGTATTGGTGTTCGACGAAAAAAATGTAGTTAATAAGACAGTTTGTACAAATTTAAAATTGTTTGAACTCTAGTGACTGTAACAACACTAATTGATGAGTGAATTTAATTATTGTAAAATGAATATGAAAACTGGACAATCAGTACGCGGGAGCCGCTGCGGCAACGCGACATGAGGCTACGAGCTTCTTCTCGAGGAGGGGAGTGATGTCGCGTAGCCGCAGACAGCTGGCACCCGCATAAGCATGTTGCGTAGCTCAGCTTCGGAAAGAGCGCCTCAGCAGAAAAGGCCTATATAACAGCTTGACCTCCGCTTAGCGGGGGGACGAATGCTACTCGTGAGCTCGTCGCCCGTGTGCACGGACCTTCCACTCCTCTGTCGGTTCAGATCGGCCCAAACTGGCCCTGCCGACCTCCCTTCACCCCTAGTCGGTTCAGATCGGCCCAAACTGGCCCTGCCGACCTCCCTCCACCCCTAGTCGGTTCAGATCGGCCCTAACTGGCCCTGCCGACCTCCTTCGTCCCGCTAGTCCAGATCGACCTTCCGGGGTCCTGCTAGCGGCGTCCCACCCTCTCCTCTGACCGCTGTGCACTCGTGAGTCGTTCTGATGGCCGCTGCAAGGTGTCTCTTCCGGCGAACAGCCCTTGGCGAGGCTGGGCTACGTCACGTGCCTGTCCAGTGTATGTAAGTATACTACCGTAATAAACTGCTGTTTGCCATGACTGGGGTCATCCCTGTTCGTCTTTGCTCCCTCTCATCCGCCTAAAGGTCATCCAGTGAATAGGGAACGGCCCCGAAAGCACCTTCCGCCCCTGCCGTCCGACCACTTCCCCGCTCGTGGTGCCAGACCCATCGATCCATCAATCGTCCCCTCCTCCCCTCACGACGAAATCAACTTGTATAAACTACCAGCGTATAAAGTCTACAGTAAATGTAATGACAAATATCCAGCTGGAGGAGTCATGGTATATGTTGACAACTCAATTAAAGTAAACTCAATAGTATGTGGTATGAATACAGCTGATTGTGTAACTTTAAAACTAAAAATCGGAAATCAAAATGTGACACTGATTGCTTTATATTCTTGTAGATTACAATCATATTGTCAGCATATGTTTTAAACGAACGGGAAAACCGCTTAAAAGAACTAAAAAATAATGTTATTTTAATCGGTGATGTAAATATTGACTTAAAGAAAAACTCAACAAATGCAAATAACTACTTAGCTTTAATGAATAACTATGGACAATCATTCATCTTAAATCAAACGACCAGATACTTTGGAATTTCAGATACTTTTTATAAAAGTACTAGTACTAGTATAATAGTTGTAATATACTTCTTTTATTAGAAGTAAAATGTAATTTTCACTCTGAAAGTATAAATGTTGCTAAAAACAAATGAAACATTTATAATCATAATCTAGTTAAATATATCTTGTTGAAACAAATTGGAAAAATATTTTACAATATCAAAATATAATGTTAATAGGTGTGTGGATGAACTGTTCTCAATAATTAATAATACCATGCAAAAACGTACTCAAAACAAAAAACTATATAAAATTAAAGTTAGAAGACAGTACAACAAAGCATTTGAAAAGTATTACTGTAATTTCTCCGAGAAGCTTAAAAACCACATTGATTATACGAAACATAATTATTATAGGAACTTAATAATGAAACATGGCGACACGAAACAACAACGGAAAATAATTAACAAACTGGTAGAAGATAACAAGACTACTGAAATCGATCATCTTTCTTAGAAGATGGTAGCGTCACTGACGATACACAGAATATCTGCAGTAAGATAAACGAATACTTTCTCGGTGTCCACAAGCAGTTAGTTAGTGACGGCAGGAAGTAATAAGAGCCAAAATTTATTGCTTATTTATCTTTGAAAATAGATTTTATTACATGAGAGTTTTTTGTTTTGTTTTTTCTCCCTTTCAAAATTCAAAATTTTTTGCTTGTTTATCCTTGAAAATAGATTTTATTACATGGGAGATTTTGTTTTTTTTCTCCCTTTCAAAAATTAAAAATTTAAGTAGTATATGACTTAGTGTAGGGATCACAGAATTTTGAAAATGTGCACACAATTCACTTTTCCCCATAGCACGTCATACGCAGTTTTTAACTGTTTTTTTACGTAAAATAAATAAATAAAAAATAGACAACACGTGTAATGTAACTCTACCCCGGAACCGAGATATAACATTTTATCAATCCGTCTCGACGCGACCAACGAACAGGAAGTAGTTCAAATTATCAACAGTTTAAGAAACAAAGGGTCAAGCGGTTATGATAAAATAACTACGAAACTAGTAAAAGAATGCACATCGATTCTTGCCCAATTATTAACACATATAATAAATCTAAGTTTCTGTAGCGGAATTTTTCCTCATCAACACAAAAAGAGCATAGTTATTCCAATTCTTAAAAAATATCTGGTTAACCTTTGACCAATAAGTGAATTACCAGTGTTTTCAAAAATCATAGAAGAATGTATGAAAAAGAGACTTTTACATGACTTAAAGAAAATTAATTTCTTCAGCAAATATCAATTTGGATTTGCAAAAGTTAAATCCACAGAAAATTTAAATTAACACTTTTCTAGAAAATATACACATTAATAATGGGAAAAAATGTACAAACGTGTATGTAGATTTTAGAAAAGCTTTTGACATGGTGGATCATAAAATTCTTCCCTCAAAAATAGAGAATATAGGAATAAGAGGTGTAGCTTTAGAATGGTTTAATCAGTTCCTCTCTGAACGGCAACAAATGGTCAAAATAGGTAACTGTTACAGTAATTCAGGCAAAGCAGCCAGTAGTCAGTAGAAGATTCAGGCGAATTCAGGCAGTAGTCGAAAAAGGCGTGCCGCAAAGATCTATAAGGAATATACGCACTAATATATTCAAAACTCCAATATGGAATCCAAATATGGGGTGGCACATTCAAGACTTGTATTAAGGAACTAAGAATAACTCAATACAAATTTGTTCGTATTATCTATAAGAAATAAGACTGATTCTTAACTTCCTCTTTATAAAGAACTAAACATTTTACCATTACATCTTTTTGTATATAAAGTACTACAAATATTTTATGTCAAAAGCGGAAATAGTTTAACAGCTAGAATATTCCACAATTACAGTACACGTAGCAAAGCCACTAATGAAATTAAAAAGCGAAAAATTCTTAAATTTCTAATATCAAAAACCTTGGTGTTCATTGGGCCTCAAATATATAATCAATTACCGATAGCTCTGAAAAATAGTAAGTCCTTGTATATTTTCAAACACCAAATAAAGGTTTGGATATTAAAACATGATGATAATGACAAGTAAACTGAAATATTGCATTAAAACTGTTTGCAGTATAAATTAAATATAAATGTATTTAATAAATCAGGATTCATTGTATAAATCAAACATTACAAAAAACGATGATTCCGTCCATTAAACTATATATTTGTAGCAGACAATTCGAACTAAATTGTAAGATCCTCTTCAATGTCTAAAAGGTCAACATCAATCAATAAGTTACAATCATTACATAAAATATTACATAAGTATATATACTTATAGTATATTACACCTTTATATCAAGATGGAACATTACCTCAGAAATTTACAGGTACCACGTCCTTGCCTCACTGTTTATGTTTTATACTATTAATACTTATGTAATATTTTATGTAATGATTGTAACTGACTGGTTGATGTTGACCTTTTAGACGCTGAAGAGGACCTTACAATTTAGGTCGAAACGTCTGCTACAAATATATAGTTAAATTGACTAGAATCATAGTTTTTTTGTAATGATAAATTTATTTATGGAATTATATATTTTGTCTATGGAAATAATAAGTTTTTGTGAACATACAAAATAAAAAATCTAGCTTTAAATCATACAATAAATGAAAATTTACAGATATAATATATAGATAGATTGATTGATTTTTTTCGTGCTTCCAGGCGCGTCAACTGCTTTGGTCATTAGTCCCGTTAGTGTAGTGCATGTTTTTTCTCTCGGGAGATGGCGATGATTTTCCCCCGCCGGATGGCGAGATCCGGCGCCGACCTACCGTCGCCTAGTGGGGTTTCCCCCTAACCAGGACTCTCCCATCAGCGGGGCACGGCCCCAGCCGGGACAAGCTCTAAGCTCCCGACCGGTCTCCCGGAATATGTGGTAGTGTAGTGCATGTTAGTGTAAGTGTGTGTGTAAGGGGAGAGGATAGAACAAGGAAGAGGAAGGACAGATAGCGCGCCGTTCCGTGGCCCATTTGGTAGGGTACTGCTCCGGCATTCGCCTGGTGTTGATCGGAGAAACCACGGAAAACTACCGATCAGAACACCCGGCCGCAAGAATTCTCCTCCAGACAGCGACTGAATTCGACCTAGCTGAAAAGCTAGTGTCGAAAATCCTGCCGCCATCAGGACTCGAACCTAGGACTTCCCAGTCAGAGGCGCTGCACTGACATCAGTTGATGCACTGAACTACCGCTCCCGTACCGAAATCAGGAATTAATCAAGCAATTCATAAACCAAGTTCGCTAGGGTCGCATCCGGCACGAACTTTGTTGTTTGAAGAGCCCCAATATACAAATAGTTGTTCAGGTACTTGTAACCCTGCTAGTCGCTGACCAGTACAGTGATTTCTTCGGCTGCGTCGGGTGTCGCTCGGTCACCCGGCTGCGACAACAGAGGAAGCGAGCGTTTCCCACGCAGGCGACACTGCCTCTTGCTCCAACATTCGCTACTTCATCCAAATATCTTGACCAGATCTTGATGGTACTTGTCACACTATCACCGCACATTGTTCGATAATTCCCTCGGCAATTAACCAGCTCCCATCATGCAATGCAACTCCAACGGAAACCAACTCCCATCATGCAATGCAATTCGGTGTCTGGGTGTTCTAGCTATCACACCATATGCACCTGCACTCCATAAATCTTATATATTATTTCTCAAAGGGCTGTTTGGTCTTTTCAATAAATTGGGCGACATACGAAACCGATCTGTATAAAGAAGCAATGGATTGAAAAATCGTGTTTGTTTTCACCTGCACTTGGGACATTCGTATTGAAAAAGTGCGTTAAAAATACGTAAATATTAAAAAAACGTAGATTTCGGGATCTTTAATTTCTGATTGCCGCGCGATCTTTCGGAAGAAAATTACACTGTCGGACGGTGGCGGGAGCACACAGCGTTTTGGCTTGCCAGAACCAGTGCGCGTTTCGTGCACGTAAATATGATTTTCTACCTTGAATAGAAATGATACGTGAATCATGTAAATGTGATATTCAATTTGAATAGAAATTTTGAAAAAGGTTAATCTTAATTTTTGCATACATACAAAATTTTTTTTAATTCCCCTTTTTATTTGAACGAAGGTTAGAGAAATACAGTATTATTATTTTTTCACATATATTACGTGTATTCATAATGTTCACGTTCACAGCGTTTGTGTTTGTTTCAGTTTTAGTCCAGGTTGTATAAGCATGTGAACATTTTTGACTAACCGTGCGATTTAATCGCACGGGTCCTCACTAGTTGTTTCGATTTGTGCTCGGTCAATACCAGTTTCTGATTAAGCTACTCGTACGTCACACAATACACCAGTTTTCTTTTTTGTGTATACACTCACAGTTCAATCAGCCACGTGGCGGCCACTCGACATAGGAATCAAGTTTCACACATGTTCAATTATTGCTGTCGGATTTCACCGTCAATTTCTCTTCACTATGACATACTTCGCACTTAAAAATCCCTATCGCTCTGTTGTTATCTGCCCTTTCGTAACCGGAAACAGTTTTCGACGTCTTGCGCAGTACCAACGTGACACCGCCGCCCGTTTGCCCTCCCACTGCCATTGCTCGTTCCCACGCTTTCTCTCTGCTGTCTATCTTAAAATTTGCAAACTATTTCGTTGTTTCTTATATACCAAAAAACAAACATACATCTCTACCATAAATTCAGCAACTTTTATTTGTGAGCAGTTTAAAATGAATAAAGTGAATTTCGCTGAAATTCACTTTATTCACTTTAAAGTTCATTCATTCATTATAAAGTGAATTTAAGCGAAATTTACTTTATAATAAAAAGCAGTATTAGATTTCCAAAGTTCAGTGCAAAACTATTTGTTTTATAAATAAATCAGTCACAGCATTTCAAACAAAATTACGTCGTAAGGTGATGGTGAGTTTGAGGCTCACTCCTTTCGTACTCTCACATTTACGACGCTCTATTTTGCGTTGAATGTTTCAATTAGGTATTTAGTCGAGTTCCTGTCATTATTAGTAACATAAATTGAAATAAATATTAAAATAAAGGTCACATCGAACAACGGACTGTTTGTTTACTTGAATGCTGAGTAAAGACTAGCGAAATTTGAAAGTTAGCGCTGTGGTCACTCTTCGATATTGTACGAGAATAATCGAAAATATTTTTTTTTCTAACATATATTTCTTTATCATTATAATTCTATACTAAAAATTTTTTAGAAATATTGTGTAATATTATCTTCGATTTATCTAAAAATCTTGCATTGACAGTGGATCAATACGCCACTTCAGAACACAAAGAGAATATTAATGTAAATCTGATGAGAGACTGGATCTGCTACAAGTACAAATTTTTTAATGAATCATAAGAAACGAAATTTCAGAGTCTTAACCCAGCTATAAACAACATTTCAGAGGATTGGGACAGCGTTTAAATTAATGAAGATGAATTTTTAAAGAGGATATATAACTCGAAACCGCGTATTTCCCAGTATTTTTTTCGTGACTTCAGACAAAAAAATGAGAATATCATTCCAGAAACTGGAGGTGAGTACTATTGCTTTCTGGCCTTCCCAGAGCATTAAAGAGAAAATGCTTGAATTTTTTCACTAAACATTACAAAAGATTGCGAAATAGATATTAGTAGTGATCAAACATGATATTAGTAGTGTGCGCGTGTGTGTGTGTGTGCGTGACTGAGTGAGTGAGTGAGTGACAGAGAGAGAGAGAGAGAGAGAGAGAGAGAGAGAGAGAGAGAGAGAGAGTTAAGGAACAACCACAGAATGTATTGAATGTATATAGTGAAATCATACACACACACACACACACATACACACACACATATATATATATATATATATATATATATATATATATATAAGTCAATTAACTCATAGAAATTTTAGCAATATTCTTTGTATGGATGTTCCCTAGTCTTTTGATTGAATATTGAATAATAGATGGCTGAATATATAACCACTTGTCATTCACAAGTTACAACTTTAAAAGGAAATGAGATAATATCGTACCTAAAAGCTTTAAATTTTGAGAACAATAAAAGCTACTTCATCAGTCCTAAACGTCACGAAAACAATTTCATTAAATAGTAATATTGAAATATAAAGGTTAGTTAGTAATAGTAGTCGTTGAAAAAGATTCCTGACAAAATCCAATATGTCAGGATACGAATATCACTAATATAACACCACTTAACACATATCCATTGCATGTACTATGTACACTATTGAAATAAACTTATACTTTTCTTCATGTGATAATAATTTTCAGTAAGATTGTAATAATATTGAACTTGAAAACTAAAAATCTACAAGTGTGAAATACTGCAATTCTTATTTTAATCTCTAATCAATTAAAAATTCAAAGAATTTAACTTCAAAGATTAGCCCTTGCATAAAGCTAATACACGTTTACAATGACTCATTTTCAAAACATATTAATCTGTGATTTCCGTCCGTTACTTGACAATACTCTCAACTGAAACAATAACATACAAATATTATTGAATAAAGTTCATTGAAAGCACAGTTGTTCTCTGTATATTATTAATCACTCATCAAGTTGAGTTATACATACACACACACACACACACACACACACACACACACACACACAATATATATATATATATATATATATATATATATATATATATATATTGAAACGCACCGCGTTTCTGCCTAAAGAAACGGCGATACAACAAGCAAGCACGCGGCAGAACGGTTGCCAGAGGGCGCTCGCTAGCCACGAAAAACGGTTACGGGCGGCGAAGTGTTGTCGGTTGGCCAAAGGCGTGGGAAACGACGCCGCGAGGCTTCAGTGGACGACCGGTCACCGGTAAGGAAGGACGTACCTGGGGCTGCTCCGCGTTCGAACCAAGTAGAATAGTGTCGCGAACGAATGAGCGCTGAAAAAGTGATTGACGGACAATTTGTGCTAGATAACCATCATTAGTATCTCGGACGTAGTGACAGAGTGACAGCTATTATCCGGGGTGGTACTGATCGAGAGAACTTGTGTGCAGAGGAGTACACCACGGGACTAGTAGCCTGGTGAAATGGTGAGCACGTGCTCGCAACGTACTTTGAATAATTAGTGGCGTTTATCAGCTCGCGGAAGGTGACATCGAGAAATCTGGGTGAACTGGAAAGGAGTTCAGCGAGGAGGCGCAGAGGCACCGTGGGAAGATTACTCTGGAGAACGTACTTCGGAAACGCAGCGCATCGCATCGGCTGGTCCCCAGTGGAGCGGACACAGGGAGACAGCGAAGGAGCACGAGGCAACCCGAGAGTCCCCGAAGCCGCCGACGCTCGAGGGGGGAGGATTAAACGGTAAATATTTCTTCGATCGATGTAAGATCGAAAGAACTAACAGTGATTCTGGGTGAGGTAAAGAAAAGGATAAAGACCACCATCGGTATTTGTAATCAATAGTGATTTGTGTAGAATAATAAATAGTTCATGTTTATTTTGTTCACGGAACAGTGGTGTTTGATTAATAACCCCGAGTCCATTCACGAAAAAGAACACCTGTCCCTTGCAAATAAATTTACGAGTATAAGTATGTTTGCGCTATATGATGTACTGTTTCAATTTGGACAGTATGAGCAACAGCGGATTATTGCTTTAAACAGTCAAACGTTGGGAACAGTGACCAGAGGATGTGGGGAAAGGGACCACAAATTCGATACTAGATTCCGGAATTGGAGGCCCTTGCACTGGCTTCGGCTACCCTAAGGTTCAAAACGTTGTTGATGGGACGCCCATTTTCGATTGTATCGGACCACGAAGCGTTGGTCTTCTTAAAGAGCAGCCCAACGAACAACGAGAGGCTGTTGGGGGTAGACCCTCTGGTTGCAACAATTTAATTTCGACATCGAGTACTGTGAAGGAAAGAACATGCTACCAGATTACCTGCCGAGAATAAAAGTGAAAGAAAAGGAATTGTTGGGGGTACGTTAGGGGCGTTTCATGTATGTGATATTCCCCAATGGCCGAAAGAAACAGTGGTCAAGATGCAACAGTGACATCAATAACCAGCGACAGCAATATACCTGTCATAGCTACCAATATTAAGCCAGGCATCTCATTCCCAAAAACTGACGATAGCATCCCAATTCCCCTATGGGTCGGTTTCGTGAACTCACGCAAAAATATTTTTTTGAGAAATATATATAGCGTTCCCGTGCGAGGACTCTCACATAGGTTTCAAATTCCACCCCCTTCCCTTTCCTTCTCCATATCAAGAGAGAAAGTTGTTAACGAAACGTGTTTATTTGTTTTGAAAAATTAAGTTAACTTCCAATGTACTAATAGAATTTATAATAAAATATGAAACAATGAAATTGATGTTTGATACAAATTTTAAACAAAATTTTATTCAGTGTTATAATGGTTTTTGAACAATTCACAACACTTCCTTAAAAACGTTTGAAGTAATTATACAATCTTCTTTACGTTTTCCTTGTCAGTCACAAAAATACTGCAAAAGCTTTTTACTGTCTCGAGAGATACTTAATGTTTCCATGCGAAAATACAGGATCATGCAATCATTATCCTATTCTTTGGAATATTATGAAAATTTATTATCAAACTGAGAGGGTACACCCGTGCAATGTAATCGCCTATAATATCTAGTAATTAGTTTTATTTCACATACAGTTGCAGATTCTGTACGTCTCTGCACAGGTGGGGTAAGATTTATGCACGTACGCGAGTCCGGGAAATATCTAAATGTAATTACGTATGTATACCATCAGTAAAAGCAACATGCTCTCACCATCAGTAAAAGCAAACTGCCACGAATGTAAATAGAAAGCTCTCAATCACAGATTGCACAATAGACGGAAACACGTGCACCAGTACGCATCTCGGTTTTAAAATAAACATAACATTTATCACACAAAAAGTAGATTCAATGTAATGTTAGTATAAAAAAAATAATTTTTACAGAAGAACACATAACACTGCACTTCCAAATTTCAATTATTTCTCAAAGCACACTATATTTTCTTCGGACGAGGACATCACAAAAGGAAGAGTCGAAGCCATTTACAAGTTAGCCAACTGCCAACGAACGAATGCGGGAAGGGAGTCCAATGGACACAACGACCACAGAACCTTCAGTTCTGTTGCCAGCACTAGCTGTCACTTTGGCTCATCCTTATGAACATTGTTCTATAAGCGCTATATCTGCGCTGAATGCCCTTCATGGGCATGTATAATATTTTCTTGTAATTCTCCAGGAAGCAGTACAGCATGGCAGCCAACAGAGACCGCATCCTGGAGCTGCTCCAATCGGAGCCCTCGTGGCGCGGAGACCACCTCTTCGCAGAAAACCTGCGTTGGATGACCTTGATGGGTGCCCACACGGGTCCCAGCCCCCGCCATCTTTCCCTCGTGCAGATGGCCATGCGAGCCATCCTTGGGGTGCTCCACGCAATGGCAGTGTACGTTCTGATAACCGAGACCTTGGATCTTTTCTTCAATACCTTGGACATAAACGAGGTTGCCTTAGGGGCAGGAATATTTTCCCTTACGTCAGGCGCCTTCTTCAACAACTTTCATCTTGTATTCAATGCAAATAAACTCAGAAAAGTTTTTGATGCAATTGACTCTTATGTTAAAGAAACAAAACGCTTCGAGGATAAGGCAGGCAATCCAACACAGACCTTTTTTGCGAAAACAAAGAAGATAGACTTCCTATCTAAATGGTAAGTTTTTAACAAATGTTAGGTCCCGTTCACAAATACGTAGACATATATATGTATATATGTATATATGTGTATATATATATATATGTGTATATATATATATATATATATATATATATATATATATATATATATATATATGGGTGTGTCTGTGTGTGTATTTATATATGTGTACAGGGTGTCCGGCCGGGGAGGAGAGGTGAGAAATTGTAAAATAATCTCTTAAAACAATTTTAAGCATATTTTGTGTATTAATCTATTTAGTTATTCTGAATGGCTGAGCCACAATAAACACTCAAAAGTTGGTTTGAAATAGTGCTCTCTAGGCACAAATTTGCAGAAACATATAAACACTCCAGAAACATGTAAATTATTTAGTATTTTTAAAAGAAATGAATTTATGTGTTCAGAAAAAAAATTAATCGAGAAATAAAAATGCTTATACGATTACATTACACCACAATGCGATAATTAGCCCTCTGTTAATGCTTCATGGATGATTTATATTTATGGAGAAAACTTTACTTTAAACAGAACGCATGCAAACATTCTTACAATTTAATGCTTTCAAAAATAACAATTGTAAAACTTATAAATTTACACCCTTACAGTACAGGAACTTGAGTGTTTTCAACCAGCAAAAAGTTTTTTCTCAGTCGCGAGATTCGAAAACAAGCCCGTAAGTTAAACACGTCCGGAACATTCCCCTTACACCTCTAGCCTCACGGCTAAATACAACTTCCTCGACGCTTGGCAAATGTCGACCGTTTACTTTTGCAATTAAAAAATCCATTCGTAGACCAACTTTTGTAGAACATATTTCACTATAGAAAAAATATCTATCGTCAATATTGTAGTTTTCTAATCTGATAATTTATATGATTTCTGATCTATAAAAATCTACTCCACGACGGGTAAGCCATTCTGATCTTTTAATCTTTAGCGTGGCCTAATGAAATAAATGATTTAACCATTGTAGAATTCACGACCATTGATGAAATCAGGGATGTGGTTCACGGAATTGGTCAGTTTAGTCAATGAAACAATTAGTTTGCCAACGTTTCGGAATTTATAATTCCTTCATCAAGGTACAGTACAAAAAACATGGTATTGAGACAACTATCTAAAATATTTTTACAATATACCAGATTATATCTAAATAAATGAAAACGAAGATAATATAAAATGTACAAACCTTTCTAATATATTAGAAGGTCAAGTTGCATCCAAATCTCCAAACCAACTTCAACATGGATTTGCTGCCGTACATGGGTCCACCGCGAAACACGTCTGAATCGGGCCACGGTCCGAACGGAAATGAACAAAAACGTGATGTAGTGTCAGGAATTCGTGCTACAGCCACCCCATGCTTCAGAACCATGCGTATCCGATCGACCATATGTTGAATTAGCAACAAAACCACACAACTCAATACTGAGGAAATCAATTGTTATTCTGCTAAATATATTGAGAAAATTTCTATTTAACTATTATTTATTAACTTTATTGAGAAATATACTGGTCAGAAAAAATGATTGATGTGTTGTGGAGTTGACGTACTTCAGGTCAATTGTTATTTATTTATTTTATATTAATTTAAATTCATGCAGTTATTTGTACTCTTACGTTTCTTTCTTAATTAGTCCTAAGGTATACAATTCATCAATCGTGGTAATCAAAAAATGGAGATAGTAATACAAATAACACTAATTCTGACAGACTCTTTATTTAAGAATTAAAATATTTCCTAAGCAATACATCAATGTACTTTCTTTCCAGGCATCTGACCTTTCCTTCGAAAACGCCACGCCCAAGCACGGAGATGCGGGGGGGGGGGGCGAACGACGGTTCTAAGCCTTCTCCAAGTAACGAAATATTCTAACCTGAAACGGCGAACAGCCTGCTTGAATATAATTTTTGTCGAAATCAGGGGTGCACCACAGGGACTGTCTCCATGCTAATTGTTTTTGCATCATTCGCTGTACTATAGAAACTTCGTACTGTAGAGAGCACCCTCGCTGCATGAAGTTTTATAACCCTATTTATAACCTTTATTTGAAGTGATGTGAGGGTTCCTTCGACTCTGTACGTATACACGCACATATGTTTGTATGTATGTATATTTGTGTAATATGTAAGTTTATTCATTTATATGTTAGTGTATATGCGTTTTAATGTTCGGTATAGTAATATGTAAGTTTATTCATTTGTATGTTAGTGTATATGCACTTTAATGTTTAGTATAGGAAATGTAAATGCCATCTGCATATATTGGAAATGACAAAGTCAATTTGTTTGTTTATATTTATTTTTTATATATTATTATTTTATTTGTAATTGTAATTTTGCATTCTGCCACCGGGCATCATCTGCCCAATTGTAGAATAAATTTCTATCTATCTGTCTATCTATCTATCTATCTATCTATCTATCTATCTATCTATCTATTCCGAATCCTCGCTGGTCACCTGTTCTAAGAGAGCCGGCTATTCCCGCCTGTTCACCGTTATTATCTGGAATTGTGGGAATTCTCATTCGGTGTTGTTGACGTTCTTGTGCGAATAAATAAAAGAGTTCATCTTCGTCAACATAGTATGACTAGTATACTACGTTGACGAAGAGTACCTCTTTTATTTATTCGCATTATTATCTTGCCAAGGGGGCGTCGTCACTTCTCTCGGGCTGTCAGGAATATTGTGGAGGATTTCCTGGCGTGTATTCTTTGCTCGGCAGCTACGGTGGCGTCCTCCCGTCGAAGTCCCTCGCCGCTCGAAACAGCAGGCGCGATTGGTGGAAAAAATTTAACTACCCTCGTCAGACCATCGTCTTTCGTTCTCTTGTTTAATCTTTGATGGCTTAGAGGTCTCGTGCCGGTCTCCAGTGGACAGTTTCGTGATAGATAAATGTCCTTGACCAGACATAGAATTCACTAAAATTGTTTGTTGTTTTTTTTTGTTGATATTTTGAAAATCGGAGTGTGAGGAAAACGATGCTTGGTACATTTCTTTAATCATTTGCTCTTTAGTACGAAAAAGTGTCAAGAAAAGAATTGGAGCATTTCAGGATTTTTTTATAAATTCTATTTGCTTTAAGCAAAAATTACGCGAACAATACTTGTTTATTCAAAAGTTTGTACTTGAACTTACTGAAGCATATAATGTTTTAAAACAGATTTTTTAAAAGTCAATTTTTGCAAATTCTCGAACATAGAGTTCTCCGAAAACATGATCTGCACCATTTTTTGAGGTCCTAATGCTCTATCCAAGGAAAAATTTTGAAGAAAAATATAGAGCCGATTTTGAACAAATAATTCTGTAAAAATTTGCCTAAATTTCGTTGAAAATTTCTCGAAAATCATTTAATTTTCCGGAAATTTATATATAGTTTTATTTAAATGTCTTTGCAGAATAGATTTGATTCTGGAAAAACATCTTCAATATTGTAGTTGTAGGAAGACACCCAAAAATAATAAACTTTTGAAATCTTCAAAATTTCAGAGAGAAACGAAAATAAGTTTTGCAACATTTTTTAACTTATTATGTTCCATGCAAGAACAAAAAAAAACAAAAATTTAGAAACACAAAAATTATGAAAATTTCTTGTCATCCGATTTCGAGTTCGACCAGATTGATCAGGAAATATTAATTTTGGAGAAAATATTTCGTACAATGTAATTTTTTAGGTGCCAAAGTTGACTACAGGCAGGCAGGCAAATGGACAGACACGCGATTTATCGTCAACCTATTTTCCGGTATCTAGGTTACATAAAACGTGGATTCTTTCAACACATCGTGTTAGGGGTTGTAACCTACTACATATAGGAACAAATTTTTTCCACTTTTCCGGTATCTGGCCCTCGTAATATTTTCTGATAAAAAATAGTCACTTCCATCAGCAGCACTACATATTACAATGCATGTACGTGCGAGAAAGTAAATATGTTAAAACATTAACAAATTGGTTGTCCATATTTCTGTTGTTTGCTTGACAGGTACATAAGAGGAACAATGCTTTTTGCAAGTGTTCCGCTTGCTGGATCGCTGATTTTCATGAAGCAAGTTGTCCATTACTGGAACCCAATTGACACGAGTTCAGGTGAGTGAAACAAAGTTGACAATGTTAGAATTATTTTGTTTAAAAATTAGTTTCTAGAACTCTTTATGAATGTCATGGATATATATTTTGACTCTAGCTTATGAATATATATAATTTATTTGTTCAAATCTACGTATGAAGGTTCTATTAAATGTTATTAATGGCTGATCTCTCAATGTAAGTTATTCCTACACTCTTCATCCTTACAGTCAAAAGCACTCTGCACATCACTCATCTATTCTAGTAGATCAATTGTATTAAATTATATATATATATATATATATATATATATATATATATATATATAGACATACCAATATATGGGACATTGTGTGGCGTCACATTTATTGTAAACAGGGTGAATGGTAAGGACAGACATATGTAAATATGGCGGCCTAGCAACGGCGGACGAATTGTCTTTAAGGTCAACAAACTTCATGGCTTTGAACCACGGGGCGCGGCTAGTTGATAAAGTAAACTGTTTGCGGATTGGCCGAGAAAGCAATGACAGTCTGGGGCGTGGCTATGTTGAATATGTAAGTAATTGAGGGTTTGGCTAGGCATGGAATGACAATGTATTTCGACGGAAGTGGGTCGAATTTTTTCTGACAAGAAACAGTGAAAAGTATGGACCGAGATTTGAAGGGCTGAAAGGGGGGAGGGGGATAATGAGGCATTCCGACTTATGCCGTGGTGCTGTGCGGATCGTGTGTAGATAATTGGTTGGGAGTTTGGGAATTGTGAACATCTACTTTGGAGCGTATGGTTGTCGGACTTAGAATTTGATGTAATGTGCGGAAATTGGAACTTGGAAATATTTCAAGTGCAGCAGCTAGAATTTAAACACTTAGGTGAATTTGTCGGCAACAGGACTGGGAGTATTTTAAAATTGCTGAACTTTAATATTTTAAGTATACGCGTAGAAAGAACTGGAAACTTTTAAAAGGGCAAATTAAGTCTAATCAACTTATGAGGCGGTGAGGATCAGTGACTTGAGCACACTTGTGCGAGAAGTGAAGAAAAGAATATGGTATTTGGACCTGGAGTCATCGACACCGGGAAAGATTGAAAATGGTTCTACACGGCTACATCGGTCAAGAGCGCGCGAAGACGGGTATTGCAATATAAGGTTTGAGACTGGTCATGACCGAAAGTACGTTCCGTATTGTTACCAATGAACATTGAATAAACTTACAAGTTTCTGTGAATAGAAAAGATGATTTTCATTTAGCCAATTCCAGCGAATGAGTAGCTCGAAATGTATATTTGCTTTCCAGATTCCTCGGCCACTCTGTAGAGATGGCAGATCGAATAATCGGCTATTAGTAGGCAATAGCGATTATTTCGTAAAAGACCCATTGACCCAGTTAGCCGGATATTAATTTAATGGAAATAGCAGTTGAAGATTAATTTTAATAATTGAATTAAAGTAATATCTTCCTGGCGCCCATGTTCTTATATAAATTTGGAACGGGTTAAGTTGAATTTATATTTAATAATGTTAGAAGGGCAGAGGAGATATTTAATTTAAAAATAAAATCAGACAGTTTCAATAAATTGTGACGTCATGGGATTAGACAACCCCATAACGCCACCATCAGCTACGAAAAGAAGCCCACGAACAGAGAGGAGTAGGGTACGCGGCGGAGCGATGGCTTGTAAACGCGACATCTACCCACAGATTTTCGAACTCTGACGCCCTAACTAGCGAACAATGTTTTTCCAGGAGGTCACGAAAAGAGGAGAATATTCACCCCTCCCAAAATTTCCCCAGGCGCAAGTACCATAAGTATCGCAGCGCACCTCGGAGGAACTCTCTATGATTGCAGCAACGACGGCGACTAGACTGAGTTCTGAAGGCGATTGTAACTTGATAGCATAAGAGTTGATTTTAACTTGGTAGTTAAGAGCTTGAGAAGCGTGATGTAATTGAGAAGTGGAGTGCACGAACATTCTTCGCATTAACATTCACACTATTTGAGAGAGCAAGTGAAGTGTTTGTTTTTCGAAAAAAATTGTAAAATTCGCGCAGAAGGTTAAAAACCCTCTCATATTGCACGCTGAGACCACACACGCCCAAAGTGTGGTGGGGCCTTCAAAGCATAACTTCAGCAACATTAATTATTCGAGGCTGGAAGCGCGAACAAACTTGTACGAGGCGCGGCAGAAGAAGGAGGACGATCCCAGGAAGAGAGAAGCGTAGGTGAGAAAGATTTGGACCGGAACGAGAATTGTACGAGTCCGGAGAAGGGTGTGGAAATTGGAGGCGTGGCGGAGTCCAGAGTTCGAGGGAAGGAAACTGGTAACATCGTGGGACATCGAGCGAAGACAGGTTGCAACGCGAGGCTGCGAGCGGCAGAAAATCCATAAGGTCATCTACAGGAGAGCGATGCGGAGCTGTTGGTGTAAAAGAACTGGCAACTAGTATGCGGCGATCAGTTGGAGAAAGAGAATAGCAGTAAATACACGACAATTCGCGTTAAAAGTGGGTGAAAGGTCAGAATAGGTGGGAGAAGTATTGCGATGTGAGTGGCACTTCTAAGTTCATTTACTGCACGTGTTATTAAATTCATCCAAAGAGGCCATACCTTGTACAATTTTACTCAAATAATTCATGATTTTCACATGTTGTACAGTGATGTTATCGGGGAAAGTCATAGTTTATTGTATTGCATTAAAAATAATAGCTTTCTGTGATATGTAAAGGGGTCAAATTTAAGTAACGTGTATTTTACGTTTTTTTCTCTCTTTTTAAAGTTCAGAATGTTATAGTGAGTGCGAAGCGCAAGGCTAGCATCTGTGAACGGGATACATTAGAACAAGTGCAAAACTCATTTTAAAAGCCGTGCACGGAAAAACTAGATAGTAGAAAGAGTAAAATAATGTGGTATATAAAAATTCAGAAAGAGGAATGAGCAAATTGTGAATGGTAATTGGTGAAAGTGTGTTCTGGCAGTCGAGGTGACGCCAATTATTTTGTTTGGCTTGTTTTCTGTTCTTTTTTTTTTTTCAGTGACCAACTATATAAAGTGCATAATCCTATTATATAATTGTGCCCCTGTAATTCTTCATTTAATATATGCTCATTTTATTCGTATTTTATCAGATTCATTGTGTCAAGGGTTCAGACCTTTCTCATACCCAAAAGATCTTGCTTCCTGAGAATTTTAAGCTCGCTTCCCGAGCATTCATACTATCACGCTTTCCCCACGTGCTGGAAGGTAGTAGGTGGGCGTGTCAGAAAATATATATATATATATATATATATATATATATATATATGAGAGAAGTAATGTCACTGACAAGTAAAAGTGTTGATTCTAGTAGAAACCTGTTACGGCCAGAAATTGAAAATATTAATACGTACGTTTGATACCGTTCCAGGATATCGAAACGTCATTGTATGTTGCGCGACCGATTTCGGCTCATACATAATGGCGTTTAGTTTGACCATCTTTATGACGTCATTTACAAAAACTGCCCTGGTGATGTGCGCTCTCTTAGAAGAACTGTCGAGGGGGTTGGAGAGCACAGGGTACGACCAGGGACCAGAGGAGGAGGAGGTCACTTTCCACGAGCGCATGAAGAGACAGGTCGCGGACGCCGCCAGGAGACATCAGCTTCTGCTAGAGTAAGCATTCTCTAGAATCTAGAGTAGTGGTGCTGGCGGACGAGGTCACTTTCCATTAACGAAAGAGGTCGCAGACGCCATCTATTCCATCTATTCCATCTAGCCATCTATTCCAATTTCCTAATCTTCTGTCTCTCCTCTAACTAGTGTCTCTGTGAATGCTATTAACCTATATTTATTTTGATTTTCATTTATGTATTTACTGACTTGCAAGAAAATTTTCCAATAAACATTGCACGTTTAGTTTTATGTACATAACTTCAGTGATTGCTGTTCAGAAGTACAATCAATGCTTTATATCTTTTCATTTATCTTTCTCAAAAAGGCCTTTGGCTGTTGCTTCTTGATCAGTCGGGATTTCTGTCAGTTTTAGCCTTTTAACTTTGTCTTCACAGTTCTCCCATTATTTTTATTTATTTCGTGTCCACTACTGTCATGAATACGTGTATATAATTTACAAAGAATTTCCTTATTATAATCTATATTAAAACGATAAAACTCCAACACTTGAAACATCAGACAACACTTACAAATTCGTATACCGGGTACCTCTTCCATCGTAAGTCCCTCCCCTCTCCCTCCCCTCTCCCTCTCTCTCTCCCCTCTCCCTCCCCCTCTCTCTTTCTCTCTCTCTGTGTCTCTCTCTCTGTGTGTGTCTCTCTCTCTGTGTCTCTCTCTCTCCAACAATATTACCTGTATCGTATTTTTGTTATATTGACCTTCATATTACGTATTATTATGACCTTCATATCATTATCTGCGCTTATTTTTATTTCATTTTGGATCTTAATTCCCTTAATAAATTGTCTTCAAATTCACATTCCTATATAATTTTAAGTTTAGGATTAATATTCTTTAGAATAACTACATCTACTTCTTTCTTCAATTTTTCATCTATTTCCTATTTTAACTCTCTCCCTCATTCTGCCTGACAGTTATATTACTATTTTGTAAAATTTTTTATTACAAAATAGTAATTTTGCTGTTACAATTTTGCTTTTCTAGTTATTTTGGTTTAAGTTACTGTTTTTGCCTTCTTTTTATTAATATTTACATTTTTATTATTTCTGCCATCTCCACTTTTTAATATTTACTTCTTCCAAAAGTACCTCTCAGACAATTTTAATCAATGTATTCGCTGTTTATTTTTAATTCACATGTATGATTAGAGGTAATCAGACTACAATGAAAAACGTTCAGATAGTGTTTTTAACACATATTACACCAAACTAGTTTCGGTGTACGTTCCTCATCTTCAGAGGTACAACATAAACAACATTATAATGTAAAACTTGAACAAATGCGAAATTCATTGGGTACAATGTATTAAAAAACAAATATAAATTATTGATTTCAGTGAAGATACCATTTAATCAGGTAAAATGGTAAAAATATGTACAGATTGTAGCTAACGTTATTCTAAATCAAATAAATAAAAAATAAATAAATAAATAAATGGAGGGACCATATTGTCTATGGTCTTGTGGTATTTTTAGTTGTTTTTTTTATTTCATGGGCTTTTCTTTCGTGGATATGCTAACTTAACATTAAGTTAGCGCACTCACTCTTATAATTTTTTTTATTTTGATGTACATCGGTTCAAAATTTTTAATTTGGATATAAATTTGTTCAAAATTAGTATACAATTGTGCTATTTTTAGTTTTTTATTTCATGGGTTTTTCTTGTTAGGTATGCTAACTTAACGTTAAGTTACTGCACCCACTTTTATATGTTGTTTATTTTGAGGTTCTGCATCGGTTCAAAATTTTTAATTTTGGGTATAAATTAGTTCATAATTAGTACAAAATTCTGGAATATTCTCTTTTTGATTTCTGATAAGTGGGTATGCCAATTATACGGTCATGACCATGACAATCTTTTAAAGAATACATTTGACAGTTATTGCTCCAAATTTATGTAGTGTACTAAATTTCATTTTCTATACTAAAACAAAGAATATTAATACATCAGTCACATTTCAAATTGTTAAATGGAAATAAAATAAAACATTCTTGACTCGAAATATCTTGATTTCTTAATGTTTACTTAGAGGTGCAATAATTGCATTGACTTCCTTCATGCAAGTTAGGAGATTTCTTGTCTATTAAAGGACAAATATCTGTTAAAGAGCTGTGCACCTATAAGAAAGAATTGTTAATTTAAAGAAACGTTAATTTACTTTGCATTGTTATTATTTACCACAAACCAGTTAATGATTTAATATAATGTAACACAAACAAAAACAAGAACAAAATTCGTCATTCAAACATATGCCACTTCGAAAAATGTTTGTAGCTCGATCAGGCGCGGATTGATGTGCATGCCTTAAGAAATTAGAGTAAAATGTATTAATTGTTTTAAGACATGTAGATATATCATTTTATAAGGATTCATTTAAAATGGATTTGCCAACAGGATTCTGGGAAAAATTAAAGAATTTTATAATCCTGCACTCTTATTAATGTTCGGCCTTGCTGCTGTGGAAATATGCTGCTCTATGTACGTATTTTTAAGGGTAAGTATTTTAGAGAATATTATTCCTAAACTATTATACCGATTGAAATATATCTGTATTTGTATATTACACTAAAAATTAATTATGATATAATTGCTTTCAAAAAAAATTTTTTCCAAAAAAATTTTATTTTTCATTAAATTGTTTAAATATCTGATATTTATTAAAGTTTACAAATAATGTTCATATGTGCATATTTTGCACTGGTGTATTTTATTTTGTTCATTTTGTTTTGCCTGTCTGTGCTTAAGAGATTAAGTGTGTCAACCCCCAGCCTAGAAATGCTACTTTTTGTGGATAGTCCTCACAGTGCTGCGAAAGATGTATACTTTCTGGGCAAGATGGCGAATTTTTGATTGATTGATGTTTTCGTGTTTCTAGGCGCGTCAACTGCTTTGGTCATTAGTTCCGTTAGTGTAGTGCATGTTTTTCTCGAGAGATGGCGGTGATCTTCCCCCGCTGTATGGCAAGACCCGGCGTCGACCTACCGTCGGCTTGTGGGGTTTCCCCCGACCAGAACTCTCCCAACAGCGGGGCACCGCTCCAGCCGGGACAAGCTCTAAGCTCCCGACCGGTCTCCCGGAATATGTGGTAGAGTAGTTCATGTTAGTGTCAAGTAGTGAAGTCAAGCAAAGTGTGTATTTATGGGTAGAAGATATGACAAGGAAGAGGAAGGAAAGATCGCGCGCGGTCCGTGGCCCGTTTGGTAGGATATTTTTCCGGCATTCGCCTGGTATTGATCCGAGAAATCACGGAAAACTACTGAGAGCAGAGCAGTCGGCTGCTAGAATTTTCCTCCAGACATCTACTGAATTCGACAATAATATTAAAAAGTGAGCCTTTGATGTGTTTTGGTAATGTCTCTCTCTGAGGTAGATGTTCTCACTGAAGGAGGGGAAAATCTTGTTCCAACTAAAGGGTTCAACGGGTCGCATACACCGTTCGATGAGGGGGCTTCGCTATGTCGAGTCGATGGCCTGACAGTCGATTAGCTTGCAACCGTCTCCGCCCACACCCCAGATCCTTCGGTGCAGTGGCTCTCAGAGTATATCGAATTACGCCTCGTCGCATGAGGGTCTTTTTGAAAGATCGCACCGGGAGCGGTAGCTCAGTGCATCAGCTGATGTCACTGCAGCGCCTCTGACCGGGATGTCCTAGGTTCGAGTCCTGACGGCGGCAGGATTTTCGACACTAGCTTTTCAGCTAGGTCGAATTCAGTGGGTGTCTGGAGGAGAATTCTCGCGGCCGGCTACTCTGATCGGTAGTTTTCCGTGGTTTCTCCGATCAATACCAAGCGAATGCCGGAGCAGTACTCTATCAAACAGGCCACGGACCGCGCGCGATCTGTCCTTCCTCTTCCTTGTCCTATCCTCTCCCCTTACACAATAACATGCATTACACTACCACATATTCCGGGAGACCGGTCGGGAGCTTAGAGCTTGTCCCGGCTGGGGCGGTGCCCCGCTGATGGGAGAGTCCTGATTAGGGGGAAACCCGACTAGCCGACAGTAGGTCGGCGCCGGATCTCGCAATCCAGCGGGAAAAGATCACCGCCATCTCCCAAGGAAAACATATACTACACTAACGGGATTAATGACCAAAGCAGTTGACGCGCCCGGAAACAAAAAAATCAATCAATCGAAATATTTCCCGTGATAAAGACTGAGTGAATTGTAAAACTTACAAATTATGAATGAATGCCTTATTTAACGTGGCGAGACTCAAGCCATGAGGCCTGCTCTTTCGTCTGACCACGCATATTTCGTTACGATCCTTCTTCACCTACTAGGGGAGAAAGAAGGTATTCTTGAATACGTAGGCCAAACGGAGTAATATACGTAGTACAGAGAAAGTTATGTAATGCTCAGCGAAAGAATTACGGATTTTCGGAAGAAATAAACTCATAACCGGACCCTGACAACGAAAACGGGGATAAATGCAGTAGCTAAATTTTAAAAAAATCCTCTCTCCTGACGTAGCCAGTATCCCTGTTTCGTGATTCTTGATACCGAAAAGTCAATTGACGCCCAAACGTCCGTCTGTCTGTCCATCTGTGAACACTACTAGCGTGTAAACCATGCGTAGGACTTTTTTCAAATTGAAGAAATATCTGTCCATTTGGCTCTATTTAAAGCTTTGAAATTTTGAAAAACATTCTTTAAAATTTAGAGGTACTTTATATGAAGTCACCCGGACATTTTCAAAATTTTCTCACAAACGGCTATAATATTTTTTCTTTAAATCTCTTGTAAGGGTAGAGTAAAATAAAGGTGGTGGCTTATAATGGCGGCATAGGTTCGATTTTCAGGTTTAACTAGTATGCTAGTTAACTAGTCAGGTATGCTAATTAGTTCTTTCATTAAGGTTCTGTACATTTTTTTGAAAATTTTAGTAGTGTTCACGCAATGTTGCGTGCAATATTTGCAATTTTTAAAAAATACAAAAAGCAAATTTTCTCAAAACGGATCCAAATTTTTTCTTTCAACTTTTGGTATAGATAGTACTAAATGCACTCTATAATGTGACATAAACGCCACATTGCTCTATTTGCTCTATTCTTTTGATTTTACAAACATTACTGAAATGTAATTTTTGACTCCTGTTTCGTCGTTAATATATACATTGCCGGCAATTTATTCACATTATGGTATTTATAAGTACATGTGCTATAAATAATGTCCTATAAAATTTCTCGAAATCTCAACTTTCTGTGGAAATGAGCGCAAATTTCCGCAATTTTACAAACGCTCAAACGAAATCTACAATTGTTTTGTTTGGTTGGTTGGTTTTTCATTTCTTTCACGTCGTTAATATTTACACTAGCTGCAATTGGTGTACATTATTAAATGTGTTAAAACAAGTGCTTCAAATAATGACTGATAAAGTTCCTCGAAAACACAAAAGTTTTTGCAATAATGGGTTCAAATTTACGCATACTCAGAAATCGCTCAAACGCCATCTACTCAAAAACGACTCCAAAGATTTTCTTCAAACATTCTGTGCGGATAGTGCAATATGCACTGAATAAAATGATATACATGCCATTTATCAGTATTTCATGTAGTTTCAAAATTATACACCAATGTGAGTGGAAGTGCTTCAAATTAGTTCCAGTGAAGTTTCTCGAAAATGTGTTTTCTTAAGAAGAGCTTCAAATTTCACATTTACAGCAACGTTTAAAAGACGTTTTATTAAAAATGGTTCCAACAAAAATTTCGATGTAGGGTGAAGTTTTACTTTTCTATAATTATATTTCTTGTTCCACTATTAGGAAAGCGAAAAATTGAGATTTTTTAAAATATACTTTGGGCGGCGATTGATGGTAGCTAGGAAGAGGATAGGGCAATACCGAAAATTTAACACAATCCAAAGAACCATTACGAGAAAACCTGTTCCATTTGATAACACCACTAGTTCGTTCGTTTCGTTCGTTCGTTCGTTCGTTTCACACTTTGTCCAGCTATTATGAAACCTCTCTCCTTTGTGCCCAAAGATCCCTCCCTTTATTTTCGCCTTTCCTCTTTATTTGCTGCTGTTGGCCTGTGCAGGAGTGTCTAGTTTCTGGATTAGGGATTTTGAAGCTGAATAAAACGACACAGGTTATACTTCTCCCCCGTTCAACACGTATAGTTTTTATAGTTTTTAACGAAAATAAATCACTGGAATCAAATATTCTCAAATCGCTCTCCTTTTTTTAATTATTTGCTATTAGTAGTGATAGCCCGTAGTAGGATGATTTCAATTACGTGCGGCCTGCTCTAACCAGAAAATGACTGTAAAAATTGGCATTGCATTGAATTTTACTGCAAAGATAGCAGCGCCACCTATGTAGTAATATATCTCGATGACGTTGACACACCTTCTCTCTTACATGACGATATGCATGTTTGTAAATAGATAAGTAGATTAGTAGATAGATAGATAGATAGAATAAGATGCCCCAAGATAATTAAAACAATTCTCTTGCATTTAGGTTCACATGGATGCGTGGTACATTTTTGTCTTTCTATTTGTATTAACACAAGAGCTTCTCCAATTGAGTTTTTATTGTTGGTTAGGGGATAAAATCGACGAAAATGTAAGTACCAAACAATTTTATCTCATATTGTGTATGTGTTACCCAAACTCCCTGATCTACGAGTATATTTGTACGATAAATTTCGAACTTTTTAACATTCTCGTATACATATCTATATACAGAGTAATGTGCAAAGTACAGAGAATGTTACGGAAAATCGATTTCAAGATTTCATCGGAAATACACGTTTCAGAACAGAGAAAGAAACCCTTGAAACAAAAACGTTTTTTAAAACATCAGTCCGTCTCCTGTGTGACTGTCTGTCCGTCTATGTATAACATTAGCAGCACAATTATTTTTTTCTAACTAATAAAAATTTTCCAAAATGAATATTTCCCCATCAATTTGCTCCCTGAATTAAATACTCTGCGATTTTCAAAAACATGTTTTTAAAATTTTGTGGTTACTTTACTTGATACCCCTGAAACATGATCAATATTCTCTCAAAAATTGCCCTAAATTTTTTCTTTAAATTTCTTCTGAAAATAGACAAAAATTCACTTATAAATGTGGCATAAATCTGATATTCACTGTTAAGTCTGAAATTTGGAAATGAAAAAAGTTTTTTCAGCGTCTTCCCACTACAATATTATTGGAGATAGATTAAACTTCTCAAAATGAAATTTCTTCTCCATAATGCTTTTATTAAAAAAACGTAATTTTTCTGATTATTATAGCGTTTATCGCGCAATTTCCAGGGAAATATGGGCAGGACTTAAAGTATCAAAAACAAAATTTCTCAAAAACGGCTACAATTCTTTTTCTTTGGGCTTTTGTTAAAAAATGTAGTCTGTAATACATTCAGCACCATCAACATAAACACCATTTTGCTGAATTCTTTGAATTTTTAAAAAAATACATAAATGTAATATTGTGACATCTCTCTCACGTCGTTAATAGTTATGTCATCTACGATTTGTTAACTATTGTATTTGCGAGTACATGTAGTTTAAATTACGTCTTATAAAGTTTCTCGAAAATTCGCAAGTCATCTGTGAAATTAGCTAAAATTTTCGCATTTTTCATAATCACTAAAACGCTATTTTCTCGAAATCGGCTTCAAATTTTTTCTTTACATTTTTTGAACAGATAGTGCTAAATGGACACGACATAAATGCCATTTGGATGTATTTATTCCTAAAAAAACAAAAATGAATGTTTTTTTTTAATATTTCTCATGCCGTTAATATTTATATTACCAGCAATGTGTATACATTATTGAATTTTTTAATAGAGGGGCTTGAGAAGAAGTGCATTTTTGACTAGATGATTTACAAAGAACTTAATCCTAATTCACATTTCGCATTTGAAGTAACGCTTAAACAAAATTTTCTCAAAAACGACTCCAATGTTTTCAAGGAAATATGTCATTTGGGATGAGGTTTTACCTTCATATAATATTTTTAATGTCATATTTCAATTCTAGCGTTAGAAGACTGAAACGAATTAAACCTGTCTTTGCACCTGTTGGACTTCAACCTTGCCCGTCTGCTAGCCAATTACTTACTCTGATTCCACAACTGGCGTGAATCTGTGGTTGCTTCTATACAGAAGCGACAGCATGGTACCTGTGTGCGTGCGGGTCAGCATCTATCTACTAAATTCTAACGCATTGTTTCAGAATTTTTACTGACAACACAACTATGTTTGTCTTCATTTATTTTAATCTCCCTCTTCCTTTCCAAAAAAACATTGAATAGCTAACATATGACCATCATCGTTACCCTCCGATAACACATATACATAAGCAAATACCCTTTACGTAACTCAAAAATCAGCAAATAAAACAAAAAAAAAAAGAAAACGACGTATCATTCACCCTGAACTTAAAATCGCAAATCTCATTCATACTGAATGCGTATTCTGTATACTCTTTATGAATTTACTTATCTGCTAATTAACAGCACTTGATCTTCTACAGAAGGCGTCACCGTTGTTAAAACAATCCATGCAATTCACTTCCCTTTTGCTGGATCGTCGCCGCGACAGACAGCGTAATTCACGTTCGTGGTCGATCTCCAGAGAATCGCACACTCCATCGGTGCAATCGTCACTACGTATTACTTGGCACCATCTTCACCAACCACACAATCCGCGAAACGTGCGTGATTCGTCACAACATAAAGATCGCACATTTACACTTGGCACCACGTTACTGTTCATTATTTAAAATTCTATTGCGCGGATACTTTGCGTCATTATTTAAACAAAAAAAATATTGAAAGTAATTTAATCTGCAATTGTTCCAAAATTCCTTTCTATCGCGTTAAAAAAAGAGACTTTCATTGTTCTACATGTCAATATGTCCGCCATTCCAGTTTATGCCGCGATCTAGAAGAAATTACGTCTTCGCACTGCCACCGTTCAATAAAACGCGCGTCCATTACGCTTTAAATGTCCGCACACTATACACAACTCATTAAAAATTTCTTAAAATTTGTTAAGTTCAAAAATATATTTAAAATTGTCAAGACGGCTAGCGTGAACTTCGCGTCAGTCTAGAGAAATACTCCTTCTTCCTGGCTCATTGTTACCCAGCGTTTTTATATTCTTGGCTCGAACAAAAGCGCATCATCTTCTCGCTGCCGTGAATAATTCGACTAGAAAGTACTTCTTATTTACGTTTTTTACTGTATTTTGTCCTGTTGCTGGTTCCACATTGTATCTTAAAGTTTCCTGATCATTGTGACACCGTCTAAATATTTTCCAACGCCTTATTTCATTAAATATCGTAATTTATACTTCCTCACCTTCTTCTGACGTCATCGCCCCGTGTCGCTTGTTTCTCCATCATCAGTTCTCCTTCAAATCAGAATCAGTTCCAAAATTTTCCCCAATTTTCCCTTAGTACTTTTACCCAGTCTCAGCCTGATCCTTTCAGGCGTTCATTTTATAATTACAAAAAACGGTATTTGTCTGACTTTTGCTTGCCAATAATGACGTCCATGCTTACTTTTTCATCGAGCAGAACTGTATGATTACGAATATTTCACAAATTAACTGAATCTCTGGCTCGATTTTGACGATTTTTGTTTCAAATGATTCCGAAAATTGCACTTTAATAATTGTTTATGTCCAGTTGCTTCCCTTTCGCGCATTCAATTAATTTAAAAGAATTGTTCGTGCGCGGTACTGCCGTCATCTGTTTCTTGGGTATAAATTTCATTATCCTAATGAAAAAAAAACTTTAATTATCGAATACCGTTGATTTGTTTACTAGTCGTAAATCATTACATGACCGAAGCATTGAGAAAATTTGTATAAAATTATTTAATAGGACCGACGATAGGTGGCAGCTGAGAAGTGAGTGAGGCAAATCAGAAAAACTAGCCCATCCCAAAGACACAAAAATATCCCTAGAGAAAGTGTGTGCCATTATGTAACATCACTAATTTCTTTTTTTTAAATTCTTTCTCACATATACTATTCTCCCTTTTTTCCCTCTATATCTATTAAAATTATTTTTCATTTTGATACATCCCCGTTAACTATCTCGAATTCGTAAAGTACACAAATGTTCCTGATATTAATATGAAAAGAATATAGTTTTGAATATAGAGAATGAGGTAGAAGTAAACATTTGGGAGAACCAGCCATTTTGGCACAGTCGTCGACAAACATGGTGGAGCCTATACGTTCAGCGTGAGATGTATAAGGCTTTGATGTATGTATGTTGTTGAGTCGTGTCTTATCACCATGAATCACGTCTGGATCATCCATAACCATTCTTCTTTAATAATCCTCTTATAATCACGCCTCCCATGTTACGCAACGTGAGAAATTCAAACATCATTTGACACACCATTCTACCTTTTTGGCGCTCAAAACTATGCATATGACACTCATCATAAACATTTGTGACAGCCCTGACACTGAAAAGTTTATTTTAAGAAACATCCGGAATGCTTGCTCTGTGTCTCTGCAAACACTAGAATCCAGAACATATATTAAGCTGGCAATACCAAAGTATTAAAATTATAAACAATGTTTCGCGATAAACAATTCAAACAACACAATTTCAACAAAGTAAACTTGTAACTCGATACTACAGATATCTAACGTACTACGATAAAATCAAGTCTTTATCAACATACCATAGATTATGACACGCTTATGATAATTCAGCTATCATGAGCGATAGCGATGGGATCAGTAGCCTGTGAAGGGCCTCTGCTTTTAGTAGGTATGCCTTAAATGGAGTAATTTTGTTCTGTGTATTGAATTGTATGTATTTTTAGTATTCACTATATTATGGTATTAGATGTATAGTAAGTGTAAAGAATTTGCCACCGGGCTTAATGCCCAAAGCAAATTAAATATATTATATATATATATATATAATATATATATATATATATATATATATAATTAAAGTTTATGGAGGATCTTTATGAACATAATAAAGTTTTGGCATAATTTCCATTCAAATATTTTGGTTTGTTGATCGAAGAAAATACAATATTGAAGTCAGCTCTCAGTCAGTTCGAGTATTTCGTTTCAATCTGCCCCAACCAGCCGAGCGGGCGGTGGCGGAGCGCGCGGATTGGCGCGTTAGCGGCCCAGCGGCGGCCCAGTGAGTGACGTCACCTGACCGGCCGACCCGCCGACTGGCGCGCCAGCAGTTCACAATTAATTAGTCAAAAGTTTGAAGAGCAATTAAATTAATTTTTGTGTAATTAATTAGCAATTAAATCGCTCTACACGTTCCATATTTGGTTTTGTGGTAACCAATTTTAGTAGTGCCAGCTTAAGAGAGGTGAATCCAGTCGCGGTTCGTTTTTAGGTTGCATCCAGATAATCGAACAATATTTTGTAATGTGTTAGGAATATTCATTTTCGTTTTAATTGCATTCAATATGAGAGATATTGCAGCAATACCGATGCAAATTAAATCATTTTGAAATCACAGAGCGCCCAAGTGTTTCCTTCTGCTCTGATGCTCTCCAAGTCCTTGTACCAAATAATGTTCTTGACTCTATTACTGAATTTACTCTGTGGTTCTTTGCTTCATCACAGGGTCTTCGGTTGCACAACCAACGGATAGCGCGGTGTCCGAGAGGAATATCCTTTTTCTATTTTCATCTGACACTAGCTATAACTTAATTTTATGAATTTCGCATGTTATTGAAAGTCCTCAAGTTCAGTCAATTATTGATGATATTGAATGCATTATTTATGTTGTTTGGAGAATTTGTTTTTCAGTCGATATCCAGTTTGTTGATTCAAAAGGTACAGTGCGTGAGTTTTTTGTAAAGTTGGTCGCATTGGAAGGAAGACCCTTTCTGTCTGTCCTGGCGGATGCATTTTGGCTGAGTTACAGCCTGAGAGCGCGGCTGTGAATATGAGTGTGTGTGGAAGGATCTTTCATTATTATAATATACACCAGAGTGAAATGTTCGAAATAAAATAATTTTATTTATGTAATACAACAGTGCTTGTTGCAAAGTGCTGTTGTGTGATCACTGTATTTTTGAAACCAAGTTGTTTTTTGATTGTATGAATTCTATTACCGTCAATTTTCTTAGCGCGTAACTAATTCAAAAACTTAAGTGTCCAATGGAAATCTAAGCCAGAACCACGTGCGCGGGAGATGTATATATCTGACACAGATACTACGCATAAAATTATGTAAGTAATATATCAATATAAACTTGTATTAAACTTAGTTTTAATTAATTTATATGAATTACTTACATTTTATTATATATTAGTGTTTGGAATTTCGAAAATTACGTTTCCGACATTCGATGGAACTGAAAACTCCAGTTTCTTGGGGCACCAGCCACCACTGCTATAACTCAACGCTTCATGCAGTCGCCGTCCTCAAAATCAGTTCTATTTCCTATTTTATCCAATTTTATTAAAGAAAGTAATAATAGAACTGTCACGGGCGAGGGCTGGTACCGTGAAGAAAAAATAGTTGACAATAAATGATTCGTGGCAATGGTTCAGGGAAGAGCTAAACGCTTTGCAATGTAACAAGAATTTTACGATGGAAGTCAGTTGGAAATTCTAGTTCTTATAACTACTACTGATTTAACAACGGTTACATACATTACTTATCTTAAGGGCTCGAAGCCTCACAACCTGTGCTCTAGAAGTAATAGTCGTAATCCTTGCAAATACAAAGTATTTTGTAGGGCGTCTTTTGGTCGTTTATCCAGAATGAGAGGGAGTCGTTGTAAAGGGTAGCAAATGGTCAGTCCACACGCCAGCGTTGTGAAAGAGTCCATGGGACGCAGAGCGAGCACGCCGGGGCGATCACATTAAGGATATGCTATGTCAATGGAAAATTCCTAGCAGGTAGGCTTTGCCATAGGTATAGGTCAGCTGTTCTCATCCTGTTGAAGTCATTTATGCGAATGTTAATTATAGGATTTATGAAGTGTCGAGGGCTGTGTATAGGCGAGTCTTTTGCGTTTTAGTTGTTTCACTACATTATTCTCGAGATAAAATCTTATGACATGGTGAACGTGATTGATAAAAACGTCCGTTTTTTGTAATCAATAATCAATATGTAATAAATTTTTTGTAATCATTTCGCAACGGTTAATTATTGGGAAATGCAATAACCCGGACATGCAATTACCTGGGCAAACAAAAATGAACATTGGAAGAAGGCGAAATTTGTATGTACCTTGCGTGACCGTATTATAGGCCCTGAATTGAAGTCTAAGCGAGAAAATTCTCTCCACAAGTAGATCCTTGCAACTCATGAGTCTTGATCACTGACTTCTGATCTGCGAATCGGAGAGTCATGGGCCGCTCAAATAAAAAAGATCATGTCCAGTGGAAAGATCTAATCGGTAAGTCAATTGTTGCGAACTATAAATCTTGGCCAGATTTCATGATTCGTTTAACCATTGAGCAGAAGTCAAATCCTACACAAGTACTCAGAGGCAAACGATAATTAGAAAACATTCAGAAAATGCACTTGAGCCTTGAAAATGACCCCACAGGAAAATCAAGTTCTGTCCCAAGGGCCTTCTAGTCTTCTGTGATTGTGCAGGCGAGCGGTGTGGGAACGGCAGCGTATTCCAGCGGCTGGCCCAATGGAAGCATATCAATTCAGCGCTCCATCCTGCTGATGGTGCGTCAAGGCCAGAGAGGGTTCATGCTATCCGCCGGCTTCATCCCAGTCAACTTGCTCACGCTGCAGCAGGTACGCCGTCCATAACCCCACCTTAACTCATCCCCTTAACACTCAACCTCAACTCACATCCATTTGAACACCAACCTCCTTCACTCAAGCACAGAGGCCTTCTCCAACTGGTGCTTCAACAGGACCGTGCTGTCCGCCGGCATCAGACGCCCAGCTTACCCTACAGCGGAAACGTTTTCCTCCACCCCGCCTCAACTCTCAACTTCCGGAATACTGTGGCTCCTTAACAATCAACATACTTCATATTCCACCTCAGCTCTCATCTCTGTGCCTCTCCTTCACACAAGCATGCGGAGACTTCTCCTGTTGATGCTGCGGTAGATACAGAGAGGTTTCGTGCTCTCCGCCTGCTTCACCCCAGTGACTCGTCCTCACTCCTTCCCCGCTTGAACTCTCAACCCTCTCAACATTTTCCCTTCCCAGCACTCAACCTTCCTTTATACACAATCGCAGCTCCCACCCACTTGAACATCCATACTCCTTTACTCAAACTCCCTTCAACCCTCAAACTCATCCACGCACTCAACCTGATACGCACACTGTCTCCTTTGCATTAGATCTTGTAAAACAATGTAGGCTTTCACGGCCGGAGTTGTAGTCAAAGATTTATTCTGGGCTGAAGGGCCGTGGTCCATTGGAAAACATATTTCCAAACGTTTCGTCCTTCAAATAGGATTCTTCGTCCGAGACCACATCGCCACAGAGGATGTCTGCCGTAGTTGCGGACGAAACGTTTGGAAATATGTTTTCCAATGGCCCTTCAGCCCGGAAGAAAGCTTTGACTATTAGATCTTGTGTTTTGCATCCATCTCCATGTGCTGAGGGGCCCGAAAAAGATTGGTTTCGAGCTCATCGCTGACTTTTTTCCAGTCACCCTCAGCAGGCGCGCTCTAGGTTTCCCTATCGCATGTGTAGCAATTTATGGCATATCTCATATTCACATATACAATATATAAATACGATTGGTGTTTATTGAGTGCCTTTCATTGCTGCTCAGATCCTCAACGCCGCAGGATCCTACATGATGGTGCTGTTAGCAGTGAGTGAGAACGACATTTCCGGCGCTGGCTCAGAGAAAGGAGCAGGTTAGAAACGCTTTTACTTTGCTTCTTTTCTCTTTAATTACACTATTGTATTTGGTATTGAAGACGGAAATATTTTTAAAATTTTAGACACCTTGTTTGCATATTATTGGTATTTTATTTAATTGTGTTGCAGCTATGGAGAACGCCTTGCTGTAGAACTGATTATCACCCAATAATTATTGCGGCGGATGCTATTGATCGTTTTGTCAACGGAATTACAGAGAAAGGCGAAAATAGTGCAAATGTTTCCAAAAAAATTGCAAGTAGATGTTGCTTTTTGATGCCTACATGCATTAACATTATTTAATAAAATATAGATGATTTTCATTCTTGCTCTCAAAAATGCTTAAGGAAGTCTAAGATGTTCTTCAGGGGTGACGGTGAATCACGGCCTATTGCACTAGAACTAGGTAAGATGAACAAGATTCAAACAAATCTTTCAAACTATTATTACTCTAAAGTTTAATGATTTTTTCAATTTTTTCCATCTGTTTTTGACATTGACAGTGAATGAATTTTGTGTTTAATATCAGCGAACTAGAGGGCTACTTACTTAGAAAAATATCGAGTAATTTTTTTTTTGTTTCTGTAAGCAGGATAGAATCCGTCTGAGAGGTCTTCAGCAAATATTCACATATTTAGTATCTTCACCCATATTCTCTATACGAAACATCCAAATCGGCACATGTCCTTTCTTGGGGTCAGCAACTGTGTTAGGTAAATGTGCACAAGAGTGAACTACAAGCCTCTATATATCGCTTGACGAAACTACGTGCAAGAAAAAGTGTTGGACTTGTTTACCACCCAGCAAATCACTTGTTTTGTGGTCTAACAAGTCATTTGTGTCTTCTGTTCCAAGCAGTTTGTATATGAATGTAGTGGTTTATAGTATTTGAATGTTAAAACTATTTAATTTTTGTGTGAGTTTTTACCAAGTTCCCATTTGCATCTCACCCCATTTCCATCCTTTAATTCAAGTACCTGCTAATAAAACCATTCATCTGAGTTTAAAGTGATTCAGTGTCAAGAGCGTGGTACCTGATTTGATTTATGTTGTCAAGAACCGTAAAAATGTATGGGGGAGAAGATGGTCTTTTACAACCGTCAACCCAATTTCTCCATCTATGCACGTTCCTCAAAAAAAAATATTGATCACATTTCACGTAGGTATGGCCCCCTGACATACGACTGCGCGAACACATTGCGGATTAGCTGGTATAACGGTTAGCGTATCGGACTGTTGTACCCGAGTTTGCGGGTTCAAACCTGATCAAAGCCGTGGATTTTTAAGGGCGAAAAAATCCTTCGTACGCCTTCCTTCGGAGGGAAAGTAAAGCCGGCTGTCCCATGTAGTAGATTTACTGCATGTAAAATATCATCAAGCCTAAATAAAGCCTCTGAGCAAAATTGAGTTCCGCCTGTTTCGTCGTCCAAGATAATACCTCCTTTCTCCGTTAGGTGGTGAAAGGAGCGTAGCGAAATTTGCGTGGTTAGACGGAAGAGCAGGCCTGATGGCCCGAGTCTCGCCACGTAAAATAAGGCATTAACAAACTTAACTAGCGACTGACTAAAACTGAGGCCCTGGTATGTGTACGCATGAAAACACCCAGAATTCCCAGCGAAAACTAAATTGAACACTAGTTAAACAAGGCAACCACACAAATTATTGCAGAATTGCAACGAACATTCTCACGTTTCTCTATCCACAAGTACATTTTGTTTCACAAGACTCACGGCGCAAAATATAAACCAGCTCGTCCTGATGTGATGCTACCGCCGCCCAGTTGGGTGCAGTGGCTCAGGACATGAAAATGAAGTCACTGCAGCGCCGCTGAAAGGGAAGTCCTAGGGTTCGAGTAGCGACGGCGGTAAGATCTTCGATACTTGCTTGATAGCTAGATCGATTCTTTCGATGTCTGAAGGAGAATTCTAGCGGCCGGCTGATCTGAGGCGAATGACGAAGCAGTACCCTCAGATATGGACCACGGGCCACTATCCTCATCCTTTACACGCATGATCGCATATGCCGGGAGACCTTTCTGGAGCTGTCTTCTTGTCCCGAGCCGAGTGGTGACCTGGTGACCTGCTGGTGAAAGAGACCTGGTTGGACAAAGCACCGCATGACGACGTGTAGGATGGCGCCAGATCTACCATTCAGTGGAGGAAAAACACTGCTACCTCCATGAACCTTTAGAGGACTAATAACACACGGCACAAAATTGACACTTTTTCGGTATCTTGAATAAAAGTAATTTGTTTACTAATTCGAGGTCGGTGATTTCAAATATGAGCTCAAAAACAGTAACTACGTAAGGTTTGCTTGTTAATAAACTTCATTTTTTTATCTTTTAATATGTGAACATATTTAATTTTTAAATACTTGCCATATACGAGTAATTTGAGTATAAATTGCTTAATATATGCATCCAAATTTAGTATGAAGGTAGTACAAAAACTAGAGGTACAGACATTTTCGTAGCAATTTTTTCTAATTTAGTTCTTGGTGTGGGCAGGCTTTAAGGTCTTGCTCCATTCTCTGGCCAGCTGCCATCTCTAGTCGCTCAAAGTACATTTTTTTTTAATTTTCTCAATGTTTTTCCTTTTCTAATAGTACAACCGAAATATTACTTACAGAATATTAAAGAAGAGTAAAACCTCAAGTGGAGACAAGAGAACACTTCGTGAATCCACCAAAGCCTTGCATTTTTCTTTTCCTTTGCCCCAGATGAATTCATTGCCTTGGGACCTGTAGCAGATGCAGCCCGTGTGAGGTGCCGTGCTGCGAGTGCGACTACATACGGGGATCAGAACGGGTTTCAGGGAATTGTTTGTCTTTATGGGAATGATAAACAGTATGCAATGTGAATGAATATAAATTTAATTGCATAGTATAAATACAGTTGATTTTGTTTACCGGAGGACCATAGAAAGTTTACAAAGTTTACAAAGTTTACTGCTGCTCTTCTTTCTTGTAGTGCGCGGGTTTAGCTTACTTACAACTTTGTGGAAAGGAAGGCACCAACCCAAATTACTCGGCTGAGTGTGTCGCTGTCCGGGCTGAGGTTGGCTCCAGGCAATTCGGTGGTGCGAACTGGCATGGGCGCGGACTCAGCCGACCGGAGCTGGTGGTGGAGATTGCCGTGAATTCGGCCAGGTGGCGGCTGCGGCCCGCGAATGGCACGAATTTGAGGCAGGCTTGATGTGGCCGTACTAATCGCCTTGATAGGCGAAGCAGGAAGAGCCGACTATGTTGAGTCTTGTCGGTCAGTCAGTTTGACCAGTTCGGAGCATTGTAGTTGAGTAGTTCTCGGTACTGTTTGGTCTGTTATGTTCTCGATTCTGTCTGTCTATGATTCTGTTCTTTGGGAGCGAAGTTTCAGTATTTATTGTGTCGCGGGTGTGATTGAGGCCGTGGAGGGGAGGGTCACGTGGCTATAACTTGGCCTATGGTAAGGCGGGAAAGTTAGAAGTGCCCGCGATCGGTTCCCGATTCGTGATGCGCCTTCGGGCCCGGGGAGAGGAGTGTCACGTGACACAACACACGGAAGCGAAGGCGGTGGTACGTGAAGTGCCCGCGACGGCAGCCCGTTTGCATTCGAGAGTTTCAACGGAAATTGAGGCATCTGGCTTGCAGATGGCCAAGGAGCGGGGCGGCACGCTGGCAGTGCACCTGAAACTCTCTTTGTCGGCGAGGTACATTGACGGGCTTATACTTGCGAGGGAGGCCCGAAGCGATTCCCAGAAATATTTGTATACATTGCTTGTCAGGTAGCGAGCGATGGGGTGAGTGAAGGGCGCCGCGCGCCGGGGTGGCCCAGCCCCAGCCTAATGAGGGCTTAGTGCCCAGCTGTGGCGGCGGTCAGCGTTCTCGACGGGGGTGGGCCCGTGAGGACGGCGGTTTGCGCGGAAGACAATGTAAATGCTTTTATTGCCGCAGCGTGCTGGCATGCACAGAGAGCGACTTGTGAGAGGTTGGTGAAAGTACGCTCTTAATAGTGGGTGGCCGCGCGGGAAGAAACTTTTAGGGGCTGCGCCTTGGTGGCAAATTTGATCGCGAGATTGAACAGGACCACTCTTGGGTTTCATAATGCTTCTCTGTTGTTCCGTTATCCCAAATACAGATAAAAGAGCAGGATTTAATAAATCGCCCTTGAATAGTAAGTAACAATGATTTTACTTTCAAATCTGCGCATATGTGCCATTCGTGATTTCTGTTCCCGATGCTTCTGAAGATTACATCCATGATTAGGATTTTTACATATAATTCGTTTAAAAATACCGAATGTGCTAAGGGAATAGATTGTTTTTACTTTCTCTTATACGTACGTAGATACATAGTAAGTAAAGAGAAAGTTATGTAATGCTGCGGAAAATCGATTTCGATATTTCATTGGAAATACACGTTTTGGGGTCCCCTGATACCGAAAAAGAGTTTTTTTAACGTCTGTCTATCTCTGGTCCGCCCACCCTTCCGGCCGCCCGTCCGTCCGTCCGTCCGTCCGTCCGTCCGTCCGCCCGCCCGCCAGTCCGTCCGCCCGCCCACCCGTCCGTCCGCCCGTTCGACCGACCGACTGTCCGACAGGCAGTCCGTCCGACCGTCCGGTGTACGTGAATACCAATAGCGTCTAAATTGATATTATTTCTAAATAATAATTAAATTGAACAATAACTAAATAGATATATTATCGCCAAGGGTTTCTGACGTCAGAATAGCTAGCGCAGACGAAATAACACAGAACACTATTTCCTGAAAGTCTGTGTCATCTGTAGCACCACTAGTTACTTTCTCGTAAACGTATGTATATGCGGAGTCATACACGCAGTACATAGAAAGTTAGGTAATGTTGCGTAAAATCGAAATCGAAATTTCAAAGGAAATACTGGTTTTGGAGCCTCCTGACCGAAGAAGTATTTTTTCTCAAAACGTCCGTCCCTTCTTTCATTGTCTATCTGCGCCACCGCCTAAACCATGAGTAGGACTTTTTCCAACTTGAAGAAACTATTGCCAATCTGGGCTGAGACGATGCTCGGCATTTGACTTTTATTATTTTTTGAGGTACTTTACATGATGACCCTGGGTTCATTTCAAACTTTTCTAAAAAAATGGCTCCAATTATTTTCTTTAAATGTCTTGGAGGAATAGAGTTAGATACAGTTATAAAGTTGTCATAATTCCGGTTTTCACTGATAACTGAATTTTCCATAATTGCAAAAGTTTCAATAAGTTGGTGACTTCCTGAAACTATAGAATTGAAGATGAGAGATTTTTCCTTAAAATAAAATTTGTTGTCTATAAGTATTTCCTTCATTAATACACATTTTTTTGAAAATTATAGTAGTTTTCGCGCAATGTTGCGTGCTATATGTGAAATGATAAAAAATAACAAAAACATGATTTTCTCAAAAACAGCACCATTTTTATCTTTAAACTTTTGGTAAGGATACCAAAAGGAATGTACTCTATGAGATCAGGTATATGCGATTTTTCTTTTTTTTTTTTTAAAATTAATTAAAATATATTTTTTCGACTTGTCTATCACGACATTATTTATACCAGCGGCAATATATTACATTATTTTATTTATTCGTGATGACACTTAAAGTTTCTCGAAAACTCACCAGTTTTTTTATTAAAATGAGCTCACAATTTCGCATATTCAGAAACACTCAAACGCCATTTTCTCCGAAATTACACCGAATTTTTTCTTCAAGCTGATTTTCCCTTCATAATAAAATGCAACCTTAGTTTTTCCATCCATGAAGTTTTGTCCTTGTCCTATCCTCTCCCCTTACACACACACACACTTACACTAACATGCATTACACTACCACATATTCTGAGAAACCGGTCAGGAGCTGAGAGCTAGTCCCGGCTGGGGCAGTGCTCCACTGGTGGGAGAGTCCTGGTTAGGGGGAAACCCTGCTAGCCGACGGTAGGTCGGCGCCGGATCTCGCCATCCACCGGGGGAGATCACTGCCATCTCCGGAGAAATAACATGCACTACACTAACAGGACTAATGACCTAAGCAGCTGACGCACCCGGAAACACGAAAAAACAATCAATCCCCATGCGGTGTTAGCTATCAGTCACTTGTTCGGTAGCGCGGCAGATTCGAATGTTAAAGAAACGATGATACAGACACTTGTGTCAAAGACACTTAAGTCTTTGTTTTCTTATATATATATATATATATATATATATATATATATATATATATATATATATATATAGTGGGCACGGCCCACAAGATGTGCTGGACCGCAAAATGTTTACATTTAGTTGGGTAAAAGGCATTGTTCTTGGAAGTGTGAGTGGAATAGCTTTAATACGTGATGATTGGTTGATTGATCCAGGGTGAGTTTCAACATTCTATCGCGTTCCCTCACGCAACACAGCGCAAAGGAGGTGCGTGTCAGGTGTCTTCCCACAGGCGTCTGGTGACGTGAGGCTTTCTTATGACTAGCCTTCGGAAGGGGGGAGGCCGTGGGAAAGTGGGTGCGTATAGAAAGAAAGAGAATCGACCTGAGAACCTGCGTTCAATTCTTCGTTGATTACCGGTTGCAACGTCTACTGAAAGTCTACTTGCGGCTTCTACAACAACTTTTTGCCAGCGCTTTGCGTCAAAGCCGTTGATAATTCGCGCGAGAACAGGGTTCAAAAACAAAGCAGTAAGTATTTCAGCATTGGTTTCTGACAGTTGAAGGTGATAACTGGTAACTAAGTACATGTTTTGTTATGTATAGAGGAGTCGGGAATATTACGAAGTGTATACTTTGTGCGATAATAAACTCTTGTTCTTACCCGATCGCATCATGATGTGTATCATTTACTAATACCAAACAACAAACTGGTAGCAGAGCGTGGTTTCTGATATGACTCATGGCGGAATACTTTAATACTTCCTACGTAAGAATGGAAGGTTGATCCCGGGTTTAGGGTGGCACGGCTCCTTTGGTTCCTTTTATGATTCATTATTTCTCGCGATTCCTGTGTTTATAGTTGCGCGGTTCACTATAACAACTGAATTATTTATGTTCAATGTTAAATGAAAAGAAGTCACCTGATAATTTGTTGGCCTGGAATTGTGTGTATTTTTGCATTTCAAGTCTTCTTCAAATAGGTTTGTGTGTCTACTCAGATGGAAGGTATGAATTTTCTTAAAAGTGAGTGTTCCCTTTAAAATAAATTCTCTTAAAAGTGAGGGAGGTATATGATACAGCGTGAGCACCGGAGCGACAGCGGAGGCGCGAACCAGGTCTTGAGAGCGAGGGCCGGAAGGCCCTCGCGAACGTAGCACGTTGGATCCGTCGCGGACCACTTGGTGAAAAAAATGCGTTGGTTAAAGAATTGTGTATGTTATTACATTAAATTTGTAGCGTGAAAAATACAAATAATCACTTAATGAGAGTACGTTGCTACGGAGATTTATACTTACAAGGGGGTTTTGGAGCAGGGGGTAGCTATTCTCCCGATCTACCTTTATTTTAAATAATTATACTTATTGCTGTAACATCATGAACTTAACTACACGCGACTACTACGTATAAACAAGGATTGAGTTCATGGAGTCGATTCTCTTCTAATGAACCGAATCAGTAAATCAGAAGAACTGTGTCACTCTAAACTCGGTATTTATCGAATGGAAACATTAAACAACGCCAATTACGCAATATGGAACACGCGTATGAAAGCGCTCTTAAAATCTCGTCACATATTCTCGGAAATCATAGAAGGCGACGAACCTGAAAGAATCCCTGGCGATGAGGTAAGTGAGAGAAAATGGAAAGAATGGGAGTACAAAAACGATGAAGTCATGGGGCTCATTGTAATGACACTTTCTGACGACCAACTTCTTTCTTGTCGTCGCTCTTACTAGGGCTAAAGATTTATGGTTGGCATTGCAAAAATGTCACGAAGGTCAGGGAAAATATCGACTTACTACACTAAAGACAAAACTTGTAAAATTGAAGAGGGGAAAAACGAGCGTATAGAAGACTTTTAGAGCAAGCTTAAAATGAAACTTACAATCAAAGAAATGGATGGGACTGACACCGAAAACTTTCTTGGAATTAGAAAAAGAAATGCTCAAACGGATTTACATTGGATCAAACGGAGTACATAAATGAAATTCTAAGAAAATATAACATGGAATCGTGTCATCCTGTGTATACCCCAGGAGTAGTTGGACAAAATGGTGACAATTGTGATGATACCGAAAGCGTTAATCAAACCATGTACAAAGAGTTATTAGGTTGATTGAACTACTTAGTAACTGCTACACGTCCGGATTTGGCATATTCTTACAGCACCTTTCACAGTATCCACAAAACCCAAAAAGTGTTTAGATAGATTTTATTACATGGGAGTTTTTTGTTGTTTTTTTCTCCCTTTCAAAATTCAAAATTTATTGCTTATTTATCCTTGAAAATGGATTTTATTACATGGGAGTTTTTTGTTGTTTTTTTCTCCCTTTCAAAATTCAAAATTTATTGCTTGTTTATCCTTGAAAATAGGCTTTATTACATGGGAGTTTTTTGTTTTTTTCTCCCTTTCAAAATTCAAAATTTAAGTAGTATATGACTTGGTGTAGGGATCGCAGAATTTTGAAAATGTGCACACAATTCACTTTTCCCCATAGCACGTCATACGCAGTTTTTAACTGTTTTTTGACGTAAATAAAATAAAATGTTCATTGGCAAGGGTTGAAAAGGATATTGAGATACTTAAAGGGTAAAATGGATCTGAAATTAAAAATAGATGGTACGATGGGAATGTTAAAGATGAGCTCCGACGCAAGTTGGAATACTGCCAAGGATAGTAAGGCGTTTGCTGGCTACGTTGTCAAACTTGGAAATTCTCTGATAGGGTGGAAAAGCAGAAAGCAGAGAATCGTTTCCTTATCTACCATGGAGGCTGAGTTAACTGCAATTCAAGACGCTATTTGCCAACAAAAATGGATTGTACCGCTACTGGAAGATTTAGGTTCCGGAAATTTATCTAAACGTCCAATCACATTGTGCACAGGCAGTAAGGCGGTGATAGGTTGGTCACAGGACTTCAAAATAACCAACCGTAACAGACACATGATACGGAGGCTTCAGTTTGTTAAAGAGAACTTGTTGAACGGCGAAATTCAGTTAGAGCATTTGAAGTCAGCGGACCTGGAATCGGACATTTTTACCAAGCGCCTAGATCGGACCACTTTGTGGAAACACATCCAATCTCTTAATTTAATTAAATGAATATTATTTTTGATGTAAAGTTCCGTTCGAGAATTGTTATTTTTTATGAATCAAAATTCAGCGAACGAAAAGAGGGGAATGACAATAGAAGGCGATAACTGGTAACTAAGTACATGTTTTGTTATGTATCGAGGAGTCGGGAATATTACGAAGTGTATACATTGTGCGAGAATAAACTCTTGTCCTTACCCGATGACATTATGATGTGTATTATTTACTAATACCAAACAACAGTTTTACGCAGACACGCAAATCTGCACGAGATGTATTCTCGTTGGTTTTCTGTGATCGGTTGGTGGTACATAGGCAGCAACCTTTTGCTTTCTAGGAGATACTCAGAAAAAAGTGTTGTAATCGTAATGTACAGTATTGTATCGATATTCGACAGAAAAACTCCCAAGCTCTGATACCGCATAAGTGGACAAATCTTATTTCTATACGAATAAGTAAGAAATAACTTCCTCTAACACGTTCAGTACTCAAAATTACCCGAAAATTGATCTCAAAAAAATACTGATGGTAACATGCCACTGTAAGACTGTTCGCCATAACCAAATTCTCCGAAAAAGCTCCTCATTTTTTCTTCTTTATTATCTCTAAGTGAGCAAAATGCGATTTTAAAAGGGTTCAGGACAATGTACGGTAAACTCTCTGCATTTTCGAAAATTGTAAAAATTAACAATTCAAAACTACAATAAATTGATTTAGACTTTTTACTTAATACGCAGTGAAAATTCTTCAAACTTAGATCGTAAATAAGGGTACATTATTTGAAAAAAATTTCACGTACGTTTTGCAAATCTTCCAAATTTATAGTTCTGGATTTTAAAATTTTTGTTGCTGTATTTTAGCTTAAAAAGAGTTAAGTTTCACCTCATTCTCTTCGATTTAAAATAGCTAAATAAGAGAAGATTGATTGATTGATTTTTTCGTGTTTCCGGGCGCGTCAACTGCTTTGGTCATTAGTCCCGTTAGTGTAGTGCATGTTTTTTTCGCTGGAGATGGCGGTGATCTTCCCCCGCTGGATGGTGAGATCCGGCGCCAAACTACCGTCGGCTAGTGGGGTTTCCCCCTAAACTGGACTCTCCCACCAGGACCGGGAGATACTAGGTTCGAGTCCTGACGGCGGTAGGATTTTCGACACCAGCTTATCAGCTAGGTCGAATTGAGTCGCTGTCTGGAGGAGAATTCTAGCGGCCGGCTGCTCAGATCGGAAGTTTTCCGTGGTTTCTCCGATCAACACCAGCTGAATGCCGGAGCAGTACCCTACCAAAACGGGCCACGGACCGCGCGCAATCTTTCCTTCCACTTCCTTGTCCTGTCCTCTCCCCTCACACACACACTTACACTAACATGCACTACACTACCACATATTCCGGGAGACCGGTCGGGAGCTTAGAGCTTGTCCCGGCTTGGGCGGTGCCCCGCTGGTGGGAGAGACCTGGTTAGGGGGAGACCCCACTAGCCGACGGTAGGTCGGCGCCGGATCTCGCCATCCAGCGGGGGAAGATCACCGCCATTTCTCGAGAGAAGAACATGCACTACACTAACGGGACTAATGAATAAAGCAGTTGACGCGCCCGGAAACACGAAAAAATCAATCAATCAATAAATGGTCACCTCCCCAGTCGGGACAAGTCCTCGAGCGGTCCCCCGGCTTGTGTGGTAATATAGTGCATGTTAGTGGAAGTGTGTGTGTGTAAGGGGTGCGGATAGGACCAGGAAGAGTATGGGAAGATCGCGCGCGGTCCGTGGCCCGTTTTTTATGGTGTCCGTTTCTTGTTGGCCTGATATTGATCGGAGAAACCACGGAAAGCTAACGATCAGAGTAAACGGCCGCTAGAATTCTCCTCCAGACAGCGACTGAATTCGACCTAGCTCAGAAGCTAGTGTCGAAAAACACTGCCACCGTCGGGACTCTAACCTAGAACCTCCTGGTCAGAGGTACTGCTGTGACATCAGTTGATGCACTGAGCTACCGCTCCCGGTACTAAAGGCATTGATGGCAAACAGCATTTGGGAGAGTATAGCTTCATTCTAACAATCACTCCAAGTATAGGAAATTTGATACTGATATTTCATCGCCATGGAGCTTGTAACCAAAGTCGTTGTGCGAGAACGGTCTAGATAGTGAAATCAAATTAATGCAAAACAGCAGAGAAGATAGCGAATCTCCATCAAAAGTTCCCCGTGTTAATCTGAATACTTCTTGTTTCTACTACTTATTTTCTGCTGTTTCTTAGTAACCTGGTTTTTCACGACTTCAAAACTCTATAAGTTACGGATAAATTCGATAGATCTCCAAAGCCTCCAAAATCCAACAGCGTGGTACACTGTCATAGGTCGCCTGGTAGTAAATCCAAGTCATGCGTCAATTTGATTTTCGTTTCCTTACGTATTCAAGATGACTTTATTTAGTAGAAAGATTTCCTTATAAACATTGGAACTTCTACGACATCCTTTCTTCAACAGATAGTACTTTTATTTGTGTCTGTATATTTTGTGAGCTTTAGCTGCAGTTATAACTTTGTACATTACTGGCAGATAATTATTGGCCTGTTGTTTTTCACGAAAACACTTTTTCCGGCTTGGGGTAGGAAGTATGTGACTGCGCGTGTGAGCTATTCGATGAGTTTGGGATTTCTAAAATTTTGTTAATAGCCTTAGCTAAATAAGAATGTAATGCTGTTCATTTCTTAATACAAAAATTCTGAATCATGTCAATCCCGGGGATTTCGAGCTTCCCGTGTTCTTAACATCTTGGAAGAGGTCCTCTTTCGAGAATTTATGTTTCCGCAAGTTTCCACAAGTTCATCGTCAGCGTCAATTTCAGACCTTACCAAGATACGTCTTTCTTATAGGAGCTGCTTTCTTCCCAGATTCCTGCCCAAAATATTTCGACGTCATCTTTTGAAGAAGAGGCAGCACTGCCATTTGGTCTTTGAGTCAGATTGCATCTTCCTGTTTCCAGCAACCGATTCTGTACACGGAAATCTATTCTACGTTTGTAACGTCTAATTCGTTGAGATCACGTTTCAATTTTCTCTTAAAGCTACTCAGCTCCATTAGCTTTATTGTGTTTTTTGAATTTAGCAATTTTGTTCAATATGGTATATTTTTCATTGAACTTTAGATATGTGCATTGGCTAAGAAAATGCTTCGGCTGAGGGATGTTTCACGCCGAATGTCACATATTCGTTTCATTATAGTTTTCGCCCGTGGTAGTACGGAGCGGTGATATAGTAGTTATAGATAAAAAGATGTGATGGGGTAATTACAAATACCCACCATTTGGTAATTTCCTACCATTTGGTAATTTCCCACCACGGGGTAATTTTCCACCATGGGGTAATTTCAAATACATTTGGAAAGAGAAATATCTTTCTGAAGCCCATTTCCTGTCACCTGGAATTGTTTTCAACCGTACGCAACACAATACTTTATCACTCTGTTTCTAGTTTCATTTAGTTAGAGTTTTCTGCAAATTACGAATAGTCTGTACTGAAAAAAAATTACATTTTTTCGGTCCGATTTTCATTATCTCACTAAGTCTTTCCTACAATAAAGTGAGGTGGAAGTGTTAGACGGGCCTGGCAACCAAATATTAATGGCATCTACAGATTAATCTGTTGCAGTAGTGTGTTTATAGTAACAAAAATTGAAGTGCACGCTAAACTTTGTTTCAACTTCCAAACATATTATTTATTTTTGTAATATGATTCGACTTCTTTTATATTGTGTTAAAGTCCTGAAAAACAGTATTATAATTATTTAAAATTATACAAAATGAATACAAATCAATAAACTAATGTTCATGACAATACAAAATAGAAATAAATACATTATAGAAAGATTTCAGTTGAAAACGATAATTTGAGAAAGGTGATGCTATAATTTTCTCCACCACTGTACTTCTCGTATTCATATCTCCAAAAAAATGGATAGTGCTATTTATACGTGAAGCCAGGTTTGAAAAAATCGGCCACCCCTAACGTGGGGAAACAGACGCCTTTTGCAGCTGGTTTTCTGTCAGGGTTTTCCCTCCCTTATCCCAATGCACCCGGTTTCAGGCACCTGAGACTCGCCCCCACCCTGCTCTCATTAGATAGTCACCTCAGAGAGGACCCAGGGGCCGCCGCGGGGAGGAGAGATCAGGACAAGTTGACTTCTGGAGGGCATTACTGTTATAATGATGTTTACCTATGGTCATGGATAAAACCCCACCAGACACACGTCAGACATATGAATCCCTTATATATATTTTTTTGCTCGCGAATAGGCCATCTTGGACCACGCCGGACATACATTTGCACGGGCTCAGTATCGCTTTATCACGTTGCAAGTCTTGCATGTAATTAATTAGGGGGATCAGCATTAGGCTTAATCCGATTTTTATATTCCAGGGTTGTCAGTCCTGGGGAAAGGAAGATGGAATGATGATGATAATGAAAGATGAATGGACGGCACACACAAACAGGGATACACAAACACACCCTTGCCCGAGGCGGGACTCGAACCCGCGATTCTTCCGTCCGAGCTCGCCACGTCACTACTGCCTTAGCGGTCTCGGCTATCCGGACTGGCTATGAATCCCTTATTATTATTATTATTATTATTATTATTATTATTATTATTATTATTATTATTATTATTATTATTATTATTATTATTATTATTGTATTATTATTTGTTTTCTTTTCACTACAAAAGGTGTCGGAGGACAATCTCAAGACACAATTTGTCAGTACGAAGTCATGGAGCTTCGGTGAAGAAGTATTTATACTTAAGGTTTTGTGTTAGTACAGTTCTCAAAACTTGTAGTCTTTTACATTTTGATGGATTCAAGTTATGTCTTCATATTCTAAGTACGCTTTCTTCCCTAATCGAGACTTAAAAATTTCCTGACTGCATTTGCTGTGTCCAATAAAGCGGCTTTTTGCCTTGTTCTGAGGTGTTTTTCCTTTAATAGCAGCCTTTGTCCTGCTTGCAACCAATTCTTGGTTACCACGTCATTTTCTGACACTATCACAAACACTATGTCTACGCTCCATAACCTCTACATGTCCCTCAACTCCACAGCGAGAGGTTGGTATTTTCGTTTCTTTTCAGAAATAGTTGACGCCAGTTTGTCCTCTGTGGGAACTGCAACATCGATTATCATTGCTCTTCTTGTTGCTTTATCAAATAAGACAATATCTGGTCTGTTAGCTTCAACCGCCCTGTCTGTTATAATTGTGCTGTCCCATAATATTCGTACCAAATGATTACTGATAACTTGCTGAGGCTTACATTTGTAATAGGGTTGCTCCTGTTCTACAAGTTGATAATTCTTTGCCAGTGCCTGGTGCCTTTACTTTGGCTACATTATTGTGTCGCTGTAAATATTCAGTTTGCGCCAAAGATGGACACCCGTTACTTATATGCGGGATTGACTCCTTGTTGATTTTACACAATCGGCACCTGCTATCGATCCGTTGGCCCAAGACATACTTTTGATAAGCTCTTGTTTTCACTACTTGGTTTTGAATGGAGAAGAGGAATCCCTCTGTTTCACCATAAAGCCCCGCTGTTCGTAGCCATTCCGTGGACCATTTCAGATCAATATCATCAACAGTCAGCGTTGTTATAAACCGGTCGTGTAGCTCTTTCGTCTTCCAGACATCAACTCGGTCCTGGGCTGTTAGATAGGAAAAGCTTTTACTTTCTTGGGCTAAATTTAATGCGCTAATGCTTTTATCCTGAAAAAAATTGCCTTTTGAAGTGGAGTATCACGTGAAAGGAAAAAATTACGGAGTTTCTCCTCCTGCTGACGACATAGTAGTTCTAATTTTAGCAGTCCTCTGCCTGCTTTATTTCGAGATAGGTAAAACATTTGTATCAAACTGTGCGGGGTGGTGAAGTCGATGTTTAGTTAGCGTCGTTCTCAGCTTTCTATCGAAAGTTTTCAAAGAGGTGTCGGTCCATTTTATCACTCCAACATCTTTATTATTATTATTATTATTATTATTATTATTATTATTATTATTATTATTATTGTTGTTGTTGTTGTTGTTGTTGGCGTATCGACCATTTCTGATCACATTTCACGATTAACATGTGTAACGTTTGGGATCAGCTTTTCTGCTGCATCCCTCGGTACGACAAGGTTGTTACGCCTCGAAGTGTGAATTATGAGGTGATAAGATGATCAGGGGTGAAGGGACAATCACACATTCGACCATGCCTACGCAGTACTTGAACCTGCAGCCTCCTCGCCGCAGACGACGGTGGTGATTCAAATTTGAAACAAAATAGAACCAAGAATCGCTATTAGCACATCAACTGCCCCTTGAAAAGAAAGTTAAAAAACGTTAAAGAGAAAGCCTTCTGGAGCTACGGCAACCCAAAGTTTCGTTTCGAAGTTGCCACTTGTTTGAAATGCATCTGCGCTGAATGGCACGAACCAAATATTTCTTCTTTTCCCACTGGAAGCAGTGGGAGATGGCAACCAATAGAGATCGCTTCCTGGAGCTACTGCAGTCGGAACCATCGTGGCGAAGAGGGCATCTGTTCGCGATGTATCTGCGCTGGATGACCTTCATGGGCGCACACACAGGGCCCGCACCAAATCTCCTCTCCCCTATGCAGAAGGCGTCGCGAGCTCTCATTGGAATGCTCCATGCACTCTCTTTGTATATCGGACTTAGTGAGCTCTTGGACCTCTTCTTAAATACAAACGGGATCGACCAGCTGGCCATCAAAACTGGCATATGGACACTGACGGCCACTGCTCTCTTCAACAACTTCCACATTGTGTACAACGCAAACAAACTAAGATACATTTTCGATGCACTCGACGCTTATGTAAAAGACACAAAATCCTTCACTCCGGAGATGACTACAACCACCGAAACAATTTTGGAAAAAATGAGTAAAGTAGACCTGATTGCTAAAGGGTAAGTATTTTTTTAAATTGATTTTATTTGTCTCTTCAGCTTACGCAGTATACAGAGAGTATTGAAATGCTGCGAGGAAACACCGCAAAATTTCGACACATGAACTCTTATTGTCGGGCTGTGGTAAAGTAAAGTGAATAAATCTTGTCCCTATGTATAGTAAATCGTTTCTTCCAACACGTGAGGTCAGAATTAATGTTTTGTGGATCCTTAACTGACGGCAAATATCTGTCCCTCCGTCTATGAACAATACTAACGTAATCAGGATTTTCACCAAAATTAATATTCCCCAATCGATCTGATTGATGTCGTAGCCCCGTGAATTTGAAACACACGTTTTAATTTTGAGGGGTAGTTTACATAAAACATCTGGGACATTTTCAAAATTAAAAAAAACATTTTTTTATTAAATTTTGACCTAGTGTAGCGTAAAAGTTACTTAAGATAATGGTGCAGGCGTAAATTTCCTTGATTTTTCGAAAATGGAAAAAAATCTTTTTTTTTTCGTCGCCTTGCTACAATTTCAATTACGAAGATAATTTTTTCTTTGTGAAATATTGTCATCAGAAACAGATCATCAAATAAGATCATGTTCAATTTTCGGAAAATTTGTGTAGTTGTATAATAATTTTTGCTGGAAACATAGGCAATTTTTAATTTTTAAGCAATTATTTTCTCAGAATCGGCTCCTAATATTTTGTTTATTTTTCACGTATGTAGCAAAGAACGGTCAAGAATGTGGTTCTGACCCCAATCTAGACGTACTCTTTGTATTTTCGAAAACCGGAAAACATCGAAATGGTAAATTTGATTTTCCCGCGCTTCATTCATGCGTTATCAGTTCGCAAAATGGCAATGCGTCGGCTCGAATTATATCCGAAGGCATCTCATTGTCGCCAGTTGTGATGATTGTTTTATGTAGATAAAATTCTTATGAAGAGAAATAGATGTAAGAAAGGTAATATATTTAACTTATAACTAACAAATACATTTTTTTATTTAAGAAGATTTGATTGCTGATTATGGCATTCACATGGTGGAAAGAACATGATATTCAGAACTTGTCAGCTCACTTCGATGTAAACAAGACAAGCATGTGTGAAATATTATTCTTTCTTTACTATACAATGTACTGCAAATATTGAAACAATTAAATTCATTGGTGTTTGTTTCATCTGTAAAAGTTAGAAATGACTACTATTTCTGGCAATCGAAATAAACGGAGGTTCACAGCAGGCGCTTCGTATGAATTGGTATATTTGAACTTTTCCACGTTGTAACTGAATTTTTAGAGCTGAAAACAATTACACATTTCAATATTACGTAATTATTTCCATTGATGCGAGACAGTATGTGCTGTTGTAGTTCTTCTAGATTTTCCTCTACTAAGGGCTGTGGAGTAAAACTAGTGTGTGTAAATCCAAAGTGAACTGGTGTGGTGTGGTAAACCGCCATTATGACACCACACCATGTACAGAAGACTCCCAAAGCGAACGGCATATTACGATGCAAACTGTCATTAGAAAGTTCGCTGAAACAGGTCAGCAAGATTTAAAAACGATGGATTAATCATCATTATGAACAATGCAGAATCTACGGTCTGAAGTTTAAGCATGGGAGGTAATAACATTGTAATCGACAATTTTCTGAGAAACAAGAAATATGTATAAACTCTCTACGAAATCGCTTTGTAAAGCGTGTATTCTAACAATACAGACTAAGTAGTAACAAGACTACATGTACAAATTAGTGGTGCGACAAAAGCACATACCTTCTTGTATTATCGCTAGCGGGTCAGAAGTTTCGTTATAAAAGGTGCAACCTATTGGACCTTCTGTGATCCTGAGCCTTCACTCAAAAATACAAATGGTATAACTCAAAATTAATATGAAAAATACGATTATTTTGAACAACTAACATTATTTGACTGAATTATCTAATATACAAACATAGATTTAAAAACTTAAAAGAAATCTCCAACTTTTATATTGAGGGTGGGGTTCGAAAAAATGGAACCACGTTACTCAAAATGACGATATTTAATCAGTTCAAAAACGTCTACATGCAATATTTTTAAGAAACTTATATTAATATGAACAAATGGAATTAAAGTGAAAATTATTATTTAAAATTACGAAAAAATATCTAAAAAAATCAATTCCAAAGTTTTTAATAAATAGGAATCCCATGTTCTATTCTTAATCAGATATTGTTCTAAACAATCTCAAAATATTAAAGAAAAAGTGGACCTGTTAAGAAAAAATAATCATTTTCGTCAACTTTCGCTCCCGAGTGTTCTCTCGACTATGCCATAGAGTAGTGCATGTAAGCAGTGGCTTAGGTTACATGGTTGCACCCCCCCCCCAGATAATCGAAAAAACATGAAATAATAATTATATATAAATAAAAGATAAAAGATGATCTAATGAAATTATTTTATTTATTTTCCACATATTTATATTCCAAGAAAGTATTTCTGATTCATAATAGATGCAGCATAATAAAACTAACGGTTCTAAAACAGTACGTTCTTTCTCGCCTATACTTTCATGCAACATCAGCGAAAAGTACTCAAATTTTCGAAAAATTGAGCATGAATTTATTTCAAAATCTATCTTTAAGGAACAGATTTCATTCAATGAAGAATCTGTCTTCATAACTAGTTCTAAGACGCCGAAAAAATTTCGGTTTTTGCAATTTTCCCGAAATATGAGATTTCAACGAAAAAGTAACCTACACCGTTTTATTTTAAACTCCTTTACATTATTCAACTACAAAATATAATAAAAAGTCTTGTTTTTGAACATTTTGAAATTATCCCAGGGGCTTCATGTAAAGTATATCCCGAAATTAAAATTTCGATTTCAAATTCAGCGGGGTCGCGACATCACTCAGATTGATTGAGGAATATCAATTTAGAGAAAATCAGCTGAACAGTTTAGCCGCTAGCGTTGTTCACAGATGAACAGACGGACGTACAGACATTCTGCCGTTATTCGAATTTTTGGTATCAAAGACCCACAAAACATGGATTATGACTGAACCACATTTTAGAGAATATTTTTCTAAATTTAGCAACTGGATTTATCCACTTTCTCAATACCAAGATCCTGTAATAAGAATTTTTTTTTGCTGACAGATCGCCTTTTTTCGCGTAGCATTACACAACTTTCTCTCCACAACTTAAGCGGCAGTGAGAAAATAATAATATAATGTATTTAAGGGGAGACATAAAACAAAGATCTGAATCTGAAAATCTAAACGTTTTTCTTCTATATATTTTTCTTCCATATCTTCTACATATTTGGATTTGTGAAGAAAATATTATACATATAATATATATATATATATATATATATATATATATATATATATATTGTGATGAACCCGTCCTGCCGCTACGGCAACCCACGCATGCGCGCAGTGCGCGCAGCTCGCGGTCTGGGTACCTCACAAAGGGGGGAAAATACCGTCACACCGAAGTGCGTCGGTAATCAGCTGACAGGTGTGCGCGTTAAATTTATCAATGAAGGGCGCCAAACGGGCACTTACCTGTCACCTGGCACCGGCATTCGAGAACCTCAGGGGTGGGCACTCTTGAATGAGGGCATGCACTGGGTTTGCTACTACTACCACTACTTTACAATAATTACAAAGTTTTGTAACGTTAAGTGTCAATCACCTGAATGGCAAGAACACATTTATTGCTTTTGTTTCTATAATACAGTTTGGGTAAGGAAGCCTCTTAAACTAAATTATATGTTATTTACATTAAATGACACTTTTCCTTTTTTAATGTCTTTGGAATAAGTACAAAAATGAAAGTCTTTCGTTCACCTCTTTCGATGATTGCACATCCGTAGTCGACCTCGAAGCAGTCGCTGTCGCGAGCCGCACCACGGCAAGGCGCAGCCAACCGGAAGCAGCAATGCGTGCGGTGTTAGTGCTCCTGGTTCCGATCGGTGGTTATTGGAGGAAGCCGTCTGACGCCACCCACTCCTCACCAGGCCAGCCTCAATGACTCGGCTGCACAATCATTCCTTACGGAGGCGCCGGCCCGTTGAAATCGGAATAAATTCCTGTTTGTGCTTTTATACTGGGCGGCCAGCACTCCGTTGGTCGACCCACTAGTCACTGCTCCCACTACCTCTCCTCAACACAGCAGTCTCAATTCTGTCTCGTTCTCTCGCCTTCTATCCGTCTTCTACCAAAAATACGCCGCTCTCGCGCTTCCTGCGTCGCATCCCCACCCTTTTTTCTAGTTTCGCCCATCGCTCCTTCACGTGATTGGAATTTTGAATGTTATTGGCCGAAATCTTAGTTTCCAGAATATTCGACGCGAGTCGGAAGCCGATAGGGTATTTTCAAATTAACCTCATTTTCTGGGCGCCTGATTGGTGGTCTTTGTTGTGCGTGTGTTTTGGCCAGTACACCGGAGATGAACAAAGCAGTCCTTTCTGCTGTCTTCGTGATGCTTATATGGGTCCTACGGGATAACTTAAACAGTAGCCGGGATCTCTATAATTTACTTGTTCCGGTGCCTAGCCGTGCACGTGGACTGGCCGCCGTTTGCCAGAAGGGCTGTCCCCGGGAGACTATTGCACCCTAATCGTAAATCTTTTGAAGAGAGCTCCTGGCACGCGTTCGCGCGTCTTGCGCTGAGCCGTGTCAAATCAGGGACCTTCCTAATCGGCGTGACAGAGGGGGAAGTTTTGGGTCCGGCGACCAGCAATGACCTCATTGCAATATATATATATATATATATATATATATATATATATATATATATATATATATAAATTGTGAAATCTACTTTTAACGTATTTTTTAATATTTTTTTCCTTGATTTCCATATCTCAAAGTGACATTCGCTTTGGTCAATAGTTTCCCATTTACGTTATAACTTTTGATCAAATTCATCTAGAAGGTTCTCCTTTACAAAAAGTAATAGCGAAAAGGTCGTTTTTTAATGTTGTTTGCGCTGCAAAACTTTCTGTGATTATTTAGGCGTGTTTTTCACTTGTTACCATTTCAAGGTCACTGATTTTGAAGGATTAACGTGAACGCTGATTCCTGAAAAATCACATATTGAAACTCATTTGCCCATTAGCCCTGAAACAATTCAAGTAATAATTTTCTTTTTTTAGTGAGTCAATTAAACAATAATAAATGTATGTTATCACAATGAGTACATTTTTAAAATTTACTTTTCCTTCAAAAATATTGTGTCAAAAATGTATGTTACTAAAACTATTCAAAAGTGCGATGATTCATCACAGTGAAAATTAAATGTAAATAAATTAACCATCATTTAAAATATACACGACATCAACCATGGGAAATCATACCACCAGGGTTCTTTTACATGCCACAATTGTGTCTTGGCTATTGTGGATTTTCTGTCCTCCGAAAATCCGGGCACCCCCGCACTGGAAGTTCAGAGGCCATAAGTCCTCACCCACCGAGGCCGCCTAAAGACGTTTCACTTCAAAAATATTAGAGCCGTTTCTGAGAAGATTTGGAAAACATCGTTAGGGATTCAAGTGAAGTACACCCAAATGTTAAAGAATCCGTTGGAAATTAAAGAAAATATGACATTAATTAGGTCGATTGGGGAATCCGTATCAATTTTGATGAAAACGATGCGAACGGTTTAGCAGAATTTAGTTTTCTTGAAGGACAGCCGTAAAGGCAGATGTAAAACTAACGGCGAATTAAGCGAACCAAATTGTTCAGATGCATAACTGACAGAAAATGCTCTTTTGCATCGAAATTTATAGATTACATTACAGCCTACAAAAATTGATCGTTCTAATACAATGAACTGTGCATTTCTAATTTTCAATCTAAATTTGATTGTCCAATTGTTTGCTTTTAATTTCATAGCTACGTTACGGGGACATTGGTTTTGGCATCATTTCCCCTTTTGGGCTCGCTGATAAGCATGAAGCCCATTGGCCGTTTCTGGAACCCAGTCGACATGACCTCAGGTAAGTGAAAAGTAATCCAAATAGCATTTCTTAATACCCAATTAACCGCTCAAAATAGTTGTTGGATTCACCGCTTTTAATTAAATTTCACGCTGTTTTTTTTAATTTGTTGCGTCTTACAAATTGACGCAACGCGTCTCCAAACCCCTTAAGCGTTGAGTGTTTTGTTGAGCGCTTTGCGTTTGGGAGTAATCCTACATTAACTTCTGCGGGAGTAATCCTCCATTACCTTTAAGTCATGTCACGTCACGTCGCAGTCAGTTGTCAAGAGAAACAAATTTTTAATCGAGTGTAGATTAGAGGATTACATTTTAGAAATGATTACAAAAGTTTCCGAAAGAAACATCTACAATAAGATGTTTTTGAGGGAAAATATCCCAAACCTATCAAAATCACATATTTTCAAGAAAATATCTTCAATTGCTGTAATACGAACTTATCACGGACTGGACAACCAGGTGGAGTAGTTTCGCTGCATGTTCTTCCTAGCTGCAAACTATTGGCAACTAAAATGTTTTCCATATTCTCAATTTTTAGGAACTCTGACTAGAACTGTAATATAACTTAAAGAATATTGTAGATGACTAAATACTGGTTCGATATTCAAATTTTAGTTGACAAATGTTGGAGTGTTTTTTAGAAAATGACGTTTGAGCGTCTCAAAAAATAAGTTTTCAAATCATTTTCACGAAAAATTCAAGTTTTCGAGAAACAGCATAGTACAAGCACACACTCACAACTACAATTATGTATAAAAATGCTCTTAGTATAAACATTAAGAACGTGAGAACTATTTTAAAAAAATGTGTAATTTAAAAAATCAAAGAATACAGTCGGAAATCAAAGATTAAACCGGGAGCCAGAAAGAAAAGTCATGTATGATAAGTTAAAAGATAAAACTTTTTAACATTAGATCAAATAAATGAGCTTTGAGCTCACGATACTGAGCTTTCAGCTGGGGCTTAAAAAATGACATTTTGATTTCAAAACGGCGTACGTAGTGAGACGCCACATAAGTTTGGCGTACCACTCCTTCACACTTTGACTCTCTAATGATTAATAAACAACAAGAATTAGCATTGAACTATTTCCTCAATGGCGTAGTTTTCTCGACAAAAATTTGCAACGCAACGCGCACATCTCCAGGCCGCCATACTTGCGTTTTCTTGTTCCTCATATCACTGGTGAACTTCTCAAAAAGTTTTAACTTTGAGATTGTCATACGAGTTTTTCTTGTTGGCTACCGACCTATTAGTGTTATGTGTTAGAGGAATTAATTTACCATATGTAGATAAGTAAAAACCTTATCAGTACGCGCCCACTTCGGTTGATTGCATTCCCTCTTCTGCTCCTCCATTCTTCTGTCCACTTTTCTGGAGTAGCGCAAATCTATTTTTAAATAATTCCCTTTTCCACCACTTTCACGCCACTCATGACTTGTTTACTCCAGCACCCTCAATCTTTAAGTCCCTTTGCTGTTACGATATTGCTAAGTTCAACATTAAAATAAATGAAATTCATTTTATATTTTATTAAAAATATTATAATATAATATTTTTAATTATCACATTTTCCAAATGTCTTGGAATACACATAAGCCTGGCTGGTTGTGGTTACGCGGAGGAGCAGGCCTAATGGCCTGAGCCTCGTCACTAATGAAGACAATTTATTATTATTATTATTATTATTATTATTATTATTATTAAAGTCTTTACTTTATTTGTTTATCTGGCTTTACTGTGTTCTGAACGTGTTTCTTCTACATATTTCACGATCTTATTTTTATCCTGGCGTTTTTTCTTTTTGATATTTAGAACACTGATTACATACAAAGATGAGTTGAATCCTCTCAATATAAGTACATACACGAATTAGTAAAACGTTTTGTTAAATTAAAGCTAAAACGTTTTAAATTGAAGGAAAAAATTAAACATTTAACGCTGTTGCAGGTTTCGGAAACATTGCCGTATGCTTGGCCTGTGTTTTCGGATGTTCCTTATTGGCGTTCTCTTTACCGGTTTTCATGGTGTCATTTTCGAGAACTGTGCTGGTGATGTGCGCTCTCTTAGAAGAACTGTCAAAGACGCTCGAGAGCATTGGACACGACCAGAGGCAAGAGGAAGAGGGGATCACTTTCCACGAGCGCATGAAGAGACAGGTCGCAGACGCCGCCAGGAGACATCAGCTTCTGCTAGAGTAAGCATTCTCTAGAATCTAGAGCAGCTATGCAGTAGGAGATCACTTTCCACGTGCGCATGAAGATAGAGGTCGCAGAGCGCCAGGAGACATCAGCTGCTGCTAGAGTAAGCATTCTCTAGAATCTAGAGCAGCTATGCAGTAGGAGATCACTTTCCACGTGCGCATGAAGATAGAGGTCGCAGACGGCGCCAGGAGACATCAGCTGCTGCTAGAGTAAGCATTCTCTAGAATCTAGAGCAACTATGCAGTTGGAGATCACTTTCCACGTGCGCATGAAGATAGAGGTCGCAGACGCCGCCAGGAGACATCAGCTGCTGCTAGAATAAGCATTCTCTGATCGAGTGTCTACGCATTTAATGTGTATTATTGCCATGAGGACGATATGCAGTAAACAACAGATTCGGTTGAATTTTATAAACCGAGTTGATGGGCAAGACGATATTCCGTGGTGTCTGTAATTTGTTTTATGGTTCTTGTGTTCTTTAATACTTTTCGTAATATCACCTTTTTTAAAAAAAAGTAATACAAAGAAAAATAATCTCTTGGGATAAGAATAAAAGTTACTCAACAGTCATCGTTACTTCGAACTTATTTGGTTGCATTGTTCGTAACGAACAACCAAGGGTGAAATTCTTAAAGAACGTTAATAGTTAAGAGGAACTTTTCATTTACCAGTTGCGTTAAGTCGATAGTAGTACAGTATTACGAAAAATATTTACTTATCATACATTACATTTTATTCCATGTACATGATATTTTCGTAGAGATTCATCATTAAATCAGGCATTTACCTTACAGGATACTACAAAAAACACAAAGCTTCTATGATCCAGTATTCTTCTTGATGTTCATGTCAGCTGCAGTACAAATATGTTGTACTATATACGCATTTTTAAAGGTATGTAAGTTAATTGACAATCGACATTTTTTTCCACAATAGTATTGTATTGTACAGATGTTTCTTATTACCCGCATACCGAGAGTACCACAGTGATCGGAAGACCGAGGTACAGAGCACCCAATATTACACATTTGACGTGGTAGTTTACGAGTAGCACGTACAATTGGATATTGCATGCCGCACAAACCGCAAAAACAGGCAAACCGCGCAAACCTTTAGCGAAAAAAACAATATTCGCTCATTAGTACGATGTCTACCGCTTGGAAACAATAGCTCAATAAGCAGTTTCAAGTATAGTTGGTTTTGTGGCAAGTACCGTGGAATAGAACGTTTTTTTATGACAACTACTGTACCGGAGATCAGCGGTACTGGACGAGTGATAAACTCGAAATTGTGGCAGAGTGGGGGACATGGAAAACGAAGTTCGAAGGTAGTCAACTCAGGGTACACCACCATCATCTTTATTGCTGCCTCAAATGCAGTTTAAGAGAGCATGCTCAAAAAGACCACCGTGTTTATGGAAAACGCGTGTGGCCGAGTGACGAAGTTTTGCGCGCCGTCCGTTGGGGTCGCATAAACACGATCCTTGTCGTAGCCCAGAAGGTGAAATCCGGGGGCGTCAGCGTGGCGACCGGGCAATCAGGCAATCGGGTCCCTGCGGCCAATCAAATGACGAGAGAAGTGCGCGTCGAGGCGAGCGCATACGTCCTGACGGTAGTGCGCCGTCATGTTGAATCCGCATTTTGCTTCGCAGCGCAAAGGGCACATGTTATGGCAGTTCCGGGATAACATGCCGCAGGAACGTAAGGTACGCGTCGGCATCAAGATGAACCAGATTTATTTACCGTCCAATTATCTGAACGCCGAGAACACTGGCCCAGAGATTTATTGTCCACCGAAACTGGCGGCGGCGTGGTCGCATGACACGGGGATTTTCGTTTGTCCTCCAATGGCATCTGCGCGCATTGAAGATTCTGTTTCGTGTAACTGTGGTCTCGGCGGTCCACAACAGCAGCGCAATGACTTCACCTTCGTCTCAGTCAGCCTGCCAGTCAGCCATCCTATCTGCTTCTCTGTCAGCCTGTCAGCCAGCCTGCCTGCCAGTCAGGCCTGCTGCCAGCCTGCCTGCCAGTCTGCCGCCAGCCTACCTGCAAGTTATGCAGCCTGCCTGCCAGTCATACAGCCTGCCTGCCAGTCATGCAGCCTGCCTGCCAGTCATGCAGTCATCCAGCCAGCCAGTCAGCCAGCTTGCCTACCTGTCTGCCAGTCAGACAGCCTGTGTGCCTGCCTCTGCCTGTCTGTCTGCCTGCCAGTCAGCCAGTCTGCCAACCAGTCAGTCAGCCTGCCTGTCAACCTCTGTCAGCCTGCGTGAGCGTCAGTGGTCAATGCTAGCGCCTAAACCGTTCAACTGCCTCGTAACGTAAACTCGGCGAGCGCTGCCTGCGTTCGTCAAGGGTCGACGGCGGTGCCCCCCAAACGAAGAGGCACTTTGGATCTGTCCTGTCGTGGCGGCGTCCGTGCCCCCGGGCGAAGGCATAAAGGCGGTTGGCGTCGCAGGGCGAGCAGCAGGATCCTGCATACCATAGGGACTAGCTGTGTCGAACCAAGCAACCGGAAGATCAAGTGACGTAAGCGGGTGGTCGTTTTCCAGAGACATCGCGTGGCAGCCAGGACCAGGGGGCGGGGGCGAGTTTTATATTTGCAGACAAAACACAGATTTCGTCTCGTGATGACCTTACTCCACAAAGCTTACTCCACGACTGCCGTGCCGTTGGCCTCCTCCAGCTACTGACTGCGTCGCTGGCCATTCAGAAGAAAATACCAGATACAAAATTAATAAAAGTAAAATAATTACATCTATGTTAAATGGTACTTTGTAGATAAAGAATATATCAAATGAAAATAAAATTTTTTAAAAATGGAGCAGAAACCTGGAAATTAAATCAAAGTTTAAGAAATAAATTACTGGGAATGGAGGTGAATTTCTTAATAAGAACTGCGCGATTAACAATAAAGAACAAAATAAGAAAAGTAAAAATGCGAGAAAAAACTAACACAAAGTATATCATTATTAAATTTTCAAATTTAAGCAATTAACCTGCTTTGGATAGATATAAAGTCTGCAAAATGATAGGCTACCAAAAAATTTTTTGAGTGGTATCCAAATGGTAGAAGAAAGAGAGAAGGGCCGAAACACACCTGTAAGTAAGAAATACTACACATTTTACAGGGAAAAAAGAATGGGAAGGGAAAGACTGCGACAATAGAGATAGATGGAAAATCAATAATAAAAAGTTCCTTTAATAGATGTCGACATTATGGATAGATTTATACGATGTATTGGGAAGAAATGGGTTCAGGAAAATATATTAGGAAATATATCAGGAATAAATAAAACTTTGATATTTTATTGGCCTTTAGGATGACTCGTGGACAGCGTACTAGCTTCCCATCCTGTGGTCTCGGGTTCACGTCCCGGTCGAGGCAAAAATAGAGTTGTAGTTTTCCTCTAAAATCTTCCCAGTTTCTGTAACTGTGTGACCGAAGAAAAAGCTCAAGCAGGTGGATCTTGCTAGTTACGGTGAAGGGAATACGTAATGTTCGCCTCATCTCGCGCTTACTCCTAAGCATGAGAATTTAACTAGGCCCAGGCATGGGGGACACCGGTAGCTGGCCGGCGAAGTCGGACTACCGACCCAATAACGCCAAATACATACATATTTATTAGGGAGAATACATGTAATATACGAGTAGATGAGATGAACTCTATTAAATTTTCATTCCATTAGGTGCATATGACCACGGTGGACATCTTCACATTCCTGTTTATGATAATCGAACAGATTCTGCAGCTGAGCTTCTACTGCTGGTTGGGTGATAATCTCTCAGAGAAAGTAAGTACGAATCAAATTTATTTTGCCATTTTTGATGAAAGTTTCAATGTTTAAATTCAAAAATATTGTTATTTGCCTGATTTTCTAGCCCTTTTTTAATCTTGCCTTCGAAACCGTTGAAAAAGCGCATACGTGCTGAAAATGAGGTTAAGAGGATTAGGAAACACATTTGGAAACACATTTCGATAATAGGTTGCAAAATACGATTTCCGATTTCAGTAGCAGCATTTCAAATAAGAATTTTTCTTTAGTATGTAAGTACATAGTAAGGAGAGAAAGGAAGAGAATGACAAAAACAAAAAAGTCTATGATTGCAGTGGAAAAAGTTGGAAGAATGTAGACGCTGCTAGTTGAGATGGTCGCGTGATCGTTCCCTGATGAGCGTTTACTGGCAAGGAACCAACTGAGAAATGGAACTGCTTTAAATAAACGCAACATAATAAGAACTCGTAAAAATATAGATTTATAAAATAGTGTGATTTGGCGACATTTTTTTCAGAAGACAGTTTACAACGGGTTTTGCAATCTCTTTGATGAGTTCATAAACAAATGTTTCCAAAATTATTAATAATGATCGAATCCAGCTATGTTGCAATTTGTACACCACATATTTACAGGTAGAAATAATTAACAGTTTATATTAAGTTCGGACACCTAGACATTGAGAAGTTAATGGCGTTCAATGTATTCTGAATTCGTTTCTAGAATGTTCATGACGAAAAGTTGTACTGCAAATTTAAATGTCTGAGATGCTTGAAATATCATTAGTAACATCGAAATGTACCACTCAATTAGTAAATTAAATGATTCTCTGTCTATTAATGGTCTGAACGCATGAGAAAAATAAGCGTTTAATCTTCGATCCACACAGCTTCTAAATACACTAATCGTCAAACATCGTTCGAAGCAATTCATCTTTACTTACCACTTCTACTACCTTCCAGTTTAGATAATAGCATCTAGCATTTCGTTCTCTTGATATAAATACGAGATATTATCTACAACAATAATCAGAAATCCTGTTTAAACTTAGCGATATCATTGTCAAGCACCACAAAACTACACTAGCATTTAGTCAGGCTGACTTAATTGAGACATCCAGCACAATGTCCATCTTGAGAGCGTAACCAGATTCGACTTTTAGATCATAGCCATTTCGTCGAATATGCGAATGAACCTACCAGCAGGTAACAAGAAAAACCGTCTATAAGTTTACATTGTGCACAGACATGTGGACGCAGTATTCAGGCTGGCTCAATGATCTCTTCAGCTTCTTTCTAGCTATGGTCGTCAAGGCAGAGTGTCAACCTCTCCGACCTTCATTCAGTCAATTTGGGTACCTCACGGTAGTACTCTACACTAACGTCATTCACACTGTGCTGATGAACTCAACTATCATCTCACCCCTTATGAACATCAGCTCTGGACCGCAGGCTATAGAGGCTTCGTACGTTCCTCCGGTTTAATTCCACTCACCGTACTCACCGTGCTGAAGAAACATCCTCCCCACCCCCGTATAAACACTCAACCTCCTCAACACTATGCTTGGTGACCTCTCAACTATCAGTGCTCAACCTTACCTCTCAATCACACAAACATTTTCATTTAACCTCAGTGCCAGAACGTTTTCAGCTGTGCTGAACAGGCTATAGAGGTTTCAAACCTTCTTCCGTTTAATTCCAGTCACCTTCTCACCGTGCTGAAGAACATTCTCCGCCCCGTCTAAACACTCAACCCCTCAACACTGTGGACCTCTAACTATCAGTGTCAACCTACTCACAATCACGAACATCTTCATTTAATCTCAGTGCGCAGAACGCTTTCAAGCTGGTTCTAAGGCAGGGCTATAGAGGTTTCATACCTTCCTCCGGTTTAATTCCAGTCACCTTTCTCACCGTGCTGAAGGAACATCCTTTCCGCCCCCATCTAAACACTCAACCCCCTCAACACTGTGCTTGGTGACCTCTCAACTATCAGTGCTCAACCTTACCTCACAATCACACGAACATCTTCATTTAATCTCAGTGCGCAGAACGCTTTCAAGCTGGTTCTAAGGCAGGGCTATAGAGGTTTCATACCTTCCTCCGGTTTAATTCCAGTCACCTTTCTCACCGTGCTGAACGAACATCTTCCCCGCCCCCGTCTAAACACTCAACCCCTCAACACTATGCTTGGTGACCTCTCAACTATCAGTGCTCAACCTTACCTCTCAATCACACAAACATTTTCATTTAACCTCAGTGCGCAGAACGTTTTCAAGCTGGTGCTAAGGCAGGGCTATAGAGGTTTCAAACCTTCTTCCGGTTTAATTCCAGTCACCTTTCTCACCGTGCTGAACGAACATCTTCCCCGCCCCCGTCTAAACACTCAACCCCCTCAACACTATGCTTGGTGACCTCTCAACTATCAGTGCTCAACCTTACCTCTCAATCACACGAACATCTTCATTTAATCTCAGTGCGCAGAACGCTTTCAAGCTGGTTCTAAGGCAGGGCTATAGAGGTTTCATACCTTCCTCCGGTTTAATTCCAGTCACCTTTCTCACCGTGCTGAACGAACATCTTCCCCGCCCCCGTCTAAACACTCAACCCCCCTCAACACTGTGCTTGGTGACCTCTCAACTATCAGTGCTCAACCTTACCTCACAATCACACGAACATCTTCATTTAATCTCAGTGCGCAGAACGCTTTCAAGCTGGTTCTAAGGCAGGGCTATAGAGGTTTCATACCTTCCTCCGGTTTAATTCCAGTCACCTTTCTCACCGTGCTGAACGAACATCTTCCCCGCCCCCGTCTAAACACTCAACCCCCCTCAACACTGTGCTTGGTGACCTCTCAACTATCAGTGCTCAACCTTACCTCACAATCACACGAACATCTTCATTTAATCTCAGTGCGCAGAACGCTTTCAAGCTGGTTCTAAGGCAGGGCTATAGAGGTTTCAAACCTTCTTCCGGTTTAATTCCAGTCACCTTTCTCACCGTGCTGAAGAAACATTCTCCCCGCCCCCGTCTAAACACTCAACCCCCTCAACACTGTGCTTGGTGACCTCTCAACTATCAGTGCTCAACCTTACCTCACAATCACACGAACATCTTCATTTAATCTCAGTGCGCAGAACGCTTTCAAGCTGGTTCTAAGGCAGGGCTATAGAGGTTTCATACCTTCCTCCGGTTTAATTCCAGTCACCTTTCTCACCGTGCTGAACGAACATCTTCCCCGCCCCCGTCTAAACACTCAACCCCCCTCAACACTGTGCTTGGTGACCTCTCAACTATCAGTGCTCAACCTTACCTCACAATCACACGAACATCTTCATTTAATCTCAGTGCGCAGAACGCTTTCAAGCTGGTTCTAAGGCAGGGCTATAGAGGTTTCATACCTTCCTCCGGTTTAATTCCAGTCACCTTTCTCACCGTGCTGAACGAACATCTTCCCCGCCCCCGTCTAAACACTCAACCCCCTCAACACTGTGCTTGGTGACCTCTCAACTATCAGTGCTCAACCTTACCTCACAATCACACGAACATCTTCATTTAATCTCAGTGCAGAACGCTTTCAAGCTGGTTCTAAGGCAGGGCTATAGAGGTTTCATACCTTCCTCCGGTTTAATTCCAGTCACCTTTCTCACCGTGCTGAAGAAACATTCTCCCCGCCCCCGTCTAAACACTCAACCCCCTCAACACTGTGCTTGGTGACCTCTCAACTATCAGTGCTCAACCTTACCTCACAATCACACGAACATCTTCATTTAATCTCAGTGCGCAGAACGCTTTCAAGCTGGTTCTAAGGCAGGGCTATAGAGGTTTCAAACCTTCTTCCGGTTTAATTCCAGTCACCTTTCTCACCGTGCTGAAGAAACATTCTCCCCGCCCCCGTCTAAACACTCAACCCCCTCAACACTGTGCTTGGTGACCTCTCAACTATCAGTGCTCAACCTTACCTCACAATCACACGAACATCTTCATTTAATCTCAGTGCGCAGAACGCTTTCAAGCTGGTTCTAAGGCAGGGCTATAGAGGTTTCATACCTTCCTCCGGTTTAATTCCAGTCACCTTTCTCACCGTGCTGAACGAACATCTTCCCGCCCCGTCTAAACACTCAACCCCTCAACACTGTGCTGTGACCTCTCAACTATCAGTGCTCAACCTTACCTCACAATCACACGAACATCTTCATTTAATCTCAGTGCGCAGAACGCTTTCAAGCTGGTTCTAAGGCAGGGCTATAGAGGTTTCAAACCTTCTCCGGTTTCCAGTCACCTTTCTCACCGTGCTGAAGAAACATTCTCCCCGCCCCCGTCTAAACACTCAACCCCCTCAACACTGTGCTTGGTGACCTCTCAACTATCAGTGCTCAACCTTACCTCACAATCACACGAACATCTTCATTTAATCTCAGTGCGCAGAACGCTTTCAAGCTGGTTCTAAGGCAGGGCTATAGAGGTTTCATACCTTCCTCCGGTTTAATTCCAGTCACCTTTCTCACCGTGCTGAACGAACATCTTCCCCGCCCCCGTCTAAACACTCAACCCCCTCAACACTGTGCTTGGTGACCTCTCAACTATCAGTGCTCAACCTTACCTCACAATCACACGAACATCTTCATTTAATCTCAGTGCCAGAACGCTTTCACGCTGGTTCTAAGGCAGGGCTATAGAGGTTTCATACCTTCCTCCGGTTTAATTCCAGTCACCTTTCTCACCGTGCTGAAGGAACATTCTCCCCGCCCCCGTCTAAACACTCAACCCCCTCAACACTGTGCTTGGTGACCTCTCAACTATCAGTGCTCAACCTTACCTCACAATCACACGAACATCTTCATTTAATCTCAGTGCGCAGAACGCTTTCAAGCTGGTTCTAAGGCAGGGCTATAGAGGTTTCATACCTTCCTCCGGTTTAATTCCAGTCACCTTTCTCACCGTGCTGAAGAAACATTCTCCCCGCCCCCGTCTAAACACTCAACCCCCTCAACACTGTGCTTGGTGACCTCTCAACTATCAGTGCTCAACCTTACCTCACAATCACACGAACATCTTCATTTAATCTCAGTGCGCAGAACGCTTTCAAGCTGGTTCTAAGGCAGGGCTATAGAGGTTTCATACCTTCCTCCGGTTTAATTCCAGTCACCTTTCTCACCGTGCTGAACGAACATCTTCCCCGCCCCCGTCTAAACACTCAACCCCCCTCAACACTGTGCTTGGTGACCTCTCAACTATCAGTGCTCAACCTTACCTCACAATCACACGAACATCTTCATTTAATCTCAGTGCGCAGAACGCTTTCAAGCTGGTTCTAAGGCAGGGCTATAGAGGTTTCATACCTTCCTCCGGTTTAATTCCAGTCACCTTTCTCACCGTGCTGAAGGAACATCCTTTCCGCCCCCATCTAAACACTCAACCCCCTCAACACTGTGCTTGGTGACCTCTCAACTATCAGTGCTCAACCTTACCTCACAATCACACGAACATCTTCATTTAATCTCAGTGCGCAGAACGCTTTCAAGCTGGTGCTAAGGCAGGGCTATAGAGGTTTCATACCTTCCTCCGGTTTAATTCCAGTCACCTTTCTCACCGTGCTGAACGAACATCTTCCCGCCCCGTCTAAACACTCAACCCCTCAACACTATGCTTGGTGACCTCTCAACTATCAGTGCTCAACCTTACCTCACAATCACACGAACATCTTCATTTAATCTCAGTGCGCAGAACGCTTTCAAGCTGGTTCTAAGGCAGGGCTATAGAGGTTTCATACCTTCCTCCGGTTTAATTCCAGTCACCTTTCTCACCGTGCTGAACGAACATCTTCCCCGCCCCCGTCTAAACACTCAACCCCTCAACACTGTGCTTGGTGACCTCTCAACTATCAGTGCTCAACCTTACCTCACAATCACACGAACATCTTCATTTAATCTCAGTGCCAGAACGCTTTCAAGCTGGTTCTAAGCAGGGCTATAGAGGTTTCATACCTTCCTCCGGTTTAATTCCAGTCACCTTTCTCACCGTGCTGAAGAAACATTCTCCCGCCCCGTCTAAACACTCAACCCCTCAACACTGTGCTTGGTGACCTCTCAGCTATCAGTGCTCAACCTTACCTCACAATCACACGAACATCTTCATTTAATCTCAGTGCGTAGAACCTTTTGGGGCTGGTGCTAAGGCAGGGCTATAGAGACTTCGTACATTCCTCCTGTTTCATTCCAGCCACCTCGCTCACCGTGCGGCAGGTACGTCCTCCCCACCCCCGCCACGCATTCACCTCGCTCATCACAGTGCTTGGTGAAATCTCATTTTCTCAATACCTAATCTTCTTCACTCAATGCCAGGACGTGAAGACTTTTCTTGCTACCGCTGCCGAGGGCCTTTGTGCTCTCCGACTGCGAGTATTGACTGTGGTTTCATTCCGTGCCATCCTTTCTGCGCAGATCCTGGACGCTGCGCTCTCCTACGTGATGGTGATGCTGGCGCTGGGTGAGAACGACGACGCAGGCGCAGGTCAGTTGAGCGTTCTGAAGCTGGACTCGTGGCTCAGTGCAAAGTCGCTAGCCTTTCAACACTGAGATCCGGGAACGATTCCCGTCGAATCTCTTGTGAAATTTGTTCCAACAAAACGAATTCGGCTGCTTCACAAGGGCTAGTCCAACCCCTGTGAAGTGTCCTAAACCCTACCCCTATCCTTATTCCTTCCTAATTCTGGCCGCTGGGAAGTGACGCAGGAGCGCGCGGTAGGAGGCGCGTACGCGGAGATGCTACCTGGCGGTCCTCTAGACAACCGACTATGACGAGACGCGACTATGTTAACGGAGGATTACTCCATAAAAAAACAAACGCAATAATGGGAGGATTACTCCCAGAAGCGCAAAGCGCTCAACGCCCCCCAAGGGGCTTGGAGACGCGTTGCGTCGAAGTAGACGCAACAAATTTTAAAAAATGAAAAAAACGCCCACTTTCTTTGGTTTATTATGATTTTTTTGGGGCGTCAACATGCGTATGAAATGCTATGTCATGGTGTGGTGTAGTGCTGTCATTGTACAGTGTAGTGTCGGTGTACTTCGCCCGCTAGAAAGTGAGATCCGGTGCCGGCATACACGTCGGTTTGCGGGAGCTACCCCCTTCAGTTATATCCCCCAGTGCCTTAACTGGCACAAGCATGACGTTTCACGTGGTTGTTGGGTGATGTAGTGCGTACGTGTTTAAGTGGAGAGGAGGCAAGGATGAAGAAGGAAAGATCGCGGCAGGTATATGGTTCGTTTGGAGGGTACTGCTCTGGCATTCTCTTGAAATTGATCGGGGGAACCTCAGAAACCTACCGTCCAGAGCAACCAGTTGCTAGAATTTTCCTTCAGACAGTAGCTGTCTAGTCTGTCTGAATAGTAGCTGTCTAGATAAGTATAGAAAAGAATCCACCGACGGGGCTCGAATCCTAGAGCTTTCTGGACAGAGTCCGCTTTCTGCAGTGGAAATAGGTGCCTTTTCCTTTTACCCTGGTGCTTTACGGGTAATGCCCATTACAAATCGTACATTTTTCAACCCTATTTTCTTAGGATACACAAAAAATGCGACATTTTTTGTGACAATCCCGATGTTTGTCGCCCGAATATGTTGATGGAGACAGTTATATTTTCCTCCAAGTCATTTAAAATTCTCTGTCATGCAATAATAAATATCTACGTATATTGGCACAACATTTTAAAATATACAAGGGCGATGAATGTAGACGTACCATAGAGCTAACGTCTCGTTATCGAATTAAAAAGCCAATAAGCAGAAGGGCTAATTCTTTCCAAACCAGCGGCAAAGGTGGTTCAGGGAATGGGTGGACCGGGAGGTCCTAGCGGTCGAGTCTTCTCAGTGGCATGATTTGTGGCGGTAGATAGACGGCTGGGTCATATCCAGCCGCGGTCTCGATGAGAATTCTAGCGTCCGGCTGTTCTAATCGGTAGTTTTCCGTGATTTCTCCGATCAACACCAGGCGAATGCCGGAGTAGTAAACAAATAGGCCATGGACCGCGCGCGATCTTTCTTTCCTCTTCCTTGTCCTATTCTCACTCCTTACTTACACAATGTTGGACTCACATGTTTTACTTGTTATCTTAAGTATTGCATACTTACTGCGGATAACTTAATACGCAGATTTACATTTCAACGTAGAGAATTTTATTCCACACAGAGGTTAGAAGCACCAAAAACAAGTAATGTGTCCAGGTACAGAGTTACCACTGTTCCAGGTATATCTAATACGTTATTTGACAATTCTCCTCTTCGTGTAATAGGAGGGATGGTGAGAACGCCATAAACACGAAATTTCCAAACATTTTATTCATAGAGACATAAAATGTTTGACAAATATATTTTAACTGACATCTGTTAGCACATCTGCGTCTAGTTCTTGAGAGCTGCAATGGATCAAATCCGTGTTCCCAGATTCAATATCCTCTCTTACAAATTTGACATTTTTCGTCATCTGCTTGTTTCTTGTTGTTATTTTGAATCTTCTTGTCCAATATCTAACACTTAGTGTATCCTTTTTGATATGAATGATTATAGTTCTGATTCGGAAAGAGAAATAGCAGCAAATGCTGCTATAGAAACATTGTTACTCAATAAAATAGAAGGAAATATAAGCATAAATATTTAATTTTTAAAAATTGGTGTGAAACAAACCCCGATTCCATAAAGCAAAAAGTATTGATTGCTTACTTTTCTGGCAAGTCAGAGAAGGAGAAACCAAGAAGTCTTTGGACACACTACTCTTCGTTAAAGAGAGCAAACTAAATTAACGATAAGTAAGTTTTCTCAGTTATTAGCGTTTTTAAAGAGGTGAAGTGAAGGATAGAAGACAAAGAATTCGAAGATATTTTCAAATGCGTAGCGAAGTATGTCATTTCTTTGCCGCCCTAGTGTTGTACAGAAGTACGTTACCACACTAGGGCGGTAAAGTACTGATTATAATGGCATAATGTTTGACTTTACGTAACCAAAATGGATGAAACAATTTTATTTCAGTCCTTACTTATGAATCATAAGTTATGACAAATCCTTGCTTTCAATCTTATCAATTCCCAATCTTTACGTACGATAAAAAATCAGAATATATAGAAGGATAGAAAGCAAAAATTAGAATTAAATTACAATTATTTTGTGAAGACTTGGAATAGTTTATTATTTTTAAATAGGATTAACCTCATTATATCTTCATAATATTCAAGTGATAAAAATAACCGAGTATATGCTTCAAATAGCCCCATTCTCTTCTGTGCTTCCGTGAAAACGTACAGACGTTATTTCCATGTTACAGAAGAATTATTTATTCCAATTAATCGATTAATTGAGACATTTCCATCAATTAAAGGATTAAACAAAATTGATTGATATTTAGATTATAATTAATCCATTACAATTACTTGAAAAAAATTTGCTAACACAAATATTGAGTTTTATTTAGAATAACATTGTAACTTCGATAACCATTTGTCAGAACTTCTTAGGATTGCTAAAACAGGGTTCAAATATTGTTCGTAGTACAGAAATAAACACGAAAGAAATAACATATATACTAAAATGTCTTTTCTTTAAGCTACACTTTGTCAAAGTGCCAGAGTCGAAGTGGTGAAAAGTGTCCCCAAACGAAATGAATTATCGCGATGCTCATAAGAAAAAGAATATGAAAGAAAAATTGATAGAACTCTCAACATTGGAATAGTAATTTCTAACTTTATGAGAATCTGTATGTGAAGGAAAATACAGTTCGTCACGTCCTCGTGAAATTCTCTTTCTTTAGAGGCCTCATTTATAATGTTGTGTGTAAGAGCCGCAAAAAGTATGTACACTGCTGAAATAATATAGGAAAAAATAGTTGTGTAGTGTTTTGGTTCGTGTTATGTAAAAAAATTATTTTTTATGGGTAGTTTTCCAAGAGGGTTTTACTTTTTTAATTGCTGATACACCAGTCCGGTTCACTCAAAAGTGGTTTTGTTCATTTTTTTGGAAAATGGTAAGAGCAAAAAATGAGTATTTGTGTAGTATATTATAATTGTTTGGTTCTTATTATTCGTAAAGGACAATCCGAATTGTTGGGTAGGTTATGAAGTTTATCTCGATCCATGTGGTTTCGGATAGGCAGTGTAATTTTTATGAGTAATGCGGAGCGAAAAATTCAAAAGCAATACGTATTCTTGTGTAGTGTAATATATTGTAATTCATGTTGTGGTTAGAAATCCCACTTTGATAGATTGGTTTGCTTCCAAGGGGTTTTTCGCTGGTGGTGCGCTAGCCCTGTCCTCCCGTAAATGGTTTTGGTAAATTTTTGAAAATCGGTAAGAGCAAAACATCATAGTTGGTGTAGTTTATTAGATTAATATTTGGATGTGATTGCTGCCAAACGACCACACATATTGTTAAATAGTTTATTTTCATGAGGATTTATGTATCTGAAAAATGTTTTTGACACTAGTGTAATGAATTATAATTTTCTATCAGTAATATTAAAAGCGAAAAAATACAAAACAATACTGTTGAATATGTATTGTTTTGTGGACTTTGTTGTGTCGAAAAAACTATTTTTGCTCAATAGTATTTTTCTACTAGTCGATTTCTTAAACGTGCCGACCTGAATGGCCGAGGTGGCTAAGAGCGAGTACCGACTCAGCGCTTCGGTCGAAAGGGTCGCGGGTTCGAGTCCCGCCTTGGGCATGGTTGTTTGTTCCTTGTCTTTGTATGTATGTATTGTCGCGGAGGGCCTCGCGTTCTGCTGACTCCAGATCAGAGGAGCCCGCAAGTGTGTTGATGTCTAGTGTATGGTCAAATATGCGTCCCATCGGGAAGTAAAGGGTAACCGGCTGTCGGCTGGATAAAAACCCTAGAAAGATGATTTCTTACACGTTCGCATTGCGCCTACTCGGGGCTTCGGGAAGTCGTTTTTTGTTGTTGTTGTTTTTTCGAAAAACCGTAAGAGCAAAAAAATTCTGGATATTTGAAAAGCACAAAAATGGTACAAAATTCTAGTTGTATAGAAAATGTGTTTTATAGAAATGGCTTTGCAGCTTAAGGAACGTGAATTTAACTTGAGTGAACAGGCGTCGCATCCGCTAAACGTCACGAAAGCTCGTAGTACTAAATTTGAAATTGTAGCAAATAATTCACATACGATACATGTACATTATTTTACAACACTTTGCCAGATGACATTACACGATTAAATTCAATAGAAAAGTTTAAATCACAATTCACTTTTCCCCATAGCACGTCATACGCAGTTTTTAACTGTTTTTTTTTTACGTAAATAAATAAATAAATAAATAAATAAATAAATAAATAAATAAATAAATAAATAAATAAATAAATAAATAAATAAATAAATAAATAAATAAATAAATAAATAAATAAATAAATAAATAAATAAATAAATAAATAAATAAATAAATAAATAAATAAATAAATAAATAAATAAATAAATAAATAAATAAATAAATAAATAAATAAATAAATAAATAAATAAATAAATAAATAAATAAATAAATAAATAAATAAATAAATAAATAAATAAATAAATTAGCCATAAATCTTATGACATGTTTGATTCGGGTGTGCTGACGTGGCTGTTCCAGCTTGAAGCACCTCGCGCCAGCCGCGCCCGCGCTTGCCCTTCGCCTCGCCGGCGCACCTGAGCCGGCAGCCTCGTCGCTCAGCGCAAGTGCACCGTACAGCCCCCACTAGAGTATGTGCTTTGCAAAGATGTTAAAGTATAGTTATTGCAATTATATTAATGTAAGTATTTGTTTGTTATTACATTGTATTATGCTGAATTAAACTCTATGGATTAAAATCCATTTGACGAAAGGGATTATGTGTAAATTTAACTCTAAAGTGTATTAAGATAAATAAATTCACACATGTGAAGAGTTTGTAAGTAAACACAGCGCTAGGTAATATTGGTACAAAGGTTTGGGACTTGACTAACAGACAGAGAAATATATAGTACCAGAAACAGGTAATACTGGTATAAAGGTATGGGACTTGACTAACAGAATCAAGGTCTAGTTTTTTTACTTTTGCGTATACGTACGTATATACGGAGTAACATACGTAGTATAGAGAAAGTTATGTAATGAGTAACAAAAATGTGGGTTAATCATGTTTGTATAAAAGAATATAGCAAATTACTTCCTCTAACGTTGTGAAATCAGAATCCGTGCTTTTGGGGTACTTGATACAGAAAAATAGATTGACGACAAAACCGTTTGTTTGTCTATCTGTCTGTCTGTCCGTCTGTGGACAACGCTAGGACCTAAACCGTGCAGCCGATTGTCTCCAAAACTGATATATCTCGATCGATTTAACGCGAGGCCCTCTCAGCTTGAAACGGACATTTTAATTTTTGGAGGTTCTTTCTAAAGAACCTCAAAATGGCTATTCTCAAAATGGGTCCAAAATGTTTAATTAAACTCCGACCTGGGATAGCGTACAGAACGCTGAAGTGAATTGGTACAAGTCTCATTTTCGTTGAAATACTTAATTTTTCGAAACTTGCAAAAATTTTTCGTCGCCTTCCTACAACTACAATATTGAAGTTAGAGAGTTTTCTAAATGAAAAGTGTTCTTTAAAGTTAACATTTGAAACAACGTCGTGTACTACAAATTATCAAAAATATGAGTTGTTTTCGTGTAATTTTGTGCGAAGTATAGACAGATTTTACATTTTTAAACCTGTTTTCTCCAAAAAGAGTTAGTTTTTACTTTCTCGTATACGTACGTTTATGAGGAACAATATACGTAGTATACGGAATGTTATGTAAAGCTGCGCAAAAGAACGGCGGATTTTCGCCAACAAAAATTCATTGCCGGGCCCTGATAACGAAAAAGTACGTATAACCAGTTGCTAAATTATGAAAAAAAAATCTTTAACACGTGGTGTTTCCAGAATCCCTGTTTTATGGGTTCCTGATGCTGAAAAACCAATTGAAATTAAAACATCCATCCGTCCGTCTGTTCGTCCGTCTATCTGGTGTATGTGAACAAACCCAGCGCATAAACCATGCATAGGATTTTTTCCAAATTGACTACACCCCAACCGTCTTTTGCGTGAGCTAAAGCTCTGCAGTTTTGAAAAACATACATTAATTTTTTTCGGGGGGGGGACTTAGTCTAAAGCCTTTCAAAATTTTCTCAAAAATGGCTCCAAACTTTTAAATACACTTATAAAGGTGGCATAGATCTAATTTTCAGGATTAACTCTGAATTTTCGGATATTGTAAAAGTATGATTTTTTCGGCAACTTCTTACAACTACAATGTTGATGATAGAGACCTTTCCTTCAAATGTAATTTGTTGTCCATAAAATAATTTTATTAAGAGCATATAGATTTTTTGTAAATTTTAGTAGTTTTCGTGCAATAATGTGTGAAATATTTGCAATTTTAAAAAATTACAAAAATTTGAGTACATGTGCTTTAAATAATGTCAAATAAATTTTCTCAAAAACATAACGGTTTTCTGTAAAAATGTGCTCCAAATTCGGAATTTTCAGAAACTATCAAGCGCCATTTTCTCAAAAACGACTCCAACTTTTTTCTTAAAATTTTTCCAATATATAATTTTTTTGTATTGGTTAATATGACATTAAGTTTATTTGATGTATCATTTTGTTTGTTTTTTAAATTATACATTTTTGAGTTAAAGTGTTTCAAATTACTTTCAATGATGTTTTTCGAGAACTCAATAGATTTTTCTGAAAAGAGCTTCAAATTTCGCATTTACAATAATGCTTAATTGCCATTTTCTTAAAAACGGCTTTAAAGTTTGCAAAAAAATTCTATTTAGGACGAGGTTTTACTCTTCTAATATTCTTGAACTAATATTTCGGTTTTACTATTAGGGAAGCGAAAAGTTGAGAAAATGTCAAAAAGAAGTTCTTTGGGCGACGACATATGGCAGCTGGAATGAGGATTGGGCAAGACCGTAAAGCCAGTCCACACGATGGAAATTAGAAAACTGTTTTACTGTTACGGTTCTGTTCTCATCAATAGAAAGAAAACAGGGTTGTAGAAATCGTTCATCAGATTCATTATTCTGAAACAAAAACTGTTCTAATTATTCGGTATTATATAAAGGAAAATAGGTATACTTGACCCCGCTTTAATTATTTTTTAAGTTTAAATATTAATTTTGAAACGTTATTTTCTCAAATTTACGTAGAAAAAGGTATTAACGTCATAAAAAAGTGGCGAAAGTTAAATTGATCGTACGTAACTTGTCAGAAATTCGTTTCCTGTGAGATAGCAATTCATTTAAAATTAAAAACACAACGTAAAAAGTTAAAGGGGGCGATTGCTAACACATAAATCATTTTCTAGTGTGAGAAATAATTACTAATCATTACATCTATAAGTGTGTAGTTTGATGGCAATTAAGAAATATAATTAATTTATAGCAAACGTCATAAATATGCCTTATAATTCGAGACAAAAGGATTCTTCACCAATCGAAATAAATCTTTAGATACTTTATTGTATTCGAGCAAATATTAGAACCAATTTATCAAGTTCTGTTAAAAAAAAATTATACGTTATTGACATTTATGTTAATATAATGACGGATAAAATTATAATTGTACGAACACTTGTTATAAATAATGTAGTCACTAATAACCTTAGTCATTGGTGCGACTAAAAATAAAGAATAAAAAGAGATATCATTAAAGAACATTCATAATCCGGGTCTTACTTTGTGTGAACTACGCAATGTAAAGGAAGTACGATGAACGACAATGCTGTCTGCATGGAAGGGCCAGTTGTGGCAATAATTATACCAATTGAAGGGACGTAAATAAAGAACTAATAAGAAATAACGTACCGAGATGCTGCGCAATGTAACACCAAATCTAGGCATCCGCCATGCCACTTGCGCCATGCACTGAACACACTTCGCCGACAAAGAAAGATACCCTTTCAAAGCCTTTCCACTTAAGAAAGTGTTCTTATTTGGATCCACGCCTCGTGTGGAACATTTATAGCTCTGCAACTTATTGGGCAACGTCTGCATCTTGATGGGTCTCGTTGTCTCCCACAGAGACAAAGCCCGAGAGGAAATTTCTTATTAGAGTCTCGCCGCCACCCACACTCTACTTTACTATAACGCCTCTTCGCCATTTTCTCGGCATCTTTATGCATATAGCCATTGAACGTTTACGCTTGTTTCACACTTAACAATTACACCATCGAGGCAACCCTGTGCAACAAGGGTTATGTATCCTCTTCATAGCAACTACTTAATTACTTACACTTCGTTCATACTGAATTACACTTAATTACTCACACATCTTACTTAATTACTTACCCTTCATTCATCAACTCTCAGGGCCATCTCTACTGAAACGTCTCTGCGTTTTTAGGAAACTGCGTCGCCATTCGTACAAGTCTTTCCATTTAAATGTCCGCTGACATAACAATACCAGCTTTCCCCATTTTTCTCTGCAGGATATATTTCCTTCAGTGTTTACATCTTTTGTTGGGATTTTCTTCGTGGAAACCTTTTTTTTATTTAATTTATTTAAGTCGCATCAACGGCTAGGTCATTAGCGACTAAATAAATACAATATGTTATATTTTACATTGTCAATTTTTAGTTTTTACAATATTGAGGTTACAATTGACGTTACAGTACAGAGATGATATGGATATAAAAACATAAAACTTAAACGTGAAAATTACATAACTGTTAATTACTACAAAAAGGAATAGAAAATTACGTTATTCTAATACAGTTAAATATTTCCTGAAATACCTATTTCATTACAAAATTTTAAAACATTACTTTGGTAAGTATTATCCCTTAGAATGGTACTAAATCTTTCCTTATCAAAGAATTGAGGTCTCACAGAATTGAACTGGGGACATTCCTGGAGGATGTGATTAGATTTTATCATAAGGTTATCAGCTAAAATTGAAGCTTTTAAATATATGGCTACTCCACCAGAAGCATGATCAGTGGTTCTATTTTTAAAGAAACATTGATAATTCTTAATATTAGCTGAGTGATTAGCCTTGAAATTGGTTTCTTGCAAACAAATGATATCTGAGTAATAGTTGCAGATACTCAAGACGACAATAGTATCCAATAATATTCCATTGCAGTATCTTCATTTGTTTGCTTGAAATTTATTTAGCAAGGGGGGAATGGTGCTTTTTAAGAGACCTGAATTAAAAAATGTAGTATCAGGTAGTTTCCATACTGGATTCAGACTCAGATGTGTCTGATTCCGGTAGGTGTTTCTGCAGTTTTTTTATTATTCTGGTGACTCTGCCTTTGATAATTCTATCCTTTAATATAGGGTAAATGTCATTGAGCATTTTTATAACGGCTGGAATATCATTGGAATAGTCCTTTACTATGGTTAGAGGATCAGCAGAGCCCAGAGTATTTTCTAGTAGTAAGTGTAATTGATTTGCTGACAGAGGGAAAGAGTTTTGGTTCATTTCAAGCAGATCTTTAGTTGGGCTGAGCATGTCTTCAATTGTTTTATCAGGATTGCTATCTTGGTCCAGTTCTTCATGTTTTGAAGAATTCTTTTTCTGTTAATTCTTTTAGTTTTTTTAACATTATTATCTTGATTATTATCTTTAACATTATTAGTTGCTTCAGATAGGGAAGAGGATTCATTGTGGAGGCTTCTTTTAAGAAGGGGAGGAAAGTTCATAGGGTCACTGGTGGAGGGGACAGTGGGTGTTTCAGTTATGGTAGGCTGTACTTCCATATTATTAGAAGGGATAATTGGTATATTGGTACTGGGAGTGACCAGAAGGCAATTCTCTTTGGAGTGATTTTGGGGACAGTTACTAGCAGTATGGCCTTCCATTTTGCAATTGAAACAAGTAATGTTTTCATCAGAGAAAAATATTCTATATGGTGTACCTTCATATACAATCACTGATGACTGAGGGAGTTTGTGAAGTTCCTCAGGTTGGATAAATGTTTGCCTTCTGAAGCTTATAATGTGACTGAGCTTAGGATCAGACAGACCAGCTCTGATGAAAGATATACTGGAGGTAGTTTTAATGTCATGATTCTTGAAAATATTTGTGATTTCCTCGTTTGGAATAAAAGGGTATACGTTTGATATTATGATTATTTTGAGTTTGTTAATTAGGGGTCTCACATTAACAGTAGTATTTTTAACGATCAGAGTAGGGTATTTGTTAGTTATAAGATCAGCATTGATCTTCGAGTTCAGAAACACACATATTCTGTTATTGGATATTCTTGATATAAAAGTAATGGCACTGGGGGGAACAATTTCAGTTAGTTTACTTATATAGTCTTTGACAGTTAGATTTTCGCATGCGTCCAGTAGTATAGATTGTTCTTTTGATGGAAAACTCACAGTATTTGCAGCTCCGGCGTACGACTTGGAGGTTAAGTGACGGATTCATCTTGAGGTTGGCTGGTACTGCTTTATTCATATGGATACGATGAGCCAGCCGGCAGGCCGGCCAGAGGAACGCTGTACACTGCTTGGAACACTGATAGCACTTTAAATAACACTGTTAGGTAATATTAATACTGAAGTGTTTGGGTTCGGAGATACAGTGTATCGATAAGCTGATAGAGCGCAGCAGTAGTTGTTGCCTCTAACGCTGTCGAACTACGACTCCGTGGAAACTTGTTTCAATGTCTTGTCAGGGTTCTCTTTTCTTCTTTTCTTTTTTCAGCTGATCCGGTATGGAAGTTGATGAATTGTTTTGTAGTACATAGTCGGATGAATGAGATGAAAATAAATCTTTTTTGAAGACAATACCGCGCGAGTTGATTGCTGGTTTTGTTTTCCGAGAGGTTTTACGTATATTTACAGGTGTTGGTAGTATCTTTACAAAGAATAAGACGAACTTCTTGTTCCTTTTGTTGTCTTCAGGTGAGATCGAAACACTGTAGTATGATGAAGAAAGATGTCTTTGTTGATGATTCTGTATGTTGTCACGAAGATGGGCCAGAAATGGTGGAAGTGGAATCTTGTTTAAGATTCCCTGCAGTATGTGGACGGTTTGTGGTTGCGCTAGGAGCACAAGCTTCCTCGAGAATTGCTTGTGGATTAAACAGGTATTTACCTGTCCCTCGAAAACTACCTCTCACGTTTGCTGGCGTCATAGCTTTAACCCAAACAGAAGAGAAAATCCTACCAAACCTAGCTTTTTGAGGTCAGCATTGTTAATTTAGTCAAGAAAAATCAGTACTTCTACGTCCCAGAATTCCTCGAAGAGTCGAAACCACGACTTGTCAAGAGGTTGGAGCTAATGTGTTGTATTTGATGGCAAATGAAATTGGATAATATTAAGTCTTCCTGCTTCCTTAGCAATTGAACACTCAAGGTGAGATTTCGCTACATCTAAAATTAAAATGCATATTCCCTCAGATTGAAACGTGGAAAATTGCTTTGTGACCAATTGACAAATGCGTGATGAGTCGCACTTCTTTTCGGAGTAATTTTACAAGTTGACCCCGGGGCAAAATATTTATTTTTCTTCAATTTGGGAAGCAGTATAATTTTATGATACTTTATCCAGTTTAGTCAAAAAATGTAGGGAAATAAAAACCTTGTAAAGTATTGTTTTTCTATTTAAATATTTCATTTGCTCTATTATATATTATACATTACATTATAATATGTGTCTTGTGTGACGTTGTCGCCGTCGAATGTCGTAATATATCCACTCATTAACATTAACTTTCCTCTATTAAACGAAAAACATAATTAAAACATTTGGAGACCTTTCTGAGAAAATTTTGAAAGTGTTCCGGAGTCCTGAAAAGGACCCCCAAAAATCTCAATGAAAGGCCCTTGATTTCTGTAAGATCGATGGTGGAATGTCAATATCCAAGAAAATCGTCGCAACGGTTTAACCGCTACAGTTGACAGGGAAGAGACTGACGTACAAACAAACGGACAAGTAGTCAGACTGAAACGGACAAACGGACAGACTGGCTGACGGATTGACAGACAGAGTCGATATGCCGTTCACCAAATTTTCGATGTAAATCTTTCTGTTCTCTTCTTGAAGTTGGAAACATATACCCGGATCTGAATTTTTCGGCGGTACTCAAGACTATAGTTTCAAGGTGGGCGCAGTTAAAAAGCAGTGCTGAACTCCGTTTTGCCGGGATCCCACCAGTTGGGCCACTACCCGCCGAATTTTGGGTAGGATCGGGTAAGGGACTCGTTCCCACACCCACATACATATAAAAATCAGATAGGGAGCATGAATCCCCTTGTCAGGTTGCCTAGATTCCGGCGATACTCACGTCGATAGCTTCAAGATGGAGGCATTGAGGACACTGCTAGGAGAACCCGAGCTACCCGCATCTTAGTCCGGGCGCCCTCAGATGGGCAGTGCCCGATACTCTTGAATGAATGCATGCCACATTTTAAGTGGCGAAACTCAAGCCTTGAGGCCTGCTCTTCCGTCTGACCACGCAAATTTCGTTACGCTCCTTTAGGGGAGAAAGAACATATTACTTGGTCGACGAAACAGGCAATTTGAATCTAGCTCAGAGGCTTCATTTAGGCTTGAGGATTGCAGTAAATTTACTAACATGGGACAGCCGGCTTTACTTCCCCTCCGAAGGAAGACGTACGAAGGATTTTTTCGCCCTTAAAAATTCACGGCTTCGATCGGTTTTGAACCCGCTAACTTGGATATAACAGCCCTACACGCTCACCGTTACACCATCGCCGCCGCCACTCTTGGGGGATTAAGTGGAGATTGTGGAAATGTGAGTGATTCATAATCAGGCTCCGTTGCTAGCCCGGATAGCTAGTAGCTCTGAGCGGGCAGAGTGGCCCTACCCAGGCTTCATTGGGGAGGTGCCCCGGTGGGGTGCTGCGTTGCGGCGAATCCGGATGCCAGCCTAAAGGCGTTCTTGTGTGGCCGCGGAGGGTGCGGATAGAGGGTGGGGCCTAGGTGCCCACTCCGGGGAGAAATCCGTGTGACAGAACAATGAAGTGTAAGTGGCAGGTTGCACAGTATACAATGTACACAATGTGTTAGTGTAAGTCGTTTCCTTCTTACAGGAAGATTCTTGTAAGGTAATCTAAATACTTGCATGTGAACACAATGTTACAATGTCAGAAGGATATAGAAGACAAAGTAAATCTATTAATTTTAAAAGAATAAAAGATACTCTATCCGTTATTTGTAAGTATTCTTATCCAATGGGTTGTGCCGTGATTAAGAATATATAAAACGAGAACGAAAAATACCTGTATCGCCAGGTGAATACAAACCGATGCAAATGCAGTCGCTGGGAAAAAAGTAACGGACAGCGTGGAACGCCATTCCTGGCTCCTTTGAAAATATTACCAGAGACGTTACGGACAGCGTGGATCGCCATGCCTGCCTCCTTTGAAAATATTACTAGAGACGTTACGGACAGCGTGGATCGCCATGCCTGCCTCCTTTGAAAATTTCCACGATTACAAGTGAACGCACTTGCACTGCGCCTGGCGGAAGAGGGAGTCGTTTGCTCGTCCACGTGGCCCTATGTGAGTGACCCATCAATCTTTACATTACATAACCTTATTCTAACCCCAATGTATTTCATACTAATTCTGGACATTGATGAAATCAGTAGCATATCTCAGACGTCATCTTGAGATCACGTGGCAAGACTCAGGCCATGAGGCCTGCTCTTTCGTCTGACCACGCAAATTTTGCTACGCTCCTTTCACTAAATAGAGGAGAAAGAAGGTATTACTTGGACGACGAAATAGGCAATTTGCATTTAGCACAGAAGCTTCATTTAGGCTTGAGAATCTTTTACAATCTACTAACATGACACAGCCAATTTTACTTTTTCTCCGAAGGAAGGCGTACGAACGATATTTTCGCCTTAAAAATCCACGGTTACCGGCACCGGCACCGACGCTAATCGTTACACCATTGCCGCCGGAGCTATGGTGGAAGAATGAGAGTTTTCTTGCTGATTCCTCTTACTGATTCCTCCGTTCACCGTTTCCGTTTCTCATCATGATTTGCTCTCGTTACGCATGTGAGCGTAATACCACTGAGAATGCCGACGTGACGTGAGTACTGCCGAGAAACTCAGGTCCGGATGGACGTTTCCAACTCCAACAAGAGCCTCAGGTCTTGCGTCAGTTTGACCCCCCCCCTCCACTCCCGCAAGGAACACCTTGTGTAGTGTGTTGAATTGTGTTGTCATGTTTTGTAGGTACTTCACATCGAAAAATTGGCTGACGGCAAAAAGACACTGTCCATCAATCCGCCAACCAGTCAGCCTGCCGGTTCTTAGTTTGTCCGTCTCAGTCTATCTGTCTGTTTCTTTGTTCATCAGACCGTTTGCAGTCAACCGTAGCGCTGACGTCGTTCCGGCGATGTTCTTCAATATTAATATTCCCCATCGATCTGACCGAACTCAAGGCCCTTTTATTGAGAATTTTGTTTGGTCCTTCACGTGAAGCCTGAACACTTTCAAAGTTTTCTCAAAAATTCTCCAGAAGTTTTAATTACGTTTTTCTGCTAATAGAAGAAAGACAATCTTAATGCGTAGATACGACTTTATAATATATTAAAAAATATGCTTAAATTTAATATACAAAATGCTTATATTTCGCGTAATGTCACTACTAATATTTTTTCAAAAATTGAACATGTTTTTTAAGATGTCTTTAAAAAGCATATTTCATTAGAGAAAAATCTCTATTTTCATTATAAGGAAAAAGACGACGATTCCAGTCAGTAAAATATATTTAGAGCAGACGTTTCGGCCTCAATTGTGAGGCCCTCTTCAGTGTCTGAAAGATCAACACGCCAATCAGTTATAATTTTACATAATATTACAGTATAAAACAATTTAAAAATTTTTTTAAACCAAACACAATGAGAAAAAAAAGTGGTACCTGTAAGTTGCTTAGGTTAAGTTACACCATAATGTTGAAATATTAATAATATAACCAGGCACTTCTGATCTGAACTAATGGTAGTCTAAAGGACTATATTATAGAAGCATAGCGAATTGTAATTGTTTATTTTGAAAGATCTTCTTCCAATTGAAAATTGACACTTCAAGATATCGGCGCATGTTTGTTACACAACGGTTCATAGTACTGTGTAAGTGGTGCCAACTTCTGTACAGTAAGACATCGCAAGTCTAATTGATTCAGAAGATAAAGTGGAGGGGGAAGGGAGCCATAGGTTACTCAGTATGTAAACATAATATCAGAGAGAGGTGAATTTATGCTAAATAAAGAAAATTGAAGAATTGAAGCCAATGTGTTGAAACATAATTTACAAACGGGTGAAAGTGAACAGGGAATAGAGGGGGGAGAGAATAATCTATAACGAGTTAATTAATTTATCATTAATATGGTTAAGGTTGGAGGAATCTTTTTGGTCATTGAGGATAGAATTTTGTTTTTTAATAAAAAGCATTTCTGAAATTAGCCTTTTATGCCAATTGGTTTCTTGGTCCAGTATGGTGGGATTATCCCAGTCCATAGTATGTCCAGAAATTTGGATGTGCTTTGAGATAACATTGTCATCACCCTTTTTTTCACTGTTTCTCTGGTGTTCTTGCTACGTGAGCGCATTGTCGCCGAGGCTATAGCAGGGAGCGCTGCCTGCTATTTTCGCCACACTGCCCAAGATGACCTCATCCCAGTCGAGTACAGGCGAGACTGAACATAAAGACAATATCCCTGTGATCGATGAGAGAGGATGGTCTGTGGATGACTCATGCAGTCGCGATTTAAATTATGTTTATAAACGTATGTTTTTGTCTATATCTAAATGTACTGCTTACTAAAAAAATTAAAAGTAGATTTAGATTGGTTTGTAAGTATCTAGTTTGTAAGCTAGGCCATACGTTAGCTATGTAAATAGAATTTAAGAATAAATATTACAATGAAGCACAGGTGAAAACGAGTTGTAATGGAAATTGAATTATAATGTAGCGCCATTTTGTGCTGCAGCGCCATCTAGGGCAGTTACAACAAAATGAACAGGATAAAACCTTATTTGTGGAAAAAACACATAGATGTGCAAACTTTCCTAGAGATCGGTCAAACGGTTGCGAAGTTGAAGGACAGGAAATGTATGAAATATAATAATAATAATAATAATAATAATAATAATAATAATAATAATGTCTTTATTGGTAGTAGTTAGGCCAAAGGGCCTTCTCTTTTGCCTAACCACTGAAATACACATGAACAAACATACAGAGATAAAATATTTCAGAGGGAGAACAATTTGTACACTTAAGGCGGTCTACAGAGCTGCTTACTTCCAGGCAATTGATATTTTATGAAAACTATGCCCCTAATACAAATCCTCTCTTGCTAATTCTATTTTGAAAACAATACAAGTGCTCAAGGCGACAATATAAATATTAGAAGTTTCAAGTATCTGAAAATTGTAGTTCTTCTCTATCTCGTACGTGCTGACTGTAACTGCTCGTACGAAGACGTGATCTTCAACCGACATTTTGCATTATTCTTCATTCATCATTTGTAGTTCTTATCTGCAACACAACAGACGTTTAAAAAACAATCTTAGGATCTTCTAATCATTAAAGATGTATCATTTTCCCACACCAGAAGGTACCATGTTTTATAACGTCTATACTTGCAGAACTGACGTGGCCGATGCAAAAAAAAACAGCTGTCAAAAAAAATCAGGCTCTACTAAAACGACTGGCGGATTCTCCGATTGCAATAGAGTAACTTGACGCACGATGCTCGATAATCCAATCGGAAGCTTCGGTACCAAAAATAAGTCGTAATGAAACTTCCGATTGTAGAAGCATCCGGCTAATTGTACATCAAAAGTCAGTCTAAAAATAGAAATATAGCCGGACGCGGGCAGTATGTTGTAGCATTGGAACATGCAGTTGTGGCATTTTCACCGGGAGAGGTAGCTCAGGGCATCAACTTATGGTCTGCAGTGCCTCTGATCATGACGACGGTGGCAGGATTTTCGACAATAGTCAGCTAGTTCGAATTCAGTCACTGTCTGGAGGAGATTTCTAGCGGCTGGCTACTCTGACCGTAGTACCCCGTGGTACCTCTGATCAATATCAGGTGAATGCCGGAGCAGTACCCCCACAAATAGGCCACGGATCACGTGCGTTATTTCCTTCGTCTTTCATGTTCTACCCCACAAGAATTTGATAGTGTTGTCGAACCTACCAATTCCAATGGCGCCAAAACAACTACACATTGCCCACTACTTTTGTTCTTAAAACTGCGAACAACACATAAGGCGGTAGATATTTCATTTCGCGAACAGCCCTTACCAAAACAAACTCGCATTGCGTATAATTTCCCCTTTTAAATTACTACGAAATCAAGGTGTTGCAATATGAAATATTGCTTCTCCTCTTTTATGTAATATATTAATTCTGCGGTATCCTTCGTATACGGATAAGAAGATACATTACAAACCATTATATATTGTTTTCAAAAAAATTATTTTTAAACTGAATATAAAAGGGATTTTTGTTTATTAATCAACTCTTCTTAATCTAAAGGACATTGTCATTCCCACATTAAATTTATTTTATTTTATAATAGTTTTAAATCAGTGAAATCGGTTAAGATAGTTTAAAAATAAGGAAATTTTTCTTATTTTTTAATTTTAATTTTTTTGAATAAAATCGCAATACAGATTATGATTTATAGATCGATTTGACATCTAATTGTCATTACATGTAAAAATTAATCACGTCTTGCTCCCGAAATTAAATGAACTCATCAAAAATGAATAAATGAGAAAATCAACATCTATCCAAGTGTATATCGTTACAGGCGTCCCTGAACATTATTTGCCTTACACAGCAGAATTAAGTAAACGATGCTATGTAAACCGTCAATTCAAAATCACAGTGACATTACCCACCTGTATTTCCGGGGTCTCTGTCTCCCACCGCCAGCAGCACCATCACGTAAGAGCCGGCGGTCTCGAACACCTACGAACACCACACACCTTGCCACCACCCATCACCCCGATTGGGGGAGTGTGAATATGAGGAAGTTCATTTTTTCATTCACTCGCCTTTCTGCGTACATTCGTACTAAATGGGAGATTTTGTAATGCTGCGACACACATCGGCGAATTTCGACATCAAAACTCGTATTGAAAGGCCATGGTAGCAAAATAGTTGATATATCTTGTCGTCTTAGTTCATTAGTTATCTCACAAATCGTGCAGTCAGAACACTCGATACCTAAAAATCAATTGAAGGAAAACGTCTGACCGTCCGTCCCCGACCGTCCATTCACTGTCCGTCCTCTGTCAGTTCCCCGGCGGTCATCCCGGCTGTCCCCCGGTCGTCTCCCGGTCGTTCCCCGGCCGTCCACAGGCCGTCCCCCGGCCGTCACCCCGACCGTCACCCCGACCGTCACCCCGACCATCGCCCCGACCGTCACCCCGACCGTCACCCGACCGTCACCCCGACCGTCACCCCGACCGTCACCCCGACCGTCACCCGACCGTCACCCCGACCATCGCCCCGACCGTCACCCCGACCGTCACCCCGACCGTCACCCCGACCGTCACCCCGACCGTCACCCCGACCGTCACCCCGACCGTCACCCCGACCGTCACCCCGCCGTCACCCCGACCGTCACCCGACCGTCCCCCGGTCACCCGACCGTCACCCCGACCGTCACTCCGACCGTCACCCCGACCGTCACCCCGGCCGTCTCCCGGCCGACCCCTCGCCGTAACCCGTTCATCTCTCGTTCGTCCTCCGTCCGTCAGCCCGTTCGCCGCCCCGTCCATCCGGGACCGTCCGTTGCTCAGTCTGTAGTCAATGCTCGCGCCTCAACTATTGAGACCATTTTCTCTCAAATTGATATCCCCTGATCGATCTCAACAAACGCAAGGCACTTCAAAAGGGATAGGTTGTTTCTGGGGGGCTATCCATTCCATAACACTTAAAAACTGTTTCATTTTTTTAAATGACTGCTTAATTTTAAATTAAAAAAGATTTCTTCGAGTAGTGCAACGGAAGTATAACAATTTTTTTCTTGATTTCTTTCCCCGTAAGTACCAACGTGCAATAATGAAACTATTGTTGATCCCTTTCTCGGCGAACTCTCCAGCAATACAGAAGAAGGAGACTTTTTACTTTGAAGGAAGAGGGCTTTGCATTGAATGAGATGGAGGTTGAGTGTGAAGGAGGTTGAATGTGAAGGAGGTTGAGTGTGAACGAGCCTGACTGTGGAGAAGGAGCTTGAGGTGAAAGAGGTTGTGTGTGAAGGAGCTTGAGTGTGAAGGAGGTTGAGTGTGAAGGAGGTTGAGTGTGAAGGAGGTTGAGGTGTGAAGGAGGTTGGGTGTGAAGGAGGTTGAGTGGGAAGGAGGTTGAGTGTGAAGGAGGTTGAGTGTGAAGGAGGTTGAGTGTGAAGGAGGTTGAGTGTGAAGGAGGTTGAGTGTGAAGGAGATTGAGTGTGAAGGAGGTTTAGTGTGAAGGAGGTTGAGTGTGAAGGAGGTTGAGTGGGAAGGAGGTGAGTGTGAAGGAGGTTCAGCGTGAAGGCGAGAGGGACATGAGGAGGTGAAGGAGGTTGAGTGTGTAGGAGGTTGAGTGTGAAGGAGGAGGTTCAGCGTGAAGGCGAGAGGTACTGCTACGTGCGCGTGTGACGGGGATGAAGCCGGCGGTGAGCTCGAAGCCATGTTGGCCCTGTCTCAGCACTATCAGGGAGGGAGCGCTGGTCACTGGGGCTTCCGTTGTACCAGGCGCTGGCATACGCCGCCTCGCCGATGCCGCTCGCCTGCAACAGCCGCGCAAACATTTAACACGATCTGTGAAGAAATTTTTGTGAGAGCGCTACACATGCAATATATCATTTTTAAATGCTTATTTTGCATGAAAAACAGACTACGAAATTATTTGAGTCAAGTTTTTACAAGGATTCTGACAGATCCAAAGTTCAAAAAGTAGAAAGAACGTCTAAATTATCCAATATATACTTACTTTTTCTGATAGCATTTCTCCGAACCAACAATACATGATCATCTGCAACACTTGGACGCTCAAAAGGAATGCCGGGGAGATGAATTCTAATCCCTTGATTTCAGTCTTTAAGGAAGAAAAATTATCAATGTGTAATGTGATTAAGCATAAAATTTGTATTTATCACTTTTACTGTAAAAGGAACGAAATGCATTCGATTTTACTAAAAAAAATCTCACAAGCCATTGTCTTTAAAAGTTGTCATTAGGAATCATGAATTTCCAATATGAACTTCGAGTAAATAAAAATTTGAGGTAAGTGGAAGAGGGCAATTAATTACTTTAACATTGAAACGAATATATTAAACAAATAAATAAGTTATTATTTATTCGATATTATCTCATTTTTGTTGCAATTTTATTAAATCAGAAAAGAAGTTAATAATTATATTTCTAGAAACATTAAAATGTTATTTTCGTTGTTTGGAATTCAAATCTAAATTGTTTTAAGATTTCATGCGGATGCATATAATACTTGTATTTTGTATAATGATTTTTACTTACGAGTATTTATAAACTTTGGAAACGCCCTGTTCATTTTTCGTATTTCAAAATCACAGCTAATTGTGCAAATAAATCACAATTTTTAAGGCCATTTTAAATAAATTTGAAAGTACAAATTTAGTAAGCCAGGTGGAATTTGACACTCCACGTATATTAATTTGAATTGTGCAATTTCTTCATTCAAAATCCTTTCTTATAAAACTAATAATCAACCTACTATCATCATAATGTACGCTGTGCAGCATATGTTGATAGCTGCTGCGACAAAAAGGAGGAAGAACACAGGATTGTAGAAATCCTTCACCATAACGAGGATTCTGCAACGAAAAGATTTATTATCAACTTAAATTAGGTTGTCTAATTATATTGGATTAGCACTATTCTATTGTTGTATGCCCATGCGACTTATCTCACAGTACCTCTGTACTTGGGCATTGCGTTAACCTTTGCTATAGATGGCAATTTAATTCATAGTCATTTTATAAACATATTCTAAATAAAAAGTTGGATACAGAAAAGAAAATTACACTCATACATTCATCCAACTATTTCAACAAGACACCCCTGAATATGAATGTTGATAAAAAAATGAAAATTATGTTAAAGACCTAGTCAAGCCACAAAACAGAATATTCTTTCCAATATCATATATAACTATTTTATAAATTATTCATTTACTTATTACTTCATTATTTTATTAAAAAGGTTGGTTATTGGGTGCTTTTAATTATGACGCTCTGATATTAATTGAAAAGGCATTGACAACATTTATTTCTATAAATTTAAAAAAATGTTTACAATAATGTATATATCAAGTTCCCTTTATGATTTTTATACAAGCACAGTATTTTTTTATAAAAATAATTAATCTTTCGTTAAATATAATAATAATTCGTTAAATTGAAAAATGGAATATTGATATATGTATTTTTTGCTCAAATTTTAAAATAGTAATGTACAATAAGGATAATTCATCCACCATATTGTTAGATTGTCACGCTAAATAAACATATGAATCGTCACGAATAATACTTACAACGCAAAAGAAAGTAAATTCGAAATGAAATGCTGCTAACATGTTCCACCTTTTGAAGTCAACGTAGTTTCCATTGAAACTACTATATCACAGTCAGATATTGTAAGCCACGAAGAGACACACACACGAAGAGACCTTTCAACAGATGCAGGTCGAAATCTGGCCTCAGTTTTTCGTACAGATGTCTATGTGCCGTGAAAAAATAAGCTGCCGTCTCGCAAAGGAAGAAACCGAAAAAAATACGGAAGATGCACGCTTTTCACGATGTAAATCGCCGATAGCGCGGTGTTTGTGCACCCTGCTTACTCTGAGAGAATGTTCACCAAGCGCTCCTACGGGAACGAGCTCCAATTTGAATCAGCGAAACACTAAGTTAAATGACATTGCTCAAGCACTTGTGAAGCCTGCAATGCCGCGTGGCACAGCGATTATTCTTCCGGGCACTAGCTCTGCGACATAGAGCAGTCCTGCACAAGGCCTACTCCCGCTGGCATTCTGCACTGACGAACCGACCGTCTGCCCGCGAGGGCGCCGAAAGTGCAAGTAGTGGGGCTTTGCGAAGAGGGGAGAAGCCTGACGTCACGACGTGGCACGTAGACTGAATGCCGGGACGTCTAAGGCAATGATCGATGTAGTGAAATTATTTCCACACTTATTTAAATGGGCTATGTCCCGTATTTAAAGTTACAGGGGCCATATTTCTCTATATCCTTCTGTGTATCCATCTTTGTATGTATTTTATTTTTTTTCAGCTGATGTTAATTGCAATTCTTAAACAATATTTTGAAGCGCAATGGCCTTTATTAAACCTTTATTATTTAATTCTAACAAAAATTTACAATTTAATAATTCATTGTTCACCAAGAGTGTTATAATCTCAAAAAGATAGCTAAATTAGGAAAACCATGAAAGCAATCTCTCATTTCATGATTGACATAAAAATGGAATATACCTGTAGACAATTCCAAGAAGGATAATGTTTAGAAGCACATACATTTGTGATCATTTCCCCTCATTATAAATCAGAATAAAGTATATCAACGAACAAAAACTTTTTACGATGTGTTACGGGCAATCATGAGATTATCATGGGTCTCGTTGAATAGAATGAAAGGGCTTAATTTACGACGTCGTAAATGATAAATACATAGTTTTTATATTAGAAATAAATTATGTACACCTGATAGCAATTATAGCAGAAAATAATCATGATTTTTTGAAGAATAATATATTTTAGAGTTGATAGAAGCGTCTTATTCAATTAAACAAAGTTTACCAAAAAATAATTTATTTCTGTCATCATCATACAAAAACTATTCGATATCATAATTTTGTTTTTAACAAAACACTAAATTTGTGATTACATAGTAGCAAAGGGAATTACAATATCACTCGACAAGCTTATTATACTCGGTATCCAAATCAAATATGTATAATTCGTTGTAGTTTCATATTTCACACTTTCATTTACGGTGGCCAATAAACATTTCCAATATAATACAAAAGGCAATATTACTTGAACTGTATGTGCCCGTGATGTTCTCGCCGATGGCTCTTTCACTTTACGCCCTATGGTTCAAATTCCTCATTCTAATTGCTGATCCCCACTTCCAGAATGTGACTCGTCCCCGCCCTTCATTGATTTTCGCTTTCGCACGAGAGTTGCTCGCGCACGGCTTCTGAGGTTAGTGAAAGTGCGAAATGCCGTGCTGGCCTGACATACAGACACAGAAACACAACGTCAAAGGGTGCCCGTGGCATGCAAGCACATTGACAACTTTTGATTATTATTTTTAACGCAGACCCATCAATGTATGACAGTTCTGTTGAAAGCGTTTGTTGTACGTCTTGGTACACAATCATACCAAATGTAAATCGTAATTCATTGCTGATGTCACCTGATGAATTAGATGAAAAAACAAAAATACATGTGGCTCTCATGGTTTTGATCCACAATTTGTTTGGCTCTGAGCGACTGAGAATACAATGATTTAAATTACTACCCTCAATGAACCAACCATCGCCTTTGGGGCCGCTGAAAGCCATCTTGATGAATACGCCGCATATACCGTACACTCGTATTATAAACAGGTGTCCGGGGAGGAAAAGTAAAAAATTCGAAAATCAGCACTTAAGCATATTTTGTCTAATGAAGTCCTTAGATATTCTGAATAGCTGAAGTGCAATAATCACTCAAATGTTGGTTTAAAAAATTCTTTATAGGCAAAAAATTGCATTGCCTAAGCATAGAAAAATTCTAGAAATATGTTCAGTATTTATTATTTCCAAAAGAAATGAATATATGTGTTCATAAAGAAAAATTGACTGAGATCTAAAAAAGGAGTCGAATTGTGTAATTCGAAAGTAATTTTTTTCTGAACAAATATTTTAATTTTTTTGTAAATAATAAACAATTTACACGTTTCTCGAGTGTTTTGGGGCTTCTGCAATGCAATTTTTTACCTAGAAAGCATTTTTTTCAAAATTTAATTGAAATAATGAAACTGTATACTACCTTTTACTATATGTACTACAATAGATTAATAATATACTAAATATAGTCCATTCATTGTATAAATTAAACCATTGTCGTAATAATTGCGAATATTCCCTAGAAACTCACTGGCGAAACAACAAAATACATCCACATTAGGATGGCCGGGAATTTTTTCTAGGTAATTATTTACAAAAAATTGAAATGATGATTGATATATGTTATAAGCCTTGCTGAAAGGGAAATATTATGCCTCTAGCAATTTATATGTCAAAACATTAATTTTTCAGGTTTTTTAATTAATCGTTTTTTGTACAGTTCACGTTGAATGCTGGATGCAAATAGATTTTGAAAATTGGGATTTAATGATAACCAAATTGCTGTTAAAAAGATATTAATGCTATTCAAATCGCAAAAATGGTCAAAGAAGAAAGAAATAATAAACTATTCCACGAAGCTTTTTGATTGAGAAAAGATGACAATTTGACTTGATGAAGAGCAACAATAGTACATTACACACTTTCTTGAATGAGAGCGAAGAAATTGTCCAATAGCCATTAAAAAGTACTTAATAAAATATTTCTACAACTGTACTTCTACTATAAATTGAATAAAAAAGCTGCTGTGTCATTATTTTCATTAACATTTATTTCAAACATCATTAGAAAAATATAAAAAATATTAATAGTCTTAATAAACTTAATCGGTAGGCTAGGATCTTACAGAGCAATAACAGCACTGTGTGAATCGTTCGCTGTCAAACTGCTTGGTGAAGCAAAGTTTGTCCATGACATTAGCGAAAACAGCGTAGCCAATACTGAACAAATTCTTCCTTTTTTCAGAAACTTTCAGTGCGCGACGGCAACTATTTTTTTACAGTATGTATAAATAGTAAATATCTTTCTGTAGAACAAAATAAGGGAATGTTTCGATCTGCACATATTGAATCGTTCCTTGACAGTAGGGAACACATTTTGCTCGCTGCGAAAACCACCAATACGCTGTTGATTACGTGATCATTTTCAAGGTTTTCTGCATTGCTTTCAGCCATCTTATCTAATTCTCCTCGAAATACCGATGTACAAATTAATAAATACCCATACTTAGAAGACTCGGAAACTTTAATCAAAGGTTTATTATATAGTTTTTGTTATTATTATTGGTAGAATAAATGACAACCATTGTTATTTAACTAATTAGTTTTCCTCATTGGCTTTTACATTTTTCCCACGACGATTCTATGTACTTAATGTGGCTTTCCTGTACATATTAATAGCCGACCAGCTGTTTCGATTAATCAATAGAAGATCCAGTCATTATAATCTTAGAATGCGACAGCATACAGTTGCAATTCTGTAGTTGTCTGTCACCAGATTAAAACATTCACTCTATGTATGACCATTCTGAACCGTTCATTCAATAACTGAATATAGAGTAGTTAATTTTGAGTTAGAAAAGGGGGACTCTTATGAGACCCTTGCGGAGCGCCCTCACCGCAGCAGCTCCTGGTGCCTACGAGCGACCTCTGCCACCTCCCGCGCCATGCGGTCCCTCGGAGCGCCCTCTCCCCTCTCTGCTCTCTCCTGAGGGCCCTCTTCCCCCTCCCCCTCCTCGCCTTCGGAGCCGACTCGCAGCAGCCGCTTGGACAGCTCGTCCAGCAGCGCGCACAGCGTCAGCACCAGCTTCGCGAACGTGGCGGAGAAGGCGGCCATGTTGAAGCCCCAGAAAGCACATGCTGCGTCCACCAGGACGACGACGATCACGTTGGGGGCACCTACGGAGCGATTGTGTGTCTGTGGTGGTCGGAAGGTAGTTTGATACATCATTGGTGTAAATCAGTTTTAGATGCCATGGTCGTGGTAAAATCAAGTCAAAATGGCCGAACATGAACCCGTTTATAGCATTTCTTTCCATGTCAATAGTTTACATATTCTATGTAACGATTTGTCACATGACGATTCGTGCAACGAATCACAACCATTTACATTACAATGCAAAAAATTCATACATTGATGCATAGCCACGTGTTGTAGTGAATCAAAAGCAAGTTCATTAAATATAATCGACATAAATTCAGTGAATGAACATGCTATCATAGACTCTGGATCTAGTGATGTTATTAATAGCTCGCAAATGTGGGAAAGTAATGAAATAAGGTGACAGTAGGTCAAGAATTAGATGTCCTCCCTTGAGGGAAGACGATATTCCTGACAAGGCATAGAGTTGTTAAGGGAGATATGCAGTAATGCAAATCAGATTATAGAGAGATAAGAAGAGCAAGAGAAGTAATACGAAAGAATTCCACAGTCATACTACAATGACTTCCACAGGGAAAACGCATGTTTACCGTGATACCTTAAAGGGATGGGATCGAAGCCAGTAGATCAGTAGCATTATTGATAGCAATATTAGATCGGCACAGGACCAGAAGAAGGTGCTACGAAGGGGAAACAGGAAGAGAGGATGTGAGAATTTGTGAAGGTGATGGGGAAACATGGGAAGAAAAAAAAAAAAAAAAAAAGGGTAATTGGAAAGCAAGTAGTAAGTAGTAAATATAATGCAGGAATGTGCGAAAGGAAGCAGGAGAATAATGTGAGAATACGAGACGCCCCGAGGAGTTGATTGAGCGTCTGGTTATTTCGTGGTTATAGGTGCCTCAACAGCTATGGTCCTTAGTCCCATAAGTGTAGTGCATTTTTAGCACGGGAGTTGGCGGACTTTCTTCCCCTTTCGGATGGCGAGGTCCGTCACCGCCCTGCGCGTTTGCATGCGGGGTTTCCCCAGTCGAGTAGCTCCCAACAGCCCCCCACCGCCCCAGTTGAGACGAACTTTCAACTCCCTGCATCCATTTAAGCTTGATGCATGCTAGCGCATGTAAGTGTAGGTATGTGGAAGAATGCAGTGATTGTAGGACAAAAAGAGAGAAGGGAATTCCGAGCGCGGCCCGTATCTCGTTTGTTAGAGTACTGCTCCGGCATTCGCCCGGTATTAATCGGAGAAACTGAGGAAAACTGCTGATAAGATCAGCCTGCAGCGAGAATTGAATACCTCAGTACAACAAGGTGCCACACTCACTTAGTTCTGAGATATTGGCGGTTGTACTAGAATTTTTATAATATAACTCAGTACGCCTGCACACACGTCTTTCCTGAATTCAAATAATATATTACACTAAAATAATAATATTTCAAATTTTATTTAATGATAATAACTCAATTTTACAAAAAAATTGCGATAGCCGTTTGTTCTATCAGTAAAGAAAGCTGAATACATTAATGATGTAATTAATCAGTGAATTATGTTAACAATTCAATAATAAAAAACTTGAATGCCGAAGTAGCTATTAGTGAAACAACAGCACGTAATTTCTCTCATTAATTCCAACTTAGCAATTTCCGAAAATGCAGAATAACGAAAATAAAAGTGCGCAATTATTTTAAGTGTTCCTTGCTTTTCTCTGAAAAATGCAGAAAAATTTCGGAGCAGTCTTTGATAATTTTCTTCACTTTCTCACTACTGCTTCCGTAGTATGAAGAGAGCATTGTAGTTCTACGAGATATCATTATGACTGTTCGTCAAAAATGTCTTAATGCAGGCTCTGGTAACGAAAAGGGGATAACTGTTATTCCTATATATTTTAAATTACTTCCGCTATGACGTTGTGTAGTCAGAAATCATGTTTTGTGGGTCATTCATACCGAAAAATCGATTGACGGCAAAACATCTGTCCCGTCTGTCTGTGATCAATGCTAGCGGCTAAACAGTAAATATTTTCACCCAAATTGATTTTTCTCAGTCGATCTGCCTGATGTTGCAATCCCTTGAATTTGAAATTGATATTTTAATTGCGGGGAGAATTTTACATAAAGCTGGGAATTTTACATAAACATTTTCAAAAGTTTCAAAAAAATTACACACTTTTTTATTAAATGTTGTTGTTGGATAATGTAAGGGCGCTTAAGTCAATGGTGCAGTTCTCATTTTCGTTGAAATCCCTGAACTTTCGAAAATTCCATTTTTTCAATATTGTTTCGGAGTCCTCCTACAACTATTGTGAAGATAATAATTCAAAAAATATTGTGAAGATATTTTTAAATAAGTTCATCAAAATTATCTTCAATTAAGGACATGTTTAATTTTTCGAAAGTATGAAACTTTTTTGCGTAATTTAGTGTCAACAAAAGCGATTTTTAAATTTTAAACAATTATTTTCTCAGTTCTAATTTTTTTAATTCACGTATAGTAAAGATTGGTAAAAAATGTTGTTTTGTTCCTATTTCCTGTGTCTTCTATATTTTAGAAAACTGAAAAAACTTTGAAATGATAAATTCGAATTTCCCATGCTTACTTTGCGGCAGTGTCAATATATAAAGATTCGTTTACACTGAGCGAGCAAACTATCGGTTCTGAGCTAAGGCTCATTCATTCAGCAAACTATACATACAGGACTAATGATCTTAGCTGTTGACGCACCAAGAATTATCAATCAATCAATCGAAAGCATTTAAAGACTTCTTTTAGTTAACTCATTAAATATGTTATATGAACACAACAGTATAATAAAGTTTCGATCAGTATAGAAAATTCTATTCGTTAGCAAATTAAAAAAGAATGAACTGCATTGAACAGTTAAGCGTTTCCCAATATAGCATACAAGGAATTACAACAAAAATTATTTACAAGCATACAACAAAAATCATTTCCAGTAAACAACGAATAAACGTATACAACTAATGGAACCTTAGGAAGAACATTAACAATGCGATCTGAATTACCTGAGTAGACATCAACAGGGTGCCAGAAACGAACAGGGGGCTTCATGATGATCAGTGAAGCAATGGTAGGTACTGCCACGTTCACCATTGTTCCCACCACGTACCTGCAGAGATACATGTATAAGGAGCATTCACAAAGAAACTACCCGTCGACCCGGTGGCCGAGATCGCTAAGACAGTAGTGTCGTAGTGATCTCGGACCGAAGGGTCGCGGGTTCGAGTCCCGCCTCGGGCATGGTTGTATTTGTGTTCGTCCTGTCACCCCTTATCATATCGTTTCATCCACATAGTTACCATACCGTTAACAGCAATAGTGGTCGCTAATGACCTAAGATGTTGATGCGACCTTAAATAACCAAATAAAAAAAAAAGAAACTACCCGGAGGTCTGGGGACAAAAACCAGTACCTGTTTGTCAGAAGTATAGGCCCTGACTGTTTAATCACTTGTTCCACTGCGACACAACGCGGTGAATGACTGCCTCGTAAAATTCCCGGCACTGCGTTGTGAATTAGTTCTGCTGGAATTAGTTGTCCAAGGTGAATCGTTTGCACCTCAGACTCTTTTTAGGGGACCAAAATAGCGTAATTGCTAGGAGAGAGGTCTGGCCTGAATGAAGGGTGACCGGGAACTTCCAAATTGAGTTTCTCCAAGAGTGCTGCGATTGTGTTGACCGTATGAACTCTTGCAATGTCATGGAGCAGCATGATCCCAAGGGTGAGCTTGGATGGTCGTTTCTTACAAAACTTCAAGTGGGAGGTTCTCGGTCACCCTCCATACAGTTCAAACTAACTCCCTACGATTACGCCATTTTTGGTGCGCTAAAAAAGGCTATCAAAAGCAAACGGACGACGATGTTAAAAAGTACGGTCGGAGGTCCTTCACAACGTGGTCCAGGGAATTTTACGAGATAGCCATTCACTGCCTGTTGCAGTGGGTCAAGTGCCTCAACAGCCAGGGCCAGGTACTTCTGACCTACAGGTACTGATTTTTGTCCTTAGTACTCCGGTTCGTTTCTTTTTGATTGCTCCTTATATTTTGAAATATTTATCCGTACGTTCTACAATCTTCAGTGTCAGAATAAGCACGGAGCGGACGAGCGGTCGGTCCAGGATCCCACAGAATGGGGGCACCGGCAAATTCCATTCAAAAGAAGCCCGAACAAAAAAACTGAGAAAAACAAAAAGGAAAGTAAAATTCGTAGGAAAAGTGGGAAAATGTCGCATATTCTCTCTCGTCGTACCCGACACTATTACCCATGAAAATCCCTTTCATCGAGAAAACGCTTGAAACAAAGCAACTCGAAATCCTCGTAGCTAACAACGCTTGCTGTAAGCAGCTACACTGATACAAACATTCCTTCATACGAGCATTACCATCTGGAATCCGCCGTCCCAAATATAAACTAAAAAAGAACCCATCTCGATCAAGTTTTTCGTCCAGTTTCCCTTATCCATTGAGCAAATGCTGAGATGGCCCCTTGTTTTGCTTCTGGACATAAATGTAACTTCATTTTCTGTGCACGTCTTCTAGAATTCAGTGGGAAATACAATTATTCAAATTATCGTTTCCATGTTGTCGCGGCAGAAAGTAATAGACAAAAATTTATTCCTTATTTATCCTTGAAAATAGAGTTTATTACATGGGACTTTTTTTGTTGTTTTTTTTCTCCCTTTCAAAATTTATTGTTATTTATCCTTAAATGTTTTTTTTGTTTTTTTTCCCTTTCAAAATTCAAAATTTATTGCTTATTTATCTTGAAAATAGATTTTATACATGGGAGTTTTTGTTTTCTTTTCTCCCTTTCAAAATTCAAAATTTATTGCTTATTTATTCTTGAAAATAGATTTTATTACATGGGAGTTTTTTTGTTTTCTTTTCTCCCTTTCAAAATTCAAAATTTAAGTAGTATATGACTTAGTGTAGGGATCACAGAATTTTGAAAATGTGCACACAATTCACTTTTCCCCATAGCACGTCATACGCAGTTTTTAACTGTTTTTGACGTAAAAAAAATAAATAAATAAAATAAATAAAAAAACTATTTCATTGGGTTATACTGGCTGTGTGGGTCTTCCCTGAACTCGCCACCACGAGACTGCCCGCTTAAGTCTCTTAGGACCTTACCTTTGAATTTCTCGTCACAGCAGTTGTTGACCTTACTTTCCTTCTCTGTCCACGGAAAAGAGATTCCAGTTTCAAACGCGTTCTCTTAAGTTTTCGGTGATAGTTCTTCCTCCGTTTCCCTTGGGGGTTCAGCGAGATTGACACACTATCACCGGCGAGATATGAGAGACTGAAAGCTAATTTCATCGTTCGACCAAACCAAAGTGGAGCTTTGAGCATTGATTCCGACATAATTAAATGAGCTTACACGAGTTTTTGGATTAGGCAGATTCTAAACCGTTCTTTGTCATCATGTCACACCCAACACAGAATTAGACATGCAGTTGCAAGAATTTAACAAAGTGAGTCTGAAAAGCGATAGCGTTCGGTGTATCTTTATTAACAGAGAAAAAAGGATTTAGGAAAGATCTATAAAATAACTTTTCCTTTTAGACTAAGGATAAGAGGTTCAGAAATAAACACAAAAGAATCGTTACTGTTCCCCCAAAAATGAGATCTGTTTTCATGCAGCGAAGTGTTATTGTATTCATTTGTACTCATCCAATGTCGAGTGAAACGTAATGTAAATTAGCATGGACCCAATGCAGACGTGTTACTGATAAAAGATAGGCCAAAAGAGAGAGAGTAGGGGAAACGAGAGAGGGAAAGAAAAGTTTAAAAGAGAAAAGGAAATAAAGGCGAAAAGAGAGTATGGGATCAGTATGGTAAAAGAGAGAGGAAAAAAGGGAGTGGAAAGCAATAGAAAGCAAACAAGAAAGGGGAAAAGAGAGGAAAGAGAAGGAAAAGATTGGTAGCAAAAGGGAGCTGGCAAAGAAAAAGAGAAAAGTTAAGGTAATGGAGAAAGTGATAAAAGAGAGGAAGGAAAAAAGAAAGAGGAAAAACGAGAAAGGGTAAATGCGAGAGACGGGAGAATATGACAGTGGAAAGACAGGGGGAAAGGATGAAAGCGGAAAGCGAGAGGAGGGAAAAGATAAAGAAGGGGGAAGAGTGAAGGGGAAAAGGAGGAGGGAAAAAGAGAGGTCGGGATACAAGAGGGAAGGAAAAAGCGAGTGGGAAAGAGATAGAAAAGAGAAAAGAGAAGGAGGTAAAAAGAGAATGAAGGAAGAGAGAGCAGAACAGCGTCTGCCGGGTTTTTCTAGTATAATACCATAACTCAGAAATCCATTATTAATTAATAAATTCATTTATAAGTACATTTTTAAATTTCGTTTGGAGGGCGATTTCTATAGGGGAGGCTCCACCTTACAGCCTTTAATGACGAGCCGCACCTGTTTTAATAAATTTTTGCCAGAAATGTGGTAAAAAAGGTAGTTTATAAGCGACGTACTAAACACTTTGTTTTCATACCATAAACCCTTTGGTTATAAATGTGCACGATAACAACTAGTGCAAGAAAATTAAAAATTTAAAAAAAAAATTTAAATGACAAAAAAGACGTACCAGTTGATAATGCGATCTATCCTCTCCATATGAGCAAATACTGACGACTGAGGTGCAAAAGAATCAATAGAAGGCTTTTCTATTGCCATTATGTAGTAGTCAATATCATCTATGATACTTCTCAGTTGATTGGAGTTGAAGATGGCGTGAAAATTGTTAAACGCAGCGCATGTAGACGTGAGGCAAATACCAGCCTTAGAGACGAAAGCATTGATGTCGTTGCTGTTCAGAAAGAACTCCAGCCATTCACCCAGCAAAAAATAGATCGTCAACGCGTGAAGAAACCCTATGAGAGCCCGCGTTGCCTTCTGCGTAGGCGAGAGATGCTTCGGGAGTGGCCCTGTGTGAGCGCCCATGAAGGCCATCCAGCGAAGGTACTTAGCAAACACATGCCCTCTTCTCCATGAAGGCTCAGACTGCAGCAGCTCTAGGAGGTGGTCTCTCTTCTCTGCCATCTCGTGCTGCTTCCTAAGAAAACGGAAAGAAGTGCTTGGCTTCACTCATGAAGGCCAACACCCCAGATACTTAGCAAACAGGTGCATCCTTCTCCTACTGCAGCAGCTCTAGGAGATGGTGTCTCTAAAGAAATACATAAATGAATAAATAAATAAATACTAAATTAATTAATTAATTAAAATGTTTATTGATAGCGAGGTTCATATCACTGGACCTGCTCTTCCACTTCACATACAAAAGTTTAATAAAATACATAATAAATAGGATATCATCAAAGGACAATACACAGAATAGATGGAAGTCCTCTTTCTGTCTAGTAAATTATTGTAATAAGTACTCAGGCAGAGCGGGCTTCTTTAGATAGTTATGAATACAAAGCTAAACCTTAACACAAACCTTATAATCATAAACCTTAACATATTTACAAAATAATTACTTTTCTGGACATTTTTTGCATTGCTTTTTATTACAAGTTTAAGAATGCATCATGTGAATAGTTTAACTGCGCCCACGCAGACGATGACGTCTGGAAACTACTACTGTTTTCAACAATGTGCACAATTATGACGAAATTCTTTGTGATTTGAATTGGGCTATGTAATGTCCGTGCGTGAACGTTGGTCATTTGTTAGTTCTGAAAGTTTATGGAACATTTAAAAGAAAGCCGTAACCAAGGTAAAAAGCAGTGAAGAGATAAAAGCAGCCTGTTTATCAGATGCCGAAGCTCCAGAGCGCGTCTGCAAGATATAGAATTACTATTGTTTAATGTGAAAATTTTATAAATGATTTATACAAATTATATATCTAATTATAATAAAATTTTTTATTATAAATTATATTATATATTATTATTAATTATGATTTATTACATTATATATAATTATATATAATATAAATGAGGACGTAATAATAGTAAAGAATGTAAATGTACATGCTACCAGTTACCAAGAGTCAACGCTTTCGGCAGAGCGCAGCGGCGACTCAACCGGAGGTAGCCTCAGCTGGGCTTGGAAAGCGCCGACGCCGCCCGTTGGAAGCTCCAACCTGTGGCGGGTTCCCGTTGTTTCTTATTCAGGGGCGCGACCATGTGTACGCCACGCCCCTTTGGAACGGGCAACCCTTCAAAGGATAATTGGCCCCCCACCCTCCCCCACACCAGAGACACAGGCTCAACGTACGCCATCGAATCGCGGGACACAATCAATCGATTTATCGGTATCACGTGTAATAAAATGCATTAAATAAAAATAATTGAAATACGTTGTGGTACTCTTTATTATAGATTTATTTATTAGTTTTTCCAAAAAATAAATGTTTACTTTAATTTTTACTTTTATCTACCGTTTACGCAGTAAAGAGAAAGTTATTTAATGTTACCGGAAAACGGCGAAAAAAAATTAGAGCTTTTCTTAAGAGAATGACGTTTAGCGTAGCTGTACACACGAAACCTGAAGCTCCTTTTTATAGAAATCTTTTGAGATATCGAAAACTTCATTTGGTGTCACTTAAAACTGTGCCACCAACAAATGCTGTGATGTATACAAATTGCTGGAAAAGTGCGCGAGAGATATTTATAAAAAAAAACTTTTGTGTAATTTTTGGAAAAAGATAATACCGCCAAACGGAATTCATCTCATCTTAAACAGTGTAATAAGCATTATCCGTGCGAAAAGTTTGAAGAAAAAAATTGGAGCCGTTTATGAATACGCCGTTTTTTCGAGCCGCATTACATATCTATCTCTCTACTACGTATGCGGTAAAGAGAAAATAAAAACTAGTGGTGCTATATAACGACAAAGACTTTCTCGCACTATTAGTTTTCTAATTTCTTTAGGCTGGTATAGCTTTTCCGTGAGGACCTATTCTCTTCCCAGCTGCCATCTTTTGCCGCCCAGAGGGACATTTGCTCACATTTTCTCAATTTTTCGGTTCCTTAGTGGTAGAATTGAAACATGACTCTAAGAATGTTATAGAAGAATAAAACTTTGGCTGATCTAGATGGCTGAAGTGGTTAATAGCGCTTGCCAACTCAGCGCTTCCGTTCGAAGGGTCGCGGGTTTGAGTCCGTTTACGTGTGAAAATTTCGAGTTTCTCTTGAAAGACGAGTTTATCTCCCATTTAATGTTCCAATTATATTTTCTAGCATTTGAATATGCAGTTCACTTTATAGCATTCATTCAACAGACATCAGTATCTCTTTACATTCGTTAACTTAACCTAGAACATACTTTTAGTTCGGTTTACAGCGCTTCTACCAATGTATCTTGTAGCTATTTATTTGTTCGTAAACGACGCCCTAGACGGCGGGCGACCGAAAATATCGCGTGTCGGACCAAGATATGTTTCGTTTAGTTCTGACTGTTCCATTTGGCCGAATTCAGTTGGAGACTCTTAGCAATCTCCAACACGAAGGCCATGTGCAATACGTATAGATGAACTTGAGCGTGATTCTCGCTAAAGTTCAACAAATTGGACCCGTAGCTCAGTGCATCAACTGATGTCACTGCAGTGCCTCTGAACGGGAAGTCTTAGGTTCGAGTTCTAACGGCGGCAGGATTTCCGACACTAGCTTTTAGGTATGTCAAATTCAGTCGCTGTCTGGAGGAGAATTCTAGCGGCCGGCCGCTCTGGTGGGTAGTTTTCCGTGGTTTCTCCGATCAACACCAGGCGAATGCCAGAGCAGTACCCTACCAAACGGGCCACGGACCGCGCGCGATCTGTCCTTCCTCTTCCTTGTCCTATCCTTTCCCCTTCAACACACTTAAACTAACATGCACTACACTACCACATATTCCGGGAGATGGGTCAGGAGCTTAGAGCTTGTCCCGGCTGGGGCGGTGCCCCGCTGGTGGGAGAGTCCTGGTTAGGGGAAACCCCACTAGCAAACGGTAGGTGGGCATCGGATCTCGCCATCCAGCGGGGGAAGATCACCGCCATCTCCCGAGAAAAAAAAGCATGCACTACGCTAACGGGACTAATGACCAAAGCAGTTGACGCGCCCGGAAACACGAAGTCAGTACTGTTCCGTCAGTACTGTTTCCGTTGCATGGATCACACTCCAGTACGTGGCAGTCGCTGAAGCACCGCTTGTTAAGCGCAGTAGGAAAGATAAACTCTGGAGAACAGTCGAAGTCATTTTACTTACATATCACTGGGCTAGAATACAGCGCGAATCAGGATTCCCATTTGTAACTGAAAGGCTAAGGACAGAACGCGCAGTTTCATCATCGATACATTTTAGATGTTTCTACAATTTTTTGTTTCTAATTTTTTTTTATTTTTCCTGCACTTTTACCACTTTAATGTTTTTCTCTAGATTTATTTAGGGGAGAGTGCATGACATTCGACCCTGCGATTAAATAAGTAATATATTCAACAGCTGGAGTCAACATTTGAATTTGTTTTCATAAAAGATACGTCATTTTTCTTTGCTTTGAGGACATTTTAAAAACATTTTAAGAGAATTTTGTTGATCATATTTGGCGATGTTTTAGGTCAACAAAATCCGACCCTATTTTTTATATTTCCCCATCTTAGTGATCCTATGCAAATGCCCGACTGTGAGTCGTGTGTGATCGGCAAATGAAGATAAATTTTTATTTAAATGTTTTGGTCGACTGTGTCATATTATGGATTATGTAGAATGATGCACGCTAAAATCAACTCATGCTGTGCGATTTTATTCGTTTTAATGATTATCCGAAAATATTTTTGCTTGAAAGGTCCTGACAAGTTAAAATTTACAATTACGGAAAAATTTGGGGAGGGGGAATTTCCCATCATCACCCTGTGGATCCGCGCCTCTAATAAATTATTTAAAATATAACAACTAACTTGATGTGCCAGAAACATATAATATTATCTTCTCGAATACAAATGCCCTTCGCTTGTCTCAGTCTATTGTTGGCAATTTAATCATGTAAGTCATAAAACAATTCTCGTGATTTGTAGTGATAGTTTAAAAAACAGTTTAAATTTAAGAGCTCTTCTTCCAAAGTCATTTTTATTCATTCATGTATGAAACTTCCTCAAATATCATTAAATAATTGTGTCTTTCAAAATCACCGTTAAGTTTGCATTAAAAATGTTTTAACAAAATTTTTCTTTCTTTGCCGCGGGTCTTGATTACTTAATAATCTTGAACTGCGTTGATGGTTGCGAAGTATGGACGTTCATAAGTTCATAAGTTTTATAGGGGAATCTTTGTTTATATTCTTTTTTTAGTCACATCAGTCACTAAGGTTATTAGCGACTACATTATTTATAACAAGTGTTTATACAATTATAATTTCATCCATCATTACATTAACATAAATATATGCAAACATTGTATGGCATAACATATTTATGCAAACATTGTATGGCATTACATATATAATTCATTACATAATTAAATAATATCATCATATGTCATTAAGAATATTACAATTTTTATAGATCTTGGTCAATTAGTTCTGATATTCGGTGGAATACAATTAGGTATCTAAGGGACTTTTCTTCCTCAGTGTAGTACATTTCCGATTATTTTATATTGTTACCTAATTGCAATCTAGTCCACAAGCGGCTTCTTAATAATGTTTTCTACACCATCAACAAAATCCAAATATTCCCAAATAAGTTGCTCAGAACTGCAGTTAACGCACCTTTGTTTGTAAGCAACGCTAACCTTCACAAAGACCTAGCCATAGAGCCCGTCCTAACATACATCATTAAACTTTCCGCATCATTCTTCCAAAATATACACTCATTTACCGGTGCTTCCCACTACAACATAGGTAAAGAGCATCCCGTAGAAACTCGTCTCCGCAACCGACTCCCCTTCCACATCTTCCTCCGGAAACTGGCTGATATAAGATAATGAAATAAATAGTCCTCCCATAAACAGTCAACAATATCTATTTTTCCACTTTATCATTCGCACTTCTTCAATATATGTTTAATGTGAGGTGGCCGTAGCCAACCCCTTCCCATATTTGCGTCTGAAAATGCTGGCTCCGATCAACTGAAAAGCCATACGACTGAGCGTTGTATAATCAGCTCACTCTGTTAAATAAATAAATTAAAAATTAAAATTTTTTCTACTATTGTAAACTTGCCAACAAATCTACAACTCAGTTAAGCATATTTAAAGATGAAATAAAAGAATGATATTTATTTACAGCTCGGTACTTTAAATTTTCTCGGTGATGTTTCAGGTGAACGTTTCTCTTACGCAACTCGAATATCATGTCCTCTGAAATGTCCCAGGCGGACATGAATATTACATGCGTTCTCTACACGAGTTAAATTCATTCCCATAGTTCCCGAAAGTGGCTACCTTCGTTCTCTCGGTAAAATGTAGTACATGGATTCACCAAGTTACATTCCCTAACCTTTGTTCTGTAAATAATTCTATTCACATTTGTCATTGGGCATCTACTCTATAAAACAGTCATTTTCTCGTTCATGTTTTGTACTCGTTCACTAATCTGTGTCACGAGTGGCTCCTACGGATCTTGTTGAATACACGATTTGCATAAAATTTCAAGATTCATTTTCCTGTATTATTATATTCTAATCTACCGGTGGTCTCGGTTTGCGAGACTCCATGTTCAATAAAACATCAATACATTTCACTACATATTCAATTAAAAACTAAGGTGATGATGAGCATGCAAATGAACAATTTTTACAACGTTAATACGAAGTTTGATAAAGTTATTGTGGCTTACTATCCTAGTAGAAGTTATCACAAGCAAAATACAGAATAACAATTAATTTCCCGCTGCAATAGCATGCCGTATTGGTGGCAACTACACTCTCTGCTTCCTTTGTTATAGTTTTTCCGCACCTCGGCGGGGAAAAGAAGCTGACCCAGGCGGGACATCGAACGACAGCGCGTGACCATAGGGTCCATTTTGGCTTCGGCGATGTCACGCTAACATGGCTATGAGCAATATTGACTCCCCGAATCAGGCGAGAACGTGGTCAAAGTGAGTGGTCTCTCAGCACATGTTACGGGTTGGTCACGGGAAGGAGTTCTACGCACAAGTTTAGTGTCGAAATTAAACAACATAAATGCGTCTTTGAGACATCGGTGGCATTGACCCCACGTGTTCGCTCAAGATGGAAGCCAATGTGAGTGCATCTTCGAAGCTCAAAGTATATTGTAGAAGTTCATGTACAGCACGCAATGTCTAATGTGAGAATTTTGAAGCCACGTTCAAGACACGAGTCAGAAGTATGACTTAGTAAAAAATCCAATTGAAATTTATTGCGAAGTGCCAATTTCGAAGTTCGAGCTAGGAGTGTTTTTGACGCCTCACACGCGACAAAACGAAGGCTTCGATCCCCTCCATTGATCCGAGTGACTCACCCTGATTGCTTTAAATCAGCTATCGGGAGCGGGGGCGGGATGACACTCGAACCAATGGTGCGCTAGTTCATGTGCCAGAGAAAAATTGCCGTTGAATTTTTGGTGCGAAAGTTACTGCATGGCTCCTTGGGGGGGGGGAGTTACTCCCCGCTCGCAGTTGGTGGAATGGGGTGCTCCTGCGGCCTCCATCTTTGAAATTATTCTTTGGCCGAAGAACCGTTTGACCGACGCACATGTTTGAGTAGAGAATCGCGGGCCCCTGCAATTTTATGAGAGGGTCGATTGGCAAATATGTGTGGAGAGGGGTCGTTTCCAGTCTATAGGTAAGAAAATACTTCTAAGATCAATGGTAAATCTCAGTATGTCTATGGAGAGATAAATGTTATACCGCTGTGCTAAATCCACCGACCGATGTTAGCAAGTTTCAAAATCGAAACAAAAAGCAATTATGACGCATTTCTTCGCGATGCTTGTTTCAAATTACATATATAAAGTTAGTTTTGTTCATTTAAAGGATAACTTTTTTCCCTGAGAAGATATTTATGGAGTACTTATTTCAAAATTAGAACGTTTTACAGTAAAAAGCTTTTTGATATTGTAACTAAAACTATTCAACTTAACTATTTTTTCTTGGACAATTGCAGTTACATTGGTCATCGTTTTACCTGCCGAACGCAGTGCAACCCTTCGCTCCAAAACATATTCCCCCTTCTCTCTTGAGATAGCCGAGAAATGTTATTGATATCAATAGAAAATAATTTGAACATGTTTAATTTCGTGATTGATGTCATAAGTATTTTTGGGAAAGTAGTTAAGATGACATTGCAGAGAAAGAAGTGAAATCTTACAAACCTAGTGGCCAGTACATGATGATACATGTGTAATTATTGTTAAAATAAAAGTTTATATTATATTTGTAATTTTTTATCTATACATAAAATTAATAAACAAACATAAATTAACTAGAGGTGCTACAGAATGGCTCAGACTTCCTCGTAGTAAGGTTTTCAAATTTTCTTCGTGTGGACTGGTTTTCAGGTCTTACTCTGTCTCTAGTCAGCTGCCATCTATCGTTGCCCGAAGAACGTTTTTGACATTTTCTCTACCTATAATGCTAACTGCACTGTTTAATTTGACATAAAGTTCATTTTGGTGTTATCTTTTGTTTTTGCAAAAATTACAAAAGTTAGTTCTTTTTCAAATATTTCTCACGCCGTTCACATGCACATTTTAAAGGATTTCTATACATTATTGAAATTGTGAGTAAAAGTTCTTCAACTGATTTTAAATGAAATTTTTCGAAATCTCAAAAGGTTCCTGTGAAAAAGAGTCCAAATTTGGTTTTTATAGAAAATCTTAACTCAATTTTCTTAAAAACGGTACAAAATTTCTTGAATAAAGTTGCTATTTAGAACGAGGTTTTAGCCTTCTTTAAGATTCTTAAAATATATTTCGGTTCTATTCGGCTATTGGAAAGGTATCAAAAAGGAGAGTGACATAAATGACAATGAGCTAGTACATTTATTTAACTACCACTAGGGAGGACAGTTTACATTTTATTCCAACATCATATTCTGCATTCATTTCTATTTATTTTGTAACAGCTTCACACACGGTTTTGTCATTACACTTTACATTACACATTTCATCCATTTTGCATTTTAATATTGATTATCATTCTTGTATCTTTAAACCTCCAATGCATTCTATCAGATGCGCGTGACTGCTGGCTGAGTGTTGAGTGTGAACCAGCTGATTAGGCCAACGGGAAACGTCAAATTCGTTCGGTGCTTTTGTTAAGGTAATTAATTTGTTGCAGTGTTAGTTTTTATTTGTTGCTTATGAGCAGTGTGCTTGTTACGTTTTGGAGAACCACATTGAGTTATTTTATTCAGCAACACTTTTGCTGCTGCATGTCTCTAGTTATTAGAAAGCTTTCTGGCATGTAAAAGTTTCTTGAATTTGTTCAACCTTTTAAGAGGGAAAATGTAGTAATTTTGAACCGGAAGGAAATTATTTTCTATCGAGAAATATTTCATGGTTTTGAACTTTTATGTCCTTGGGTATTTGCGTATAACAATGAATGTGAAACAATTATTGGTAATTACCTGAGTAAAATCAGCACACGTTTGGTTATGTGTAGGGAGAAGATATGCGGGAGATTTGGAATGAAATTTGGTGCTAAATGCCAATAACGAATGTTATTTATTGAATAGTTGTGTCTTGTTAAATTGACGTTTTGTCTGTTGATGTCTTTGATTTTGATATGGATTTTTAGCCAATGTTCAACATCAGAAAACATTTTTGCTTTTAAGGTTAATTTCTAATTTTTTTGCCATTTGAAAGGTTGAAGAACAATATCACAAACTCCAAATAAAACAAATGCATAAAATAGCTGTTTAATGCTATAAATACATTGCAATGAACATTAGTATTAAAATGGCTTTAATAGTTTAGTATCAATAAATTATTAATTTAAATTAAGAAATTATAGAACGCTTTCGTAGAGGTAATGGAGTTATAATTTGAATAATGAACTATATATTCAGTCACTTTTGTCAAACAACTATATCATTTATAATTAAGGTGGTTGCCTGTTAGATTTTACGGCCAGTTCAAAATCGATACTACGATCATAGCCTCTTCAAAAGTTTCATTACAAATAATCATGCAATTAGTCACAGTAATTGTTTCCGTCCTTGTCATTTAAGTTTTTTCTACAATTCATTGAATTTGGCTTCGTTTCCTTTAAAAATGCCTTAATCCGGACGCCATGAGTGCTTTTATTGTCATGTGTGGGTCTTGAGGATGACCGCGTCTACAAGTCGTTGCAATAAGCGCGTTTGAAACTGTTAGTGTCGGCTGACCAGCGAGGAAGAGGAGACATGTCCTCCGTCACGTGGGGGCGAGAGGGGGAGGCAGGCCGACTGACCAGTGGACGGAGTGTTGAACCATCCTTCTGATTTCGACAGCTGTCAACAATGGAAGTGTGAGGTACTAGCGAGTCTATACAATGCAGCTGAATAGACCTCTTGATTGCCAGATTAACAAACCAAGAGAGAAAAATCATTAGTTAATTTCTGAGAATTGTGTAATTTTAAAAATAAAACATTTGTAAAACTGGAATTAGAATTTTTTGGAGGGGAATTCACTAAAAATGTTGTGTAATTAAAATAGGAGACACTTGTAAATTCTGTGTTAAAGTTCGCAAGGTTTAGTTCTTGGTCTAGCAATACAATACAGAGTGAAGATATTGCTGATCAATTGCAATATGGTATCCAATTTATTAAGAAAATGTTCAAGGAATTATTTATCTATAGTATGTGTAATGAGTTTTCTGAGTAATTAACTGAAACTGTTATGCTTTTCTTTTCATTCAGGATTTAATACTTCAGTTTTAATTCTCTGTTTAAAGATATTTACTGTAAAGTGTTAATAATTTAAAAGTGCTAGTAATTTATGAAGCAAATGAAAGTGCATGACATTTAAAAAAAAGCTTCAAAAATGTAAAGACCAGAAAGAGTCCAAAATATGAGATCTGATGATAAACATGAGTTTTAATACCAATATTCCAAAACCTACTTGATAAACAATGCAAAATGCACAATGTGGCACAATAAATATTAAAGTTTAATTATGGGTTGTGATTTCAATAGAATGTTCTGAGGGTAACAGCTGATCTAAAGACGTGTTGATGCCTCTCAACACGTAGCAACATTATTATCTTTTCAAAAGATAAAAACAAAAACACGATATACAGCTTTTAAAATATTAATTACACATTTTTTTTAAAAAATAAACGTCAATCAAAAAGCTTAACTACTAATAAGATTTTCTTAAAAATAATTCTTTCAATATTTTGATGATGATGATGATGATGATGATGATGATGATGATGATGATGATGAGGTATTTCTTATTTTAGATCTAAGAATTATTGGATTTTTAGTGTCTTACAAGAAGAGATACATGAAGGCGACTAGACAGGCAGGCTGTTTCTGTCGCAATGCAAACTAATTTTAAAAGTTAAAGAAAAAACAAAAGTTGGAATTTCAAGTCCATCACATTTGAGCAGAAATGTATATTATATGATATACTGTTTTACGAATATTAATAAAATACAGTGAAGCATAGTGTTACACACTGATACACCATAATAAGTATGATATTTATTTCAATACTGATAATACAAGGAGACAAGTAGGAACAAGCAAGAGTCCTGCAACAGACGTGAAGCAACAGGGATATTTATAACTACATCAAGGCAGAGCCCAAGAAAGAAACGAATAAATAAAAAATTGGGTCAGGGGACTATAAGATGAATAATTTTACTGGTACACAGAAAGCAGACGCTTGTGTACCGTTCGCAGAGGAACCAACCTGGATTATGTTGATGTTAATAAGATTATGCAAATAGTCAATTCAAAATCTCATTGCCCACCTGCGGCTCCGCGGTCTCTCTCTCCCACCGCCAGCAGCACCATCACGTAAGAGCCGGCCGTCTCGAACACCTACGAACACATACACCTTGCAACACACACCCATCACCTCGATTGGGGGAGTGTACATTTCAGGAGGTTGGTGTTGGAGAGGTTGAATGATGAGGTCGCGCTTCTCTGTGCCAAGGGATTGAAGTGGTCGTATTAAGACCCTATGAAAAGTCGCGTCATCCTTCTTGTCACCTAGCTAATTAACTTTGAGTTCTCCTCGCAAAATAATAATAGGGAGTGAAATAATAAAGTAGGATATTAATGAATTGAAATTCCTGGATATACAAAGGATATATCTGCTGGAGCATGTCCAGCGTTAGGAATGACGTGACGGTGAGCATGAAGCCGCATGGTCCTGTTCAGCATCAGTAAGAGGAAGCGCTGACTTGAGAATGTTGACTGTGGAAAAGGTTGAAGATTGAGCCTGTGGTTTGAGAATGTCAAAGGAACTGAATGCGGAGGAGGTCAAGTGCCGATGAGGTAAAATGCGGAGAAGGTTAGGGGAAGAGCTGGTTGCGTGTGGAGAAGGTTGAGTGTGAATGTGATTGATCGTTAAGAGGTTGAGGTAATTGAGGTTGTGTGTAAAAGGTTGAGTGCTGAGGGGAAGGAAGGTTGGGAAAATGTTGGTTTTCATGAGTATACGCTGGAAACAATGTGAGAGAGCGCGAGAGGTGAGGGACTGAGTGTGTGAAGGAGTTGATTTTGAAAGATATTAAGTGAGGAAGCGTTGCGTGAAAGGAGACTGGCAGTAAATTGGAATTTGCGAGTGGTGAAGTGAAGGAGTTTAAATGTGGAAGGGAGTGAGGAGAAGGTTAAGAATAAAGGATTAATTGAAGGACAGGTTGACTGTAGAAAAGGTTGAAAGAGGATGATGTTGGGTGCGGAGTAGATTGAGGTGGAGGATGTAAAGTGTGAAGAGGTTGAGTGTGGAGGCATTTGTAAGTGTGAAGGGGACAAGGCTGTGGAGGAGGTTGCTGTTAAAGAGGTTGCTAGGGAAGGAGATTACTAGTGAAGAAAATTGCTTGTGAAGAAGATTACATGGGGAGGAGAATGAGTGTGGAAGAAGTTGACAGTAGAAGAGGTTGAAAGTGGAAGAAGTTGATTGCGGAGGAGGTTGAGTATGAAGGAGGAGGCTGAGCGTGGAGGCGAGAGGTATTTGAGCATATACCTGCTGCAGCGTGCGCAGCGTGACAGGAATGAAGCCGGCCGTGAGAACGAAGCCGCGTTGGCCCTGTCTCAGCACCATCAGGAGGGAGCGCCGAGCACTGGGGTTCCCGTTGTACCAGGCGCTGGCATACGCCGCCTCGCCCACGCCACTCGCCTGCAACACCCACCAACCATTTAACACCATCTGTGAGGAGATTTCTGCGAGAGCGCTATTACATAATGCATATAACGACAATTTGGCACAGGAATCTGAACATAAACGTGTCAATAGCTATATATGGAGAGTGAAAATTAGGTTACCTCTGTCGTAGGGGAAGCCTGGTCCTTTCATTTTACTTGCGAATAAAAATAGAGTACTGCGAAACCGAATAATTCCCCACAATCTGAACGCTTTCCTCTAGGTGTTCAAGTTCTAAAAGTAAATTAACTAGATTTTGTAACTTTTTAATTTAAAAGTTATACGAATTATAAAAGGATTATTATTATATTGTGTTTATTAACTATATAATTATATTCAAGTAGTATTGTATTGATTTGTGATGTCGCGTTGTAAAGTGTAGTGCTATAGAATAGTAGAAAGAGAAGTGAAGAGCAAATGTGAAGTGAAGTACAGTGTAATTAGAGTCGTATATAATAGTTTAAAATACTTGTGCAGGTCACTCATAAAATGTAAAGTTAATTCTATTATTTTATTATTAAACTAATTGTTACCATTTTTACTAATTATTATTATTATTATTATTATTATTATTATTATTATTATTACTATTATTATTATTATTGTTGTCTTAGAATAATTTTAACTTAAATTTTATTTATATATCTTATTGTAATATGAAAATCGTAGTTCTGCCACTAGGTTGTTAAAACCAACCTGCAAAAATAATAAATATCTATCTATCTAAAATAATTGGATGGGCCCCGTCGACACAAACGTTTTAATGCCCACTTTTCGTGTTTCGATGTGTAATATTTCTCAAACAAAATTTAAATGGAACACTATTGATTTTAAATAATTATTTAGTATGAACATATTAAAATCAACTGATTTGAGTCAAGTTATTAGGTTTTAATTCAATTAAAATTTCAAAAATGAAAAATAAAAACAATGTCCATTTATACTTACTTTCTCGATAGCATCTCTCCGAACCAACAATACACAATCATTTGCAATACTTGGACGCTTAAGAGGAATGCGGTGGAGAAGAAATCTAATCCATTCATTTCAGTCTACAAAAAAGAAATGTTAACTGCATATAACATCATAATGAGCATCTAAAATCTTTGTAGCATTTATCACATTCGCTGCCCTCACAAAGATAATGCTTTTACAAAAATATCATCAGATATGCATCTAAGTTCAATTCCGTACGTTTGGTACAAAAATGGGAATAAAAATTATGAAATCGATTGTTTATTTATTTATTTATTTATTTTACGTCAAAAAACAGTTAAAAACTGCGTATGACGTGCTATGGGGAAAAGTGAATTGTGTGCACATTTTCAAAATTCTGTGATCCCTACACTAAGTCATATACTACTTAAATTTGAATTTTGAAAGGGAGAAAAAAAACAAAAAACTCCCATGTAATAAAATCTATTTTCAAGGATAAATAAGCAATAAATTTTGAATTTTGAAAGGGAGAAAAAAACAAAAAAACTCCCATGTAATATAATCTATTTTCAAGGATAAATAAGCAATAAATTTTGGCTCTTATTACTTCCTGCCGCGACAACACGGAAACGATAATTTGAAGAATTGTGTTTCCCACTGAATTCTAGAAGACGTGCACAGAAAATGAAGTTACATTTATGTCCAGAAGCAAAACAAGGGGCCATCTCAGCATTTGCTCAATGGATCAGGGAAACTGGACGAAAAACCTGATCGAGATGGGGGTCATTGACCCGGAAGCTGTAGTAAATAGTTTTAGGTTTTTAACTATTTATATCCAAATGGAAATAATGCATTATGTATCATTGGTAAAATTAATGTTACTTTTTTTGTGATGCTCAGTATAGTCTCTAATTGTATAGAAACAGTTATGCAGCAGAAACGATTTCACTTGGGATTTAAACTTTTCTATTTAAGTTAATCGTTTAATGTCATCTGGCAAAGTGTTGTAAAATAATGTCCATGTATTGTATGTGAATTTTTTGTAATGAGCTGTTGATACTGTCACCTAGTGAATATGATTTCTACGTCGAGTGTTATAGTAATAGACTTCGGCATTTTCTGAAAATATATTCCCGCCCTTGAGCGTCATTTTTTACAAAAACCACTGATTCGTAAATAAAAAGACACGGTAATGGTAGAATTCCTAGATTAATGAAGAGAGGCTTACATGAATCACGTGGGTGGGATTTGGTTATAATTCGTACAATTCGTTTTTGTAATCTAAAAGTCTGGGAGCTATAAGATGTATTTCCCCAGAATATTATGCCATATCTCAGGCGGGAATGAACATTCGCGAAGTATACACAAGAGCATATGAAGGCTGACTGAATCTGCAAGAATTCTGAACGCGTAGCATAATGAACTTAATTTTGTGTTCAATTCATTTAAATGGACGTTCCATTTACGGTTTGACTGAATTGAGAGACCTAGAAATTTTGTTGCCTTAACATCAGTCAATGGTACACCGTTCATTTTCAATGGAGCACAGAATTGTTTATTTGAAATGGAAAACTGCATTAAAACCGTTTTCTTTTCGTTTACTATTAATTTGTTATTTCGGAACCAATTTGAAACATCTGATATTGCACTATTTACTGTTTCTTTATTGCAAAGGATGTTCGTATCATCCGCAAAGAGAACCGTTTTTCCGTTTCGAATCGTCGAGGGCATATCGTTTACGTAAAGTAGGAACAGAATAGGGCCTAAAATCGATCCTTGAGGAACTCCACATGCAACGGGCAAGGAGTCGGAAAGGTGCGTACGTAATGTTCCATCATTCCAGTGAGGTATTTCAACTCTCTGAGATTGTTTGATTGAGCATTCCATGGTAATTAGTCCCGTAAAGGAAGTGTTCGTTTTCTCGCAAGGTAGCCAGATATCTCTCAGATTTCGTTCGTTTTCTCGCAAGTTAGCTCAGAATTCTCCTCCAAGGAGGAGACAGCGAATTACATTTCTAAAAAGCGAAAAGCCTTTATCACTTCTCTCAAAAATTATAATCAATATTACATGTAATATTTAATATTGATTATTCTAACAATTCTACATGTGTTGATTTTCATTTGCGTTTTATTACCAATCTCGAGTTTATTTAACTATTTTTTCAAGTAAGTACATAATTGTTTTTAATATTATAGTCGAACGTCAACTATCCGGACATCAATAGCGTACCGTCAAATAACCGAAATGTTGAAAATCAAAAAAGGTTTTACAACTTAATGTATATTTTTAAATTTAACTCAATAGCCACGTTGCTGCTTGTTCAATATTGAATTTAAAACTTTTATTTTAATATTTTAAGTGTTTATTAGTTTAAAATATAATTTTACTTCTGTTAGAATCTTTTTATTCTTATTACTTGTTTTGTATTTCTTATTTTGAAATCGAGTTCATTGAATTTATAAGGTGAATCTATGTGTGTGTCATTGTGCTACATTGTTTCCTGTATTCCTGGGTTCAATTTTCCTGGAAAATTTCGAATCTTTCTACTCAATTCATTTGTTTCCCAGTCTTCGAATTTTACTCTGTGCATAATGGTGTCGATGATTATTTCGGATAATCGATGCTCTACTGTACCTTACTGACATCCTTTTAATATTGGAATTAGCTACAAGAATGACAAAAAATGAATAGATTACTCATCAAACATAGGTCATGTTCCAACTTCATTCGTTTATGTTCTCTGTGCAACAAACGCATATTTATTCAAAAGAAAATTGATATATTATCATATGAATATTTTGTGTGACTTTTTATTCTAAATTTTTAAAATATCGCTGCCACTTTTTTAATGTGTCACAAATTTAATTAAAAATTTATCACAACAAATTCCGGTATTTCTCACGAGTTATATCTGCGAATTACAAAAAGGTGGTTTATGAACTTTAACATGTGCTTCATATTTTAATAATGTTTAGTATCATGTTCTTTTTCTTTATTTTAAATGAAACTTAAAATTTAAAATCTCAAATATGTGATTTACCATATGGATATTCCTTTTTTGACAAAAGCAGTATTTCAAAAAATATATTATTTGATTGATTTCTGGTAGCTAACACAATTTTTATAATGACTTCTATTGATGCCCTTACTAATTAACAATAACAAAGAGTTAAACCAAAATGATATTGTCACAGCCAAATGATAACGCATATATTTACAATGAAACATTAGCAATTTTGACTTGATATATAACGTACCTTTATTTATTTTTGTCACAAAAAAAATTTTAAAATATTTATTAGAACATTTCATTTGAGAAAATTTAAAACGCTTGTTCTTATTCTTTCAATTCACATTTTATTGTAATTAATTTCACAATATTTTAAGAGCATTATGAGAAATTTGAGGACATAATTTTATTAAAGCGAAATCCAATTTGACCTTCATGTACATTACTTTCTTATGCGCAATATTTTGATAAAAATCCTTTCCCATTCAAGTAATATAGTAGAGACCTACGATCATCACAATGTATGATGTGCAGCATATGCCGATAGCAGCTGCAACAAAAAGGAGAAAGAACACAGGATTGTAGAAATCCCTTACCATTAAGAGGACCCTGCAACAAAACATTATCGTTATTAACTCAAATATAGTGCAAGTAAATTTCTATCGAATAACATTACACTATTCTTAAACCCTCATTTACATATTTTGATCATATGATAAACACATCGAGAGTTTATATGTTAGAGTGGGAAATAGGAAAAATACTCCTACTTTCATCCAACTCTTTCCACAATACCCCCAAGAATCGGTGTCAATAAAAGATAAAAGGTTAAACCACTAATAATGTTATGAAACAGGACAGATTTTTTTTGAAACAGTTGCGGCATTCTCGAAGTAATCATATTAGTTATTATTTAATTATTACATTACGAAAGTGCTATAATGATTTCAATGAAATTTTCATTGAAAGGCTTGAAAATTAATGAAGATGTTAGCCCAGTCAATTAAATAGACAAGAAACTAAAGGCACCTAGATTCCGTGTGTAACACAATGTTTATTCATTACAGTTGCAAAATTGAAAACAAATTCCTCTGTGTTCGAAATAGTGATTTATAAATAGTGTCAAACGGTCCGGCTTCTAAAATGACTCTCTTTTCACTGTGAACCTAGTTCGAACTTATACCGGAACATCGCTGTCAAATTTTGTAACCTAGTCTGTAGTGAATACATTTTGCTAGCGGTGAAAAGCACTAATCCCATACTGACAACCCAATTTCACTGTTTTCACTAAGAGATCACTCGATTACAAGGTTTTCTATGTTGTTTTTAGCCACCTTACATGATTCTTTAGGTGAAACCCCTATTTATGAAGGTCGTTAACACTAATTCAATTTTTATTATATGATTATTGTTTTACTGTAGCATCAAACACAACCAACGTAATTTAACCAATTAGTTTTTCTCACTTGCTTTTAGATTTCTCCCATGACGCCTCTGAGTGTTAGAAGCGGATTGCCTCTGCATTATAAGGTCCAGGTGTTTCGATTAATCAATGAAAGATCCAGTCCCATTACGATCTTTGAATGCCAATAAATAAAATTGCAATTATGTAGCTGTCTGACACAAATTAAAACTTAACCATTGTATGATCATTCGAACTTCATTCAATAACTGAATATAGAGTAGTTAATTTCGAGTATTTGAAAAGGGGGACTCTAATGTGACCCTTGCGGAGCGCCCTCACCGCAGCAGCTCCTGGTGCCTACGAGCGACCTCTGCCACCTCCTGCGCCATGCGGTCCCCCGGCGCGCCCTCTCCCCTCTCTGCTCTCTCCTGAGGGCCCTCTTCCCCCTCCCCCTCCTCGCCTTCGGAGCCGACTCGCAGCAGCCGCTTGGACAGCTCGTCCAGCTGCGCGCACAGCGTCAGCACCAGCTTCACGAACGTGGCGGAGAAGGCGGCCATGTTGTAGCCCCAAAAGGCACCCGTCGCGTTCACCAAGATGAGTACGATCAGGTTTGGTATACCTGCGAACCGATTGAACATTTGTTTCGGGGTCGGACGATTGAACACAACCAAGATTGAACTACATAGATGTGGTCGAAGGCTGGAACCTTATTGTGGGCTTGGAAATGAAATGTGCCTATATAGAGACGTAGCTGATATGTGTGCGTCCTGAGGGGGAGCCTGACCACACATGATTTGATTGACACCTCATTTGGCGCGCAAATGAGGACGCGTTCCAGAGTGTCAGTGTCGGTCGATCGGCTATTTACGGGAGGCCTTCCAACGTCACAAAGAGGTGAGTAGGAAAAATGAGCCGACTTGACGAGTGGACGAGGTATTCAATTCTGAAATCTGCGGTCAAGAGCGGACTAAGACAGGCATAGCAATTTCATTAGGTAAAACATGGTAAGCTTTCGACGAGTGTTTCTAATACGTAGCGCTGCAATAGAGTAAGTTAAAATTCATAAATGAGTAGGCAACAAGAACATGATATGTAGGGAAAGGAACTTTAACCCTTCAGTAGTCGCGTGGATTACTATTGTAATCCATTCGTATTCATTCGCTGATTACAACGAGAGTTGACAATATTGGCACAGACTTTTCAGTACCTTTTTCAGTTTCTAACCTAAGCTGACAACAGGAATATCTCTGCAATCGATACTCTGAAAGTTTATTCAAAGCACTATTTTAGAGAAAAGTTGACCAGAAGAGGATTTCTAAAGGATCTTGCTTTGTTCTTTATGAAATCAGAAATGAAAAAGAAAATCGACGGAAAATCTGACGACAGTTATAAAAACACGCGAAAGACTTCTCCTGGGAATTCAAGAAGGGGCCAAGGCTTTAGCGGAGTCATCAAAGGGCAACATGGGATGTTGTTATCCCTGTGGACGTCAACGAAACCAGATCACTCGACAGTACTGCGAAAATTGTGTTCAGTGGGTGTGCCACATTCAGAAAATCTATGCAATATTGATCTGATATTGACATTGAAATACATTCAGAATAGAGGCTCCAAATGTTTACACAATTTTGTCAAACTGCTATATTTAATAATCGTAATGCAAACTATAACAAGTGCACAACACATTTAGAACACAAGAATTTTCAAAACCTACTATCTAAGCGCATGAATTTGACTATGTTTAAAGGCATGATACATGCATTTTTGTTAGCATTTCATAGAATCGGTAATATATCTACTTTCTAATAAATTATTTAGTATTTTGTAAATGTTCAGTGTTTTAGATGACATTAATCGTACATATTTGAACATAAAGACGATTTGTTTAGAATACGATTTTTAAAAAATGAATTACAACTGTAATCCATGCGACCACTTGCGTTACTATTCTGATCGCGACCACTGAAGGGTTAATTTGCATTGTGAATTTAGTAAACATTTTACAGTTTCTTAAAGTTACGAAGGAGAGAACGAAAACAAATAAAGTATGGTGTAGCAGAATTTTAATATAGCGCTTGCAGATTCGATTTGGCGACGTTTGTTCCTGTGTTTGCACCAGAAACGTATTAATAAAACGAGAGATGCCATTCCAGCGAACGAAAGAACTGTTTCATGAATCGCACGAACTGCCACTTGTCAAAATCACGAACACCAAATTCGTGAGGGAAGGCACATTGAAAGAGTCCATTTTTAAGGAAGATCTGGTGTACTGAGAGGGCAACCGTCTGGGGCAGAAGAAAGAAGATCCCAAGTTGTGTGTGAAGAGGGCTACGCAAGAGGACCTTCGAAGGCACAGAAAGTCCGCCGACCTTATCCGTTTGCAGCCATCGTCGAGTTAAAACGCTAGAGGAATGTTATTGTCAGAAGCTCACGTCCCAACAATACTGAAAAGTTATGTACTCAAAAATTTAATGTAATTGAATTGACCTTCATTTTTTGCTAACTAGATTGACTACCCTACAGAAAAGTAGCAGTTGATTTATGAGAACCGTGTGTTTTTGAAAAGTAAAACACTTGTAAAATTATAATAAGAACTTATTTTGGAGGAGCATTTATGTAATTTTAGTGTAAGTGAAAGAAGATATCATTGTGAATTTTATGCTAAAGTCAGTAAAGAGAGTTTAATTAAAGGCCCGTTAATTGGACACAGAGTAATCGAATCCTAAGTTATTGCTTCTAATTTTCATATGAAATCCCATTCTATCAGGAGAAGTAACAAAATAATTAATTATCAAATGCTAAAGGAATGTTGTTGTCTTTTGTTTGAAGTGACTTGTTTCAGGATTATATGAATGTGTGTTTTACTTTCCTTTTTTCAGTTTGCGAATTTAATAACCCCCCCAGTTATATTGGAATTGTTGCCAGATTTTCTTCACATGTGGTCTCCATCACTGACTTCTCCCTACCAAGACACCTGTGCCTTCATGTTCCCAAACATTTCATCAATATTATAATTCATGTGGCGATGTTCCATCACATAACTATTGTCGACCGTTAAAAAAACCTGAGGATGGGTATTAATTTAAATAGGAAAAACACATTTTCCCAATTAAGGTGCGTAAGTCTAATTAATAGCGCCTCTTAATTGATGCTTCACAGTTAAGTTTAAAGGCTGGGTTGTTACACAATAGGAATAAGTGGTCTTCCAATTTTCTTGTTCATGCAGGGGAATGAAAGCTATGATGCAATGAAATCTATCCTCTCGGCTTAACTTAACATGTTCACTTGGATGGTTTATTATGATTTGAAGGTAACAGCCATACTTAAAGATTTGCAAGGATGATTTAAAAATGTTTTTGTTACTTTGGGATATCAGAATAACAGCAAAACATCATGTACAAAGGAATTATCTGGACTTGAACAGCACACAATTGATAAAAGAGACGTTACTCATGCTCCACTGAATCAACCAAAACATTCATTCTTCCTTCATTGCATATTAAACTCGGTTTAATGTGCTCGTTTGTAAAATCCCTACAGAAAGACAGTCCGACATTCGTGTACTTAAGGGGAAATTTTCCCAATATTATCGACGCTAAGCGTAGTGCTGGTATTTTTAAAGGACCTCAATACAGGACCCTCCTTCAAAATTCAAATTTTAAAACAAAAATGAACAGTGTGGAACTGGCAGCGTGCAAATCATTTACAGCTGTGTGTGATAGTTTTCTGAGAAGTTAAAGAAATTCCAGTTATGAGGAAATGGTTCGTGATTTGTTTCAAGTTTGTCAAGCTCTTGACTGCCGAGTGCCGTTAAAGTTGCATTTTTTATTCCCATTTGGAGATTTTTCCTAATAATTTAAGTGTCATGAATGATAAACATGGAGAACGAGTCACCAAGAAAACCTCCAAAATTACAATACTAATGGAGGTGGCATGGGTAACTTTTGTTGGTTCCTTTGCAGGAAAACTCCCAGTTTAATATCGTACACGATGCAATATAAATAAATGCAATGCAAATAAAAAATAGTGATATTAATGTAGTGTTTAAAAACTACATTTACATTTTTATTATAATTTATTATATTATAATTTTTTAATTTCAACAATTATTTGTTTAGGTTAATAGTTGTCTGCAATAATGATGTATTACTTGTTAGACTCATTAGAATATGAATGAGATAAATTAGTAACTAATAAATGTGACGTGATAGAAATTTCTGTGAACTGCATTGATTCAGCACTCTGAAATTAGTAAAGACCACCCACTTTCATTCCTGTTACTTAAAAAAGGTTTTATTTGTGACCTAGTGTTATCAGTCTAGGCTATTTTTTTCGGTTTTACATCACTCTCATCTCAGTTTCCAGCTATTGGCGCCTAAAACATATTTTTTCACGTTTTCTCATTTCTCGATCCCTAATAGTCAAATTGGATTATGAATATAAGAATATCATAGAAGTGAGCCACTACATGTACATTGTCATTGAAAAATTGTTGTTTTTTAAGAAAATGTCGTTTGGGCATATCTGGAAATGGGCATCTTGAATCTCATTTTCAACTAAATTTTGAGTTTTAGAGAACCTTCATAGAAATCGTTTGAAGCACGTATACTCATTTATACTTTTTGAAGAAAATTTTTGAGAAAAAAGCTATTCAGTGCTTTCCCGGAAATTACCCAAATTCATATTAGGGAAGTGGAAAGTAACGTTTGCTAGTTTCTGGCAGGGAAACTTCCAGTTCAACATATAAGATGCAATCTATTAGCGTATATTTTCAATAATACTCAACACATTTTAATAAATTCATTTATATTTCATTTAAATTAAAAATATTGGCGAAATATTTAAAGAAATAAATGGACCCGTTTTCTAGAAAATGCATTTGAGAAAGTTTTGAAAAATTTCGAGTTCATTTTCTCAGAAAACTTTGACTTTTTGAGAATACTTTGTAACACATCATTGAAGCACATATACCATAAATGTAGGAATCACCAGTACCAGTAATGTAAACATAAACGTCGGGGGAGAGACATCAAAAATACTACATTTGTGCATTTTTTGCAAAAAGAAAATAGTACAGCAAAGTAGCGTTTATTTCATCTTATAAAGTGCATTTATCTGCACAAAAAGGTTAATAAAATTTGCAGCCTTTTTGGGGGAAATTATATTCTTAATATTTTTTAATATTGCCCATATTTCAATAAAAATTATGCAAAAACTACTAACATTTTCAAAATCAGTACATGACGGTAAAGTAAAAAAAACGCTATCTTTAATATTGAAGCTGTAGGAAAATGCTGAAAAAATTCAAACTTTTGTAAATTTCAAAATTTAAAGTAAACAGTGATAATCGGAGTTTCATCACTTTGTTTATGTATTTCACTTTATTTTCCCAAGCAATTTACGCAAATAATTGCATATTTGTCTGCGAACATTTTTAAAATGTCAGAGGGTCATAATCAAAATATCCTCAAATTTCAAAAATGTTTTTATTAACTTACGCTTGTCAAATTTGGAACAATGTAGCAAATACCCATCTGAAGAAACTACAAATTATACGAAATATGTACTTAACAAAAGCCGTGCAAGTCCCATAGCTTATTCCAAAAAGCAAATACACAGAAAATTAAAAATTCCCCCATTAAAGAATACATTCTGCAGATGAGCAACAGATTCTTTCACCCTTTTTCGTCATGTACAAGCGCACAAATATTAAATCTAGGCAAAATCGCATCCATTCCAAATCGCATTATCTCTCGATACCCCAAAGACTCACTTAAACCACCGTAAATTAGAATTAATCCACACCTCCCATTAACCACTTCTGCTGACGAAAACGTTAAATAACTAAATATAAAACTTGATAGAAGCTTTTCTGAATTACAGCTCTGTTGACTTGGTTGACTAGGTAGCCGTGTAACCCTCCTCAAATACTGTTAGCCGAAATGCCAATTTTATATGTGAATAAATGTATATTGAAACCCCTAAAGCATATTAGCCGACAGGCAGAAAACCATTTTAAAAAGAAATGATTTTCAAACTCGCAGGCTTCAAGTCAACCAGTTCGACCAGGAATATGCATTTTGAAAAACCTTCTACAAGTGTTTAGGCACTGGTGTTGATCACAGACGAGCAAACAGACGTTTTGAAGAAAAATAAACACTTTTTGTCGGTATCAGGGCCCCCAAAACCTGCATGTCTGTGAAATTTTCGAAATCGAGTTTCCACAGCAATACACAACTGTCTCTATTCTTCTCTACACCATAACGTATAATTACTCCGTAAACGTACGTATACAAGTGTAATAAAAAAAAGGTTTAAAATTTTTACAGAATACAAGAAAGAAAATCGTATTTTTCAGTACAGAAGAATACAGTTACGCAACTAATCATGACAAGGAATATATTAATTGTTTGGAGTTAATTACCTGAGTAGACGTCAATAGGATGCCAGAAGCGTACAGGTGGCCTCAAAGTGACCATTGAACCAATGGTAGGCACACCCACATTCATCATTGCGCCCACCACGTACCTCAGATACAAATGCATTTCGGAAGCGATTCACTGGTATTTGTCTAAAAGAAATTATTGTCTGAAGCTCTTGTTGATATTAAACCAGGATTTTTAGTAATTCGTAGCAAAGACCTTTTGAATGTGAAGGTTCCAAAAATTTAAAAATTGGAACACGCACACCATTTATATAATGCTTAATTTTGTAATCTACGAATTCATTATATATTAATGATTGCGGCAACAATAAATAATAAAAATAGTGTAACAAGAAACCGAAAATTATAGTTGCCATATAAACCTACCAGTAGATGATATTATCTATCTTCTTCATATGAACTATTACAGGCGACATTGGAGAATCAATATCAGGTTTCTCTATTCGCCATTATGTAAGAGTCAAGAGCATCTATGATTTTTCTCAGTCGATAGGCGTTGAAGACGGCGTGAAAATTGTTGAACGCAGCGCAAGTGGACGTGAGGCATACACCGGCCATGGAGATGAAATCAATGATGTCATTGCTGTTCAGAAAGAACTCCAACCATTCGCCCAGCAAAAATAGATTGTTAACGCGTGGAGAAATCCAATGAGAGCTCGCGTCGCCTTCTGCAAAGGGGAGAGGTGATTTGGTGCGGGCCCTGTGTGTGCCCCCATGAAGGCCATCCAGCGAAGGTAGAGCGCGAACAGATGCCCTCTTCGCCACGAGGGTTCGGACTGCAGAAGCTCTAGGAAGCGATCTCTCTTAGCTGCCATTTCGCTCTGCTTCCTGTGGGAAGAGAGAAAAGGTTGTCTGTGGGGCCTTAATGGCCAGCTATCGCAGATACATCGCAAATAGATGCCCTCTTCGACACGAGGGTTCTGACTGTAGCAGCTCTAGGAAGCGATCTCGCTGGGCTGCCATCTCGCACTGCTTTCTGTGGGAAGAGAGAAAAGTTGTGGGGACCTTCAAGACCATCAGCTCAGATACATGGCGACACGAGAGTTACAAACGCAGCAGTTTTAGAATGCGCTCTCTCTTAACTGCCATCTCGTGCTGCTTCTCGGACTGCCGCGGACAATACTACTAAGCTGTCTGCTGGTTCTTGAGATTGGGTCACAACACAATTGTGACCCAATCTCAAGAACCAGCAGACAGCTAATTACATCGGGTCAAGAACCATTGAATAATACTACTAAGGACGGCAGACGAAAGATGGACGGATGGGCAGATGACAGAAAGATGGCGATAGCTGATATACGGGCAGACGAAGACAAATGGCCAGACAAACGGACAGACATTCGGACAGACTCACGGACAGACAGACACACGGACAGACAGACACACGGACAGACAGACACACGGACAGACAGACACACGGACAGACAGACACACGGACAGACAGACACACGGAAGACAGACACACGGACAGACAGACACACGGACAGATAGCCGGACAAGCAGATTTTTGCCATCAATCAATTTTTCGATATCAAGAACCAGAAAAACAAGGATTTTGATTTCCCAATGTGTTAGAGGAAATTTATTTACTAACATATTTTATCCACTCCTTAGTATCCAGGGCCCGGCAATAAAACCTTTTTTGTCAAACCTTTGGAGTTATCAGGCGTCCCACCAATACTCTCTCTTCTTATGACGTATGGGCAAGAAAGTGACCAGTAAACGTCTATATTAACAAAATCAGGAAATCGAGGAAAAATAGTTAATTTTAGAATTATTTCATGAAGTGAATCTCTTATATTCTGTAGCAAGAATTATAGTTCCCCAGAGATTCGCGGTAATCGGCATCTACTCTATTTCATTAATTTTGTTCCGGCAATGCAATAAAGAGTTTTTACAATTTTTCCTCCTCCACAATTTAGAACATTGTACTAAAGCTATTATACAAGAATTATAAGGCATATTATAATGACCAACTGCCACAGGAAATGGAGTATACACACTGAGTACACAATGGAGTATACACTCAACAAAGATCGTATCCCCGTCTCTATCATGTGGAGTGTAGTCCATTTCCTGTGGCAGTTGCAATGCGCAATACATTGGCCTGACCGGAAGATCCTTTAATCAAAGAATCAAAGAACACATGCATGCTCTTACGCACGAACAATACAATCACACTTTGCCAGCCATTTCTTAGAACAAAAACACTCTTTTAATCCAGACAGGGACGTCAAAATTTTGGAGATGGAAAACAGATACACTCATATACTTACATCAGAAGCCATTTGCATCAATAATTTATTAAACAATCAACTACACATTATTCTTATTGAACAAATTCCTTCCCTCTCACCCCTCTTGAAACCCGCCGCTTCCCACGCAATTAATCCATCTTCGCGCCTCTTTTCCGCTACCCGGATGGGCCATCCCCTAATGGTCATTTCCCAGAAAAACCCTGCGGCCTCTCCCCTCTCCATTGAGAGCTGTCTTTTAAATAGCGGGCAATGCCCTTCGTTCTCGCGGTCTTGTTTGGACCGAGGGCCCCAGCCGCCTCAGAATATGTATGTCAGTTTGCTCATCTCAATTTATTTAAATTTAATTTTATTTTTCTACATCATTTCTATTTCATTTAATTTTCTTCCTATATTAGTTCTCTTCATTCAAAATTATGTTTAAATACACTCGGAATTTTTTATTTCACTAAAATTCTAATTTCATTTATAGTAATAGCCAATAATTGATTATTATATTATTTATTATTATTATTATTATTATTATTTAAAAAGGTTGTATTGCGTAAGATTAATCTGACTGCCAAAATAATCTCGGTTTTGGGTAAATTGGAGGTCTTGTATTTTACTTGGGATGTCAATAACTCTTCTAAAGTAGAAAAAATTAGTTGATGGGGCATGGACGGGTACATTTGGGCTATGTCCAACGAAATGAATGTATCTTGAGGGGTTAAATGAATAAGTTTTAATCTGTTGACAACATCACTACTATTTTTCGCATTATTTTGGTAATCCGGTTGTAAAAAGGTTTTGAGAACATCATTTAGAAATTTAGACAATTTATAGTCTGGTGAGGAAATACTGGAAACAACAAGTCTGAAAGGAGTTCCGGGTTTGTGGACCTTGGCAAAGCCATATGCTCTGGCAATGCCAGGTACAGAGGGATACAACGAACGATAGGTAGAAAAGGTAATGTACTTTCTGTTCAGCCATTTCTTTAAGACATTTTGAATTTTAGAGAGGTAGATTCTAGAGGGATCTCTTAGAATTTGTCTAAAATTATCACTTGACTTTAAATTTTCTTCAACCTTGGCGTAATAAGAGGAGTTTTCAATGAGTGCGACAGCGCCGCCTTTGTCTGTGGGAATGACAACTAAATCTGGATGGTTCTTGAAAAATTGTTTAGTATGTAACAAATCTCGGTGAAATTCCTGTGGCCGTCCAAAGAACAGTGTCTCTAGGTCAAACATTTTCTTTTCCTCTTACCAACAAAGACAAACAGCATACCTCTTTTCAGCTTATCAAATCTGTCGAAACCAACTTACAACGGATTACACATTCCGAAAGAGAAGAAGTCAGGAACATTCTTGTCAATTCCATTTCCAATTATGTTAATAATCCCGTCAAGTTAAATCAACAACAAAATGCAATAAACCACTGGTTGCCTCTCATCTCCAAACATCCATCCGGTAACTGGTTAAACAAGTTCGGGACTAAATGTGAAAAGGATGAAGTAAATAGTGATTTGGAATAATGCGTAAATGAATCTTAAATATTGATCTGGTGCAGAATCAACTAGCGTACGAATCTTCTAAAGTTACTTTATCACAAATATAAGGTAGGTTTTAAGAACTTTAATTACAAGTTTAAAGATAAGTTGCCAGATTCTCTGTCTCATAGTTACCCAACCTGAATACTGCTTAGCCAGAGATATGTGTTCGTATCTTCTGAGATCATAACAAAATCTCAGACACGTATTTTGCACACCTTGAATGCCGGTCATCTTAAGGGTTTTCAATCCTGGGCCATGGGCAAAATCCACAAAGTTAAATAGTGATAGAATCAAGGCATTCATCAAATACAACTTTAGCTTAGTTGGTAAAGAATTTTGTTGGCCCCATCCGCTAAGAGACTAGTGACCGAGATCCCTAAGCCATTAGTGTCGTAATGATCTCGGGCCGAAAGGTGGCGGGTTCGAGTCCCGCCTCGGGCATGGTTGTGCTTGTGTTCGGCATATTACCCCTTATCATCACCATTTCGTTTCATCTTCATTGTTACCATAACGTTAACTCCATTAGTGATCGCTCATAACTTAGATGAGGTATGAAAAACCAATAAAAAAATTAAAAAGATTTTCTAAACGGATGTAAAGTTCTCAATCAGTCATGTAAAGTAGAACGTATTTTAGACATATGTCGATCAAATTTCTGGGATGAGTCAACAATTAACCCCAAATTACTTGCAGAATCGTCACTTAGTACCTTTCATTGACATTCTTTACTTCTTTGGTTAGGGCTTTCTTTCAAATGTTCCACCAACAATGTTCAGAACATCGAGCTACTATATTCTACATAGAGTTGCTGAAGCGCCTTCATCTACGCAGCAAATTGAAGCCATTTTTTTAATGAAAGCAGCGCCCTCTGGAGAAACAGGGTATTCAAGTATTCCGTTTGGCGCTGGTGAATGCCGGGCGGGCACGGGCCGCGCGTAATATAAATTCTCTTACTCTGTGTTTCACGACCAAAAATCAATAATTTAATCACGAAATCACAATTATTACTATTACTGTTAATGTCCCATTTAATCCATTGTTTGATCATTCTGAACCTTCCATTCAATAACTGAATATAGAGTAGTTAATTTCGAGTATTATAAAAGGGGACTCTTATGAGACCCTTGCGGAGCGCCCTCACCGCAGCAGCTCCTGGTGCCTACGAGCGACCTCTGCCACCTCCTTCGCCATGCGGTCCCTCGGCGCGCCCTCTCCCCTCTCTGCTCTCTCCTGAGGGCCCTCTTCCCCCTCCCCCTCCTCGCCTTCGGAGCCGACACGCAGCAGGCGCTTGGACAGCTCGTCCAGCTGCGCGCACAGCGTCAGCACCAGCTTCGCGAAGGTGGCGGAGAACGCGGCCATGTTGAAGCCCCAGAAAGCACATGCCCCGTCCACCAGGACGACGACGATCACGTTGGGGGCACCTACGGAGCGATTGTGTGTGTGTGGTGGTCGGAAGGTAGTTTGACACATCGTTGGTGTAAATCGGTTTTAGATGCCATGGTCGTGGTAATGAAAGGGCGAAACCAGTCAAAATGGCCGAACATGAACCCGTTTATAGCATTTCTTTGCATGTCAATAGTTTACATATTCTATGTAACGATTTGTCACATGACGATTCGTGCAACGAATCACAACCATTTACATTACATTGCAATAAATTCACATATTAATGCATAGCCACGTGTTTTAGTGAATCAAAAGTAAGCTGATTAAATGAAATCGAGATAAATTCAGTGAATGAACATGCTATCATTGACTCTGGATCTAGTGATGTTATTAATAGCTCGCAAATGTGGAAAAGTAATGAAATAAGGAGACAGTAGGTCGAGAATTAGATGTCCTCCCTTGAGGGAAGACGATATTCCTGACACGGTATAGAGTTGTTAAGGGAGATATGCAGTAATGCAAAGCAGATTATAGAGAATCAATTATTATATTAAAAATATCTTTGATTTAATTTTATTGGATCTGGTTTACAAATGGCGGCCATTTTTGTTTTACGCCCTGCGCCCATTTATCGCGCTTGTAGACATTTACTCTTTTCAAAATTATTCCAGTGTTGGACCACTTAAAATGGATTGCCCCATATCAGTTATATTTAATATTTTTGCTTGTAATTAATGTTATGGTATCAGCTATGACTCTCGATATTCTTTAGTTTAGATCATGATTCTTTTGATTTTGTATGCTACATAAAAAGAAAATAAGAGATCCTAGAGAAATTCTTTCGCATAGCTTACCTTTTACTAGTGGGTCCAAACGTACAATGAAGTCATTAAACACATATTTTTTGAAAAGTTTAAGTTGAATCAAAATTTACTTAGCGGACATTGTTTGGCAACACTTTCTGAGTATAAAATCAAATCAACGCCCATCTCGTTCAGGTTTTTCGTCGTTTCCCTGATCCATTGAGCAAATGCTGAGATGGCCCCTTGTTGTGCTTCTGGACATAAATGTAACTTCATTTTCTGTGCACGTCTTATAGAATTCAGTGGGAAATACAATTATTCAAATTATCGTTTCCATGTTGTCGCGGCAGGAAGTAATATGAGCCAAATTTTATTGCTTATTTTTCCTTGAAAATAGATTTTATTACATGGGAGTTTTTTTGTTTTCTTTTCTCCCTTTCAAAATTCAAAATTTATTGCTTATTTATCCTTGAAAATAGATTTTATTACATGGGAGTTTTTGTTTTTTTTCTCCCTTTCAAAAAATTCAAAATTCAAGTAGTATATGACTTAGTGTAGAGATCACAGAATTTTGAAAATGTGCACACAATTCACTTTTCCCCATAGCACGTCATACGCAGTTTTTTAACTGTTTTTTACGTAAAAAATAAAAAAGGTAGATTTTTTCCGTTCCTAAGTAAAAATCAGAATTGAATAATGAAGTGAATGTATTGGAAGGACCTCCCCCCCCAGAAGAACGTGCTGGGGCTACGCAGGTAAAGAGAATCCTTATCCCAAGTGATTCATGTAAGCCTCTCTTCATTAATCTAGAAATTTTACCATTACCTTGTCTGTTTATTTACGAATCAGTGTTTTTTGTCAAAAATGACTTGATTAATGGCGGGAATATATTTTCAGAAAATGCCGATGTCTATAACTATTACACTCTACGTAGAAATCACATTCATCAGCTGACAGTATCAACAGCTCATTACAAAAAATTCACATACAATACATGTACATTATTTTACAACACTTTGCTAGATGATATTAAACGATTAAATTCAATAGAAAAGTTTAAATTCAAAGTGAAATCGATTCTGCTGCATAACTGTTTCTATACAATTAGAGACTATACTGAGCATCACAAGAAAAGTAACATTAATTTTAACAATTATACGTAATGCATTATTTAACATTTAAACTGTATAAATGTGTATAAACAACCTGTAACAAGTATTGTATTGCTGCCTCCGGGTCAATGACCCCCATCTCGATCAGGTTTTTCGTCCAGTTTCCCTGATCCATTGAGGAAATGCTGAAATGGCCCCTTTATTGATAGCGAGGTTCATATCACTGGACTTGCTCTTCTACTTCACTACACACAAAAGTTTAATGCAATACATAATAAATAGGAGATTATCAAAGGACAATACACGGAATAGATGGAAGTCCTCTTCCTGTCTAGTAAATTATTGTAATAAGTACTCAGGCAGAGCGGGGTTCTTTAGATAGTTATGAATACAAAGCTAAACCGTAACATTAACCTTATAACCATAAACCTTAACATATTTACAAAATAATTACTTTTCTGGACATTTTTTGCATTGCTTTTCATTACAAGTTCAAGAGTGCATCATGTCAATAAATTAACTGCGCGCAGCCAGACGATGACGTCTGGGAACTACTACTGATTTCATCAATGTGCACAATTGTTACGAAATTCTTTGTGATTTGAATAAGGCTATGTATAGTCCGTGCGTGAACGTTGGTCATTTGTTAGTTCTGAACGTTTATTCAACAGTTGAAAGAGAGCCGTAACCAAGGTAGTAAATGCAAAAATGAGATAAAAACAGCCTGGTTATCAGATGCCGAGGCTCCAGATCGCGTCTCCAGGATATAGAAGTACTATTGTTTTATGTTTGAAATTTTATAAATGATATATACAAATTATATATGTAATTATAATAATTATATATAATGAATTATTACATTATATATATATATATATATATATATATATATATATAGAAATGACGTTTTAATGGTAAAGAATGAAAATGTACATGTTACCAGTTACCAAGAGTCAACGCTTTCGGCAGAGCGCAGCGGCGATTCAACCGGTGATAGCCTCAGCTGGCCTTCGAAAGCGCCGACGCCGCCCCTTCGAAGCTCCAACCTCTGGCGGGTTCCCGTTGTTTCTTATTCAGGGGCGCGACCATGTGTACGCCACACCCCTTTGGAACGGGCAACCCTTCAAAGGCTAATTGACCCCCCTAGCGGGCGTTTACGTGTGAAAATTGCGAGATCCTCTTCAAAGACGAGTTCATCTCCCTTTTAATGTTTCAATTATATTTTCTAGCATTTGAATATGCAGTTCACTTAATAGCATTCATTCAACAGACTTCAGTATCCCTTTTCATTCGTAAAATTAACCTAGAACTTACTTTAAGTTCGGTTTACGGCGCTTCTAGCAATGTATCATGTAGCTATTAATTTGTTCGTAACCGACGCCCTAGACGGCGGGCGACCGAAAATATTGTTTGTCGGACCAAGATATGTTTCGTGTAGTTCTGACGGTTCCATTTGGCCGAATTCAGTTGGAGACTCATGGCAATCTCCAACACGAAGGCCATGTGCAATACGTATATATGAACTTGAGCGTGATTCTCGCTAAAGTTCAACAAATTGGACCTGTAGCTCAGTGTATTAACTGATGTCATTGCAGTGCCTCTGAACGGGAAGTCTTAGGTTTGAGTTCTAACGGCGGCAGGATTTCCGACACTAGCTTTTAGCTAGATCGAATTCAGTCGCTGTCTGGAGGTGAATTCTAGCGGTCGGCTGCTCTGATCGGTAGTTTTCCTTGGTTTCTCCGATCAACACCAGGCGAATACTCGAGCAGTACCCTAAAAAAAGGACCGCGCGCGATCTTTCCTTCCTCTTCCTTGTCCTATCTTCTTCCCTTACCCACACACATACACACACACAATTACACTAACAATCACTACACTATTCCTGGAGACCAGTCGGGAGCTCAGAGCTTGTCCCGGCTGCGGCGGTGCGCCGCTGGTGGGAGAGTCCTGGTTAGGGGGAAACCCCACTGGCAAACGGTAGGTCGGTATCGAATCTCGCCATCCAGCGGGGGAAGATCATCGCTACCTCCCGAGGAAAAAAACATGCACTACATTAACCGGACTAATGATCAAAGGTGTTGACGCGTCCGGAATCACTAAACAAACAACCAAAATCAACAAATTGAGCTGTGGAATTCTGTGAGTATTGAGACAATGTCGGGTGCAGCATCCAGAAGTTTATCGGGTGAAAGAAATCGAACGATTTCGCTCGCAGTCGTCCGGCAGCGATGGACCTCTATTTTGACTGCATTGTCACCGTAACCTAAAATTCTACTACACTGGCATCCGGTTAGAAGTAATCAGGGAAACCACGAAGACCTACGATCAATGTAGACGACCAAAGAACTCGATCCACGAAGGCGCTCAAAATCAGTCGATGTTCAACGTATCAAGCGATTAGTTGGCACCAGACCAATAGAGAACTCTGATATTCCCGATCACCAAAACCTCAATTGGCAGGCGTTGCCTTCAGCAAGACCGTTTCTCATACTACCAGGTACCAAACAAATCGCGTTCGAAATAAAGTTAGCGACACGTGAAAAATATATGAGTTTGTAATTTTTCCAAAGCAGAGTACAGGATAAAAATAAAGAGCTCAGGGGAAAAAATAGATACACAAAGGGAAAAAAAACAATCAAAATATTTTTTTGGGAAACGGCGCGTATGAGATGGGCGCTAGTTGGACTTAATGAGCGTCTGCCACACGACGATGGTGTAGGCGGCGTCCGGCGCCACCATGATCTCCCCGCGGCGCGTGGCGAGGCGCACGTAGCCCAGCTCGTTGGTGGGGTCAAGGTCGCGCACGGCGTGCGTCGTGATGTCGCAGAACTCGCGCAGCAGCGGCAGCGCCCTGTCCGCCAGCTGGCTGTCCATCGTGTTGCGGATGAGCTGCCCCTCCACGTTGCTCACCGTCGAGCCCAGCACGCCCTGGCACGCCTCGATGCGCTGCAGCACCGCCTCCACCTCCGCCGGCACCGTCATCATCACCGTCCTGCCAAGCAACGTCACTCCATACACCCTTCAGTTCATACAGTCCTGCGAAGCTACATCAGTCCAAACACCGTTCTGCGAAGCAACATCAGTCCATACACCCTTCTGACCGATTGAATCATTTTTGAGTGTTTCCGGACGCGTCAACTGCTTTGGTCATTAGTCCCGTTAGTGTAATGCATGTTTTTTTTCGGGAGATAGCGGTGATCTTAGATCTGATGATCTTCCCTCGCTGGATGGCGAGATCCGGCGCCAACCTACCGTCGGCTAGCGGGGTTTCCCCCAACCAGCACTTTCCCACCAGCGGGGCACCGCCCCAGCTAAGCTCCTGATCGGTCTCCCGGAATATGTGGTGGTGTAGTGCATGTTAGTTTAGTGGGTGTGTGTGTAAGGGGGAGAGGATAGGACAAGGAAGAGGAAGGGAAGATCGTGCGCGGTCCGTGGCCCGTTTGTTAGGGTACTGCTCCGGTATTCGCCTGGTGTTGATCGGAGAAACCACGGAAAACGACTGATCAGAGCAGTCGGTCCTTAGAATTCTCCTCCAGACAGCGACTGAATTCGACCTAGCTGAAAAGCTAGTGTCAAAAATCCTGTCGCCGTCCGGCGAACTTAGGACCTCCCGGTCAGAGGCGCTGACCGTTCTTGCGAAGCATCAGTCCACGCATCCCCACTCAAAAAGCACGTCCACTTAACGTACCAACACCACTCAACGCCTCCCAACGAATCAGCGTCACTCAGCACTCAATGCGACAACGCTACATGAAGTATCTACGTCACTCATGGCTCTTTCAATATCTCATCACTCAACGCGCCAACGCCACTCATCTCGTTAATGTCACACAACGCATTTGCGTCAAAACGTCAATCGTCGTAACAATGCCTACAGATACACTAATAATCTACGCTCCTCCACTACTCAACGCCGTGACACCCAAATCAAAATGGTTCATCTCATCAATTTACTTAAACCAAATTCCAAACCTCGCATCCACATTACTCATTAAACTCAACCCATTTACGCCGCTAACGCATCTACTTCACTCAACGCACACACGCACGTATAAGTTCTACTCAACACACTCAAAGAAGGTCTTGTGGCTATATGAAAAGTGGTTTGCACTTCTACAATATTCTGAAAGCATTCATTTCAATTGAACTTCTAGGGAATGAAAAAACGAGAAAATATGGAAATATGTGTTAGTAAAAAAATCACAATATCTTCAACATAAACATTTGAGGATAGAAAACTAAACCACCGTTTTAATTGAGGAGATATCTAATTATAAAACTCTCTCTGTTGTATTTCTTTAATTCGAGAATTTTGTTTAACTTAAGGGTATAATGATAAAACATTTTTACGCTAAACGAATAATCGAGCATTCCACTTAACTAAGTTGAGAAAAGGTTTCGGAGTGGCACAAGTCTCCTGTTATGAAATATGTAGATCATTTATCGATGTAAAAAGTTTATATTACTTTGCTCTAATGGTTCAATGTTGCTAAAGGTGTAGTGTAGAGATTCCGAAGCTCACGAAAACTTGCGCGTACAATATATGAAATAATGAATGGTGAATCAAGAATTCATGATTAACTCCTGAACTCTTCATTTAACTCCTGAAATAATAATTAAATATTAGGATTTCAAGTTAGGCCTCTAGGATAGAGCATGGGTAGCAAACATAGATTTGAGCTTTCTTTTTAAAATACTTTCAGTTTATATATGACGAAGAAAATCTCAGACAGGCAGAGTTTGCTAGTTACGTTGAAGTAAATGCGTTATGTACGCCACATGTCTCCCTTATTGTCAAGCGTGGGAATTAAACTAGGCCTAGGTATGAGGGACACCGGTAGCTAGCCGGCATAGTCAGAGAATCGACCTAAAATGACAAATATTAACGTAAATTATTCAAGTTTATATATTTTTATCTATAGAAGCGGTTTGCTAGCAAATGTACATTTTTTTTTATTTGCAGATAGTTTCAACACCTGAAGAATAAAATTAGTTTGCGGTATAAGATCTAGTAACCTAGTTTGCTTCTCTTTTATTGCACTTACTTCATTCCAGTAACAATATTCATCTTGGTAATCACACGTAACTTCTAGAAAAGTAATAAAAATACTCGAAAACGCTTCGGGCTTTCTGAGAAGCAACAATAAATGTTGTTAAACAAATTTCACTGCCAACGCCACCATGACGACGTGGCCATTAAAGTGACAACTGAGGGAAGTATATCACAGCAGATCGATTTTAGAAAGCAACAAGCATGGTAATACCGATTCAATAAAGAATATAACACCTCTACCATCAAGTAGTAAAGGTTGACATGACATGTGTGTGTCATGAATGAGAGATGATGTTACAAGTGGGCACAGAGGTTAATCAATTACACTTCGACTGTAATTTTAATCTTTGTATATGTTTATTCACAAATAAATAAAAGCACAGCTGTGTGATTTAAATTGCACAAAATATCAAATAGTCAATCTAATTTAAAAAATATTTATATATTTTGCAGATTTTTTCCGCCTGTACTACGAAGTTGGGTACCCAGATCTAAACCAACAAAAGTGCAGAAACTATAAAAGTCTGTGTGTAGACTGTGGGCTAACAAACATAACTCGAAATTTTGTTGGATCTGGAAACCAGAAAGTCCGAGGTCAAACGTTTTTGAGTTACCCCCAATGGGTCCGCACAATGCGTGTAGTGGATTGCTAGTGCACCTACCCACTTCTGTACAGCATAAGCTACAAAACGTTTAATGTTTTATTTTCAATTTGTTAGAGGGGAAATAGGAGTAAATGTTTCCTGAGGAAAAATGCCCTATCCAGATGCACCAAATGTACTGTATTGTAGTAGAGAAGACGAATTGAATTGCTCTGGGAGAGGTTTTTTCTCTTTTTTATATTTTTTTTAGAGAGTACAACAAAAGATAGCCAAAATATTTTATTTAATTCAATAAAAACACAAATATCTTTGTTTTTAAGATAATCAAAGATAATTGTATAAAAAATTATTTACAATACAAAGTTTCGTGTGAGGTTTCATGCATCATCAGGTTGCAAAGGTGCTGCAAAACGAACACCGTTCAGTTCTCATGTAAAATTTAGTGACTTGCTATTTTACGTCCAATATTTGCGCGCTTCTGATAGCAAATCTGATATTTTCTCACATGATGCGTCAAGTAACAGCTCGATTGCAATTACTCCATCGGTAACTCGAGGACATCTCTCAAACAAATTATTTTACCCATCGCACTTCCCCTTCCCCAACCAAACCTGGTTATGTGACCCTTCGCAAAGTGCCGCAAAACTCTCGTCAAAACCGGACAGACGTTTGCACTGTTGGCAATGTTCATTGCTGTTGTTAATTTAACACAAAGGGGTCTCGAAAACCTCTGTTGCTATTGAACGTTCTAGAAATGAGTATGGTAACAAGTCGTAAACTGAAAGAAATAGCCAAATTGTATGCAGAAGGTGTACGCACCTGTTTGCAATGTTGGCAATGTTCATCGCTGTTGTTAATTTAACTTAAAGGGGTTTCGAAAAACACTGTTGTTACTGAACGTTCTAGAAATGAGTAAGTTAACAAGTCGTAAACTGAAAGAAGTAGCCAAATAGTATGCAGAAGATGTACGCACCTGTTCCTTCTTAAGCTCCAGAAAGTAAAAATTAAAGGAAATTTGATGTCATTTTTTTTAACGTTTGAAAATGGCGTAAGATCTTCATGCAATCTATATTCTCTACTATTATATAAAGACACACGGACGTTGCGTTACAGCGCGATAATCTCTGAATGTGGCTCACCACATTCTCGCTGACAGTTCCTCTGTGCCATAGTGTTACTCCCCTCGAGAGTATTCAAAGGCGCCTAAGTATGAGAATCGAATTTTGTTTTGCCTTTGTGGTCCACTGATTGGTTTTTTCGTGTTTCCGGGCGCGTCAACTGCTTTGGTCATTAGTCCCGTTCGTGTAATGCATGTTTTTTCTCGGGAGATGGCGGTGTCTTCCCCCGCTGGATGGCGAGATCCGGCGCCGACCTACCCTCGGCTAGTGGGGTTCCCCCTATCCAGGACTCTCACACCAGCGGGGCATCGCACCAGCCGGGACAAGCTCTAAGCTCCCGACCGGCCTCCCGGAATATGTGGTAGTGTAGTGCATGTTAGTGTAAGTGTGTGTGTGTAAGGGGAGAGGATAGGACAAGGAAGAGGAAGGACAGATCGCGCGCGGTCCGTGGCCCGTTTGGTAGGGTACTGCTCCGGCATTCGCCTGGTGTTGATCGGAGAAACCACGGAAAACTACCGATCAGAGCAGCCGGCCGCTAGAATTCTCCTCCAGCAGCTGAATTCGACCAGCTGAAAAGCTAGTGTCGAAAATCCTGTCGCCGTCAGGACTCGAACCTAGGACCTCCCGGTTAGAGGCGCTGCAGTGACATCAGTTGATGCAGTGTGCTACCGCTACCGGTGTGGTCCACTGAGTTCGGAAGCAAGCTTAAGACACAAGAATGTTCGGACAAGGAAATAAATAATTAAAAACAAAGTAGGAAGTTAAGTACGTAATATGTGCGTGAAACAGGTCATTCGTGCGCGAGTTGCGTTTGTCGCCCGAGGGTAGCTCAAAAGACGAGTGCGCGAATCACGAGCACGTTTTGCGTTTACTGTTTTTTAACACGCAATGTGAGAAAAATGTTTCGTACGAAAAAGTTTTTTACAATGAAAATATAGTTGTTTTGCTTATGGAAAGCAAGCATGAGAAACCGTATTTTGCGCACAGCGTGATAAAAACACATATGTTTTTATTTGTGTTTATTATTAATATTAAATGGAAACATAAGTTTTAAAAGGAAAACTCTAAAATTAATTAATTCGAAAAAGCAGACTCGAATTATTGTGAATATAAAAAAATTAAAACAAAAATACATTAGCAAACAATAAAATGATAAAGTCGCATCAGCTATCAACTTACTGAACAATAGCTTGGGAATAACATGACTTAAAAATTAGAGCCATGAAATGTTTCTAATAGATTTTCAAATTATAATACTAATAAGTCAAATACTTAACTTTTTGTTGGTTATTCAAGTATTAATGTTACTTCACCAACCTCGCCTCCAACGGATTGTCAAAATGTCGTTACCTACCAGACAACATCAGCATGCATCCAGCGACTTGTATTGTTACCAGGGACCATACAGTAAGAAACGGTTTAATTTATTAAAAGAAAACTTTTAACTTCAACAAGTAAAGACTCTTATGTATCATACTCTATTTAACTACGTAATTTTGGTAGTTGAGGTTACAATACAATATGTTTAATTTACAAATTTCATTTATTTATTTATTTATTTATTTATTTATTTATTTTACGTCAGAAAAACAGTTAAAAACTGCGTATGACGTGCTATGGGGAAAAGTGAATTGTGTGCACATTTTCAAAATTCTGTGATCCCTACACTTACTCATATACTACTTAAATTTTGAATTTTTGAAAGGGAGAAAAAAAAAAAACTCCCATGCAATAAAATCTATGTTCAATGATAAACAAGCAATAAATTTTGAATTTTAAAATTTTGAAAGGGAGAAAAAAAAACAAAAAAACTCCCATGTAATAAAATCTATTTTCAAGAATAAATAAGCAATAAATTTTGAATTTTGATTAACACGGGTGTGCTTGCTATAGATCTGTGAGATCCAAACCATGAGAATTTTATGTTGCTGAATAATTGCGATGCATTAGTCCTTTGATATTCCATGTATTCCTTCATTGTACTTTTCTGAGATCGCCTGGCCTTTTATTTTTATCCTTTCGCTTAATCATTTCCCGCGAGCATGTTGAAACTTGATCGCTGCGCTGCGCGATATCTATCATGAACGTTGGGTGCAATGGCACCAGTGCATTGTGAGCTCCTGGCCTGAGCGGTACCTACCAAGGCATTATTATCAGCCGCGTCTATGACAAGTGCCTATTCAGAAAATGTAATAATTAGTCTTATCTGAAATTGGCTATCACAATTTCTTACCTAAGAGAAAAGATGTGCAAGAGACGTCTGTAGGAAAATGAAAAAAATGCAAAGCTTGCAAAATGGAAAAAAGACAAAGATTTTCTAAATATTTTGAGAAAAGTAAAATATGTTTGTTTAGAACATCCTGAAATAATGTGTGTAAATTGTATTTAATGCACAAGGAATCCGAGGCGGAAACAACAACAGTTCTTTACAATTTGTTTATTGTCAAATAAAGCCACAATCCAAACTCCAGTCCAAAATACAAAGCCGTGTCAACCAAGTTCCAGAAGATGTAACGTTCACCAAAGCCAATAAATATCGTTCCACCAGAGAAATCACTAGGAGTCCAAAAAACACGTCGTCACCAGATCATATATAACACGCTTATTTGGCTTATTACTCTGCGTATGTGTGTGTTTAGTCGTGCTGCCTGTACAGAGATTATACTCATCAGCATGTGTGTGATTTCAACATGGTGCAAAAACAATCTTTCTTATCTCTCCATCCCCAAGATAAACTGGTGATAGGAGTGAATGGCGTATGGGAAGCGTGAAAGGATGGGTGATGTTTTGGACATGAGAAGATGGGTTAATTTATTAGGTCTAGGATGGCTTACTACTCTGTATTAACCAGGCATTGTCCGCTCTCCTGGCCCAGGGCCCTTTTATATGTTCCGAGGGAAGTCTCTTCACTTCCCGCCTCCTTGACGGGGAAGGCAGGGGAGATGCCCTCCGGTGGCCGCTCTCCTGCCATGGCCCGATGCCCTGGGCATATGCCGTCGCTCGCCCTGCCCCTGGTGGCGCCTTCCGGTACTGCTCACTTTCTCCCTGGTCGCGATCTTGGCCACAGTGGGCCGCAACCTCCGCTGTCCGGCACAGTGCGCCCAACTATTCTGTTCCCGTGGGAACAATGCTGTAGTATACAGCAGTATTTAATATTATTTAATAGGATAACGAGATGTTTAATGATTTTTGCGTGTATTTTGTCAGTTTTTACCTTCCTTATTATAAGTATTCAGACAAGAACTCTGCAGTATAAGATTCATTAACAATTGCATTGGGGGACATGTACAAACTGAAAAAAATACGTACTTCAGTAAATGGACCTTCAAATCATTTGCATTTACAAAACGTTGCAGCTATATGTGAGAGATACATTTCAGGCACTGGCGTGAGTCTACCAATTGTTGCCACTTCCGGGTTAAAAAGATCTCCTACCTGGAATTCTTTCAATTGAATCGTATATTTCAGAAATCCATCGAACGCCAAAATCTAGAAAGCCCGTTAGCGACGAAATATTGTTCCATGAGCATATGCACATTTTTTAGTGCATATTTAACTGAAAAATATTCATTTATCAACTGCTTTAATATTAATAACTATTTTGAAATCAGAAAACTGGGAAACTTTTTTTTTTAGTTTCCTCGAAATAAGAAGTTTGGCACTTGACGGGTTTCAGAAATAAACGATTCAATTGAAGACTCCAGGAACAACACATCGCCCCGCCAGGGAATGGCGAAACGTTAATTCCCACTCTTGTTCCCTCCCCCGCTGGGTTGTGCGTCTTTGTCCGCGCGAAGGAAAGACAGCGCCTCTGACCGGGAGGTCCTAGGTTCGAGTCCTGATTGCCGCAGGATTTTCGACACTAGCTTTTCAGCTAGGTCGAATTCAGTCGCTGTCTGGAGGAGAATTCTAGCGGCCGGCTGCTCTGATCGGTAGTTTTCCGTGGTTTCTCCGATCAACACCAGGCGAATGCCGGAGCAGTACTCTACCAAACGGGCCACGGACCGCGCGCGATCTGTCCTTCCTCTTCCTTGTCCCATCATCACCCCTTACACATACACTTACACTAACATTCACTACACTACCACATATTCTGGGAGACCGGTCGGGAGCTTAGAGCTTGTCCCGACTGGGGCGGTGCCCCGCTGGTGGGAGAGTCCTGGTTAGGGGGAAACCCTACTAGCTGACTGTAGGTCGGCGCCGGATCTCGCCATCCAGCGGGGGAAGATCACCGCCATCTCCCGAAAAAAAATTCACTACACTAACGGGACTAATGACCAAAGTAGTTGACGCGCCCGGAAACACGCAAAAATCAATCAATCAAAAGCGAAGGAACGAAAGTTGGTGTGCAAGGCCTGCGCGCACGCTGCCCCCGCTCGCAGCGCTTCCTGCACGCGCCCTCGCGGCGCCTTCCGCGAGCAAACAAGGTCATTCCTCACAAAATGCGTGCGGCGGCTTTAATGAGGAGCCTGCATAAAACATGGGGCGCCGCGCCACGCCCACGCAAACACAACGCGCAAACAAAGAAGCGCCGCCGTTTGCGCACGGGACCGCGTCGCGGATGCGCCGCGCTTCCTCTTTTTTTTTTTTTTTTTTTCGTGTAGAGCGTGATCAAGTGAACGCGATGCGGCGACCGGGAGCTGGATATCAGTGCATCAATTGATGCCACTATAGAGCCTCTGACCGGGAGGTCCTAGGCTCGAGAACCGAAGGCGGCAGGGTTTTCGACACTAGCTTTTAAGCCAGGTCGAATTCAGTCGCTGTCTGGAGGAGAATTCTAGCGGCCGGCTGCTCTGGTCGGTAGTTTTCAGTGGTTTCTCCGATCTACACAAGGCGAATGCCGGAGCAGTACCCTACCAAACGCGCGCGGCCTTTCCTTTCTCTTCCTTGTCCTATCCCTTATATACACACTTACACTAACATGCATTCCGGAAGACCGGTCAGGAGCTCAGAGCTTATCCCGGCTGTGGCGGTGCCCTGCTGGTGGGAGAGTCCTGGTTAGGGAGAAACCCCTCTAGCTGACGGTAGGTCGGCGTCGGATCTCGCCATACATCTCCTGCACTCCTGAACCTGCATCTCCGCACTCCTGAACCTGTGTTGGCCATGATACAGCCATTTTTTAATTTCCCATTCCTACTTAATGTAACTCACAATTACATACATTTGCAGACATCTGATGTAAGACTTACCGTCCATTAATTTACTAGTATAGTTTTGTCTCCACTGTTAAAAATTAGCACGACAAAAACTAATTTCCAATATTCATGTACTTTTGAATTGTTCATGGACACATGAAATATTTTAATGAGGTGTGGTAATATTGCCTCTCCTCCTGCTTTAAGTCTGTAAAAATGTCCTCAAAACCCCTGGACTTTCATAGATTTTACTTTATTCCGTACAGCGTTTACTTCAATATTAACTAATTTTTCACCGAAAACATTTGATTTAGTGGGTGATTTGTATTGCGTATGAAAATCTAACTGAAAGACTTATTAAATGCATTAACGTTTACCTGATCGTCCGTGATGAGTGTGTTTTCATGTTCACGAACAACTGGGATATCCTCTTTATTTCCCTTATTTCTATGAGCGTATTTATAAAATCCTGTTCTTTTATTTCCCTTCCTGTCTGGAATATTCTTTAAATACGCCTCCTAAGCAATTTTCTTTTCTCGGCAACACTTCTTTTTAACAATTTTGAAAAATATTCACTTGCTCGGTACAGAGGTTTCTGTTTTTAAAAACGCCTTTCTCGTTATCCTCTTCATTCGCCTAATTTTTGCATTGAAGTATTCTGGATCCGGATTATTTTTTAGAATTTTGTATGGTACAAACTATTCGTATAATAAGGCAAAGAGAACATTAATTCAATAGCAAATATAACGTATATTCAGTTTTTACATTTCTTGATACGTAGTGTATTTTAACAAAACAAGAATAAGTAACTAAAGAATGCGTTGGAATAACACCAAATTCACGTTCAGAATTCCAACACAAACTTTTATAAAGCTTCGTCTATATTAAACCACAAAGCAAAACGTAAATAAATCCTCGTTCATGCAACGTACCTATGCTTAGGCGTCTCCATTAAGATCTCTTCTAGATGACCGTTGAACTAAGCGGTCACAACATCAAACTGCGTAATTGTCATCCTGTATCTTGCTGCAAGCAATGCAACTACACAAATATAGCTGATACGAACCACAGGAACGAATGTCTCTGTAAAATGGACACAGGATTGCTAACTAAAACCCAAACATTTACCAAGACTTGAACCATTTACCATTACCATTACCAAGACTTGAACTCTTGACTTGATGTGTTTTTGCTTGTATGCTAACGAGATTCCCTCCCTTTCTAGTTTTTATTGTTAATTCAACAATACGTACGCAAACTTAGCTTGATTTGATTAATTTGGTAAAAAAGAAATACAGTAAAAACTGTATATGACGTTATGAGGGAGAATAATATTTGCGCACGTTTTCTTGAGTACTAGAATCCCATCTCAACATTTTAACGATAAATAGTCGAAAGTTAAAACAACAACAACAACAACAATAATAATAATAATAATAATAATAATAATAATAATAATAATAATAATAATAATAATAATAATAATAATATTTAGAAAAGCGTGAGATTATCAACATTTGAAAAACTAGACATTTTCATTCCCGAGTTATATAAAAAACATTTGCAACGATAAACGAACTGCAGATTTGATTTTTTGCATTGCTAACTATATAGTAACTCACCCTCAGCTCTACTGCTACCTCTAGAAGCAAAAAGAGACCTCAATAAAACGTGAGCATAGTGAAGCTCCATCTCAGCATTTGCTGAGAGGGCAGCTCAGCTTTTGATCAATGAATCAGGGAAACTGGACAATAACCTGATCGAGAATGGGGTCATTGACCTGGAATCTAAAGTACATTACTTACTACACGCATATTAAGTTTTTTTTTAAAGAAATTACACAATACAAATGTAAAATAATCCATTATAAACCATTATTTTGTTAAAATAAACATTATGTCTCTTTTTGAAGATCAGTATAGTCTCTAATTGTATGGAAAAAGGTTTTACTTTTAACTTAAATTTGTGTACCGACTTTAATAGTTTAATGTCATCTGGCAATGCGTTGTAAAGTAAAGTACATGTATTGTATGTGGATTTCTTGAAGTGAGTTGTTGATACTGATACTTGATGAACGTGATTTCTACGACCTGTTTTGTAATTATAAATTTCAGTATTGAATGAAAATGTGTTCCCATAGTTAAGTATGTCAGTTTTGACAAATATTACAGATTCGTAGATAAATAGGAAAGGCAAAGGTAAGATTCCAAGTTCAATGAAAAGAGGCTTGCAGGGATCACGTGGATGGCATTTTTTCATTATTCGAAAAATTTTCTTTTGCAATCTAAAGGTGTGGGTACTACAGAATGAGCTTCCTCATAATGTTAGGCCATATTTCCGGCGGGAATGTACTTTTGCAAAATACAGGCAACCAGCTGCGTGAAGGCTGAAAGAATTTGAAAGAATTTTGAATGCGTAACATAATGAACTTCATTTAGTGTTTAATTCTGATATATGTACTACATTCCATTTGAGGTTTGAGTTCTTCAAAACCTCTTTGAAACTTTTTGTGACGGACGAAAATGTTACAACTATAATTTCGCACTTACCTATCCATGACTCTAATGAAATCTGAAGACTGCAAAAGGAAGTGAATGCAATAATGAGTCAACGAATACACAGTAAACTTAAACATTCTATTTCGGTTGATCCACAGACATTTCCCTATTTAAAGAAGTACGTTATGATGGTGTACAGATACCGCAAGAGGTGTGATTACGAAGGCTTCCGCGGCCGGAGTATGCCTCTTGGCTGTCCGGGACAAGCCGCGTCAATCTGCTCGTAGCTGACGTTTCGGCCAACATATTGTGGCCTTCCTCAGAGCGTACTGCTGGTAGCAGTTGAGAGAAATTGTGGTATAAATAATATTACATAACTATTTTTAAATGTCACGAAGTACGTGATGTTTCACTAGTTTTTAAATTGCGCATATTTCAATTAATGCGAAATGTTGCGCGAATAAAATTTTCAGAAAAATGTACATGTCCTCAATGAAAGAACTAATTGTAAAGATCAGATCTTATATGAAGAAAAATGTACAATATTCAATTTTGTAGTTGTAGGAAGACGCCGAAGCTTTTGCAATTTTCGAAAATTCAGATTTAAAAGTGAAAATTGCATCTACGCCACCTTTATAAGTGTATTTCCCTCTATTCGTACAAGAAATTTAAGAAAGAAATTGGAACCTTTTTTTTAAAAAAAGTGTGAAGATGTTAAAGCTTCTTGTAAGGCACCTCGAGAAACAGTATATCCGTTTCAAATTTAAAGGACGCGACATTAGTCACATGGATCGGGGAATATGAATTTTGGTGCAAATTCTGCGTACAGTTTGGCCTTTAACTTTATTCGTACACAGACGGACAGTTTGACGGACTGACGTTTTGCCATAATCCAATTTTCAGTATCAAGGAAAACCAAACATAGATTATGACTACACAATGAGTTAGAGGAAGTAATGTAAAAATATATGAACACGATTTATCCACGTTTTCAACTCACTTTACATCCAGCAAAATGTATTTGGAAAATTGGTGTTATTATCGCAGTATTAACGTACTGTCCATACCGCCTAAGTAGAAAGGGAGAAAGTAAAAATATGAGAAATTGAGTAGTATATGCACTAGTGATTACATATAGATTATTGTTTCTGTTATCTGCTTTTGGAGGTCAATGTTTAGGCATAACATGTTATATCCCTTTTTATGGCTGTACTGAGACCCTTCCAGGTAATTTAGAGTAGCTTACGAGGGCTTCATATTGTGTCTTAGTTTAGGGAGATTGCGCAACATTCCAGAGATATTGTTTTCGGCATCTTCTTTCTTTTGCTCAAAATGGTAGAGTGATAAAACACAACTATGTAATCCTCCTTTCTCATTTTCTTTTCTTCTCCTTTCCCCTCTTGCTCATTCTCTCTTTCTCTCCCTTTCTATATCTTTCTCTACTCTCTTTCTTTGTTCTATCTTTCTTTCCTCTCTTTCTCTCCTCTCTTCCTCTCCTCTCTTTCTCTCCTTCCCTTTTTCTCTCCTTCCTTCATTCTCTCCTTCCTTCTTTCTCTCCTTTCTTCTTTCTCTCCTTTCTTCTTTCTCTCCTTTCTTTTTCTCTTTCCTTCTTTTCCCTCCTTTTTCTTTCTCCCCTCTCTTTTTTCTTTCCCCTTTCTTCTTTCTCTCCTTCTCTCTTTCCCTCTCTTTTTCTCTTTCTCTCTTTCTCTCTTCCTCTCTTCCTCTCTTCCTCTCTTTCTCTTTCTCTCTTCCTCTCTCCCTATCTATTTTTGATCTCTTTTTCAAAACAATTAGTTATTTGAACACCGTCGAGTACTTCAGAGAAATTTCTGAGAAGGTTTGTTAACATACTGAGGTCCGGCATATTCTGTTTTTGGTATTATTTGCCATAAGGCTCCATATTATTGTTTATAGTATCCAAAATAAAGAATACATAGAATGAATTAGGTTACATTTTAGTATATTTTATATTATTAATAACTGTGGCCAAATGTGCACGTTTAGATATTAAGTGTAAAATTGAAAGTGAAACACTATTACAAGCATATTTTGCCATGCAGGGTACCGCGTGGATATATGACTCCACGATATTCACTGTCCAGCTGCCAACGACAATATACCAACAAGAGGCGACACAAGTCACGTGTCGCGCACAATAAGAACCAATTTTCTGATCATACAGTCTGAATCATTAACGGAGATCAAACGGCTGTTCCCTGGGGAGTAGCTGGCGCAACGCGCGAACGCCCTGCCCGATCTGCGCAGCCCGCCAGAGCGCGCGAGCGCCGCCGCCGCCCATTTGTCTCCGGCGGCGGGGTTTGAATGGGCGGGCAAATCGCCGCCGCCCCGCCCCCCTCGCCCCGGATCAACACCGCTCACGATAATAAGCCCAGCGATACGCGGCCGCAGAGCGGCAGATAGCGCGCCCCAACGGCCCCGCCCCCCTCCAAAACCAAATAATGGTCCCGTCCAAGGACTTCGCTACAGCGCGTGTGCGGCACCAAACCTATTCGTTCGGAAACGTCCGGCAGCATTAAATCCTCCCGTAATTTGCGTCACAGTCAGATCCAATTTTTGTTCAGCCTAATGCTAAACTGATAAGGATATAGTGCAAACGAGGAAGACGAATAAAATGACGATGAAAAAAGTTCACGATTTTATTTAACTTTAAGAAACTTTATGAAATCAAATATCATATTCATCACAGACTTCTAGTCTAAATTTGATTGTTTCGAGAATGTTGCTTTGTCTTCTTTAGATTTCTTAATTCCCCTTTTCTATATAATCTGCCCTAGACTATATGGTTTGGCGTTATTTCTTGGTAACACTCGCACAGTAAACTCTAATTAGCACGTACTCACTTAACACAAATTATGCCGTAATGTGAATACAATTTCGGTCCCGGGAAGAAAACATAATATGTTAAACATAATAACATGAGCCGTGGTGCCCTGTCTCATCCAAGCCGGCAGGATTTTCGACACTAGCTTTTCAGCTAGGTCGAATTCATTCGCTGCCTGGAGGAGAACTCTAGTGACCGGCTGCTCTGATCGGTAGTTTTCCGTGGTTTCTCCGATCAACGCCAGGCGAATGCCCTACTAAACGGATCACGGACCGCGCGCGATCTGTCCTTCCTCTTCCTTGTCCTTTCCTCCCTTACACACACATTTACACTAGCATGCACTACACTACCACATATTCCGGGAGACCGGTCGGGAGCATAGAGCTTGAGTCCTGGTTAGGGGGAAACCCCACTAGCGGACGGTACGTCGGCGCCGGATCTCGCCATCCAGCGGGGGAAGACAAACGCCATCTCCCGAGAAAAAACATGCACTACACTAACGGGACTAATGACCAAAGCAGTTGACGCGCCCGGAAACACGAAAAAAAAAACCAAACCAATCCAAGCCGGCGTCTCTCACTGCATGTATTCTCCCGCTCTTCACATCGGCATACCACTGTGCATAACATTAACGATTAGCTTCACGCAGACGACTTTGTATTTACTGTGACAAAAAAATCGATATTCGAAAATTTATCAACAAACTACATCGTAACTACAACTTATGTAGTGGACTACAAGCAATGGATTTACAATCAATCCTATAAATTGCAACCCTATTTTTATTTTCAACTCTACGGACATCCCACAAACATCCTCCTATTAAATATAACGGACCTCATTTTCCACAAGGGATGTACATCCTCACCAACACCATACCAACTATACAATAGCATACACTATGATGACGGGACAGGCCATAGTAGTATTTGCCCCTGGAAAGGTATCAATTAACCGATCCGTATTTGCCGCGTGGGCTCTACCAACAGCGCCTGCTGTTTCTACGACCGCCATCTATACGTAGGTGTGTAGTGGGTTGCTTTCGGATCTCTTGACATTGAAGCAGTAAATTCAATGCATGATAGTTGGTAATGCGCGGATTCTGGGTCCAAAGGGAAACAAAATCGAGAATAATAGACATGAAACTTATTTGGACGATATGAAATGTTGTGTCGAACACGAAACCGCATGTGTCTGTCAGAGTGGTGTACGGGCCGATAAACCTATGCGACGACTTAAAAATGAGTACTTCAAGTTGATGAGAGCGTCCATTTTACACATCGAATTTCGTGAATAAGATTTGTTTGTAAAAAGCAAAAAAATTATCTTCAAAACAACGAATATGAATAAGTGATATCACAGTGTGAGTACCGTCGTACCTACACCGTAATATCCTTTCTTTCATTTGTCATTATGTATTGTGACATACCAAAAATGACGGACATTTTATTTAGGCAAATAAAGGTCAAAATATTGTAGATACTACAAAAGACGTGGGTTTCTATAATGCAGATACACAGATGACACCATAGCAACACGAGTTCGTCCTGATACGTGGGTTTCTATGGTGCAAATACGCAGAGGGTACACATAGTAACGCGAGTTCGTGCGGGACGACATCGTAGTAACCGGAAGAGCTATCAAGTAAACATGCTAGGTGCACCGTAACAACCCAAAACAAAACAATAAAGAGAAAAACACAGCGAGCTTTGAAGGGTGGACCAGATTGGGAATTAGGGCATTACGACTGTCGGGGTGTCGGGGTGTCGGGGTGGTGAGCGGATCGCTTGTGAGGTTTTTCTTGAGATTAATTATCAAATCGGGACTTGTGATATTTTGTGAGAGAGAACATTGAACTTGAACTTAGAATATTTCCGCATTAGGTGTGCAACGGGAACATCTAAAATTTACGTGTTGTACCTTGCAAACTCGGACTTGTAATATTTTCTTGAGAGAACTGGAAAATGAATTTAGAATATTTTCGCGGTAAAGTTACAAGACTTGACTTAGAAAGTTTACCAGCGAAGTGTGAATTGCCAGGTTAGGTGATATTAAATAATATTAGGATATTATTCCGACTAGGAAAAAGTAATCAGTTTGAAATAGGTGCTCACCTGAGGGGCAAGACAAAGAGTATAGGCAGTGCTTGTGAAGTGGTTGGAGGAAGTTCCGACTTGGTCGCTGATCATCGTGGACTTCGACAAGAAGAAATATTGGATTATTCTACGTGGTAACATCGAGCAACGTGCGGGCGAAGAGGCAAGAAAGGATAAAAGGTGCCATAACGCTGTTATTGCAATAACGAGAAAAATGGTCATGACCTAACGGTAAATTGTAATCAATGATAGTTGATAACTTTGGCATGCATAATAAATTATAATTCATAGTTTGAAAGAAAGCTGATTCTCATTTGCAATCCTAGAGTAGACATTTCAGAATTATTTTCAGATTCCTCGCCACTCCGTATGGATGGCAGATTGAGTAATTGGTTGCGGAGTAAGTAGCAACAATTATTTCATATGAACCCGTCGAGCGAGCTAGCGGGATTTACATTTATGTGTATTATATCCGAAGATAGTAATATATAATCATGAATTCAAGTGTAACCTTTTCCTGGCGCCCAAATTATTTATGAATTCGGAAATTGGTTACGATTGACATTTATTTATAGTAATTATGTTTCAATATGTTTAACTTTTATATGCAAGAAGCGCCTAACTCATGTTCAAGATGCACGTAACAATAGTAAATGCATAATTTTGAAAACAATGACAAATGAACAATGTAAAACAAGGATGATATTGAAGAATAACAAAGAATAATGTTAACACATTCAAAAATTTACCTTTACCTATCTGTGTTTAAAGGTATCTGTGAAAGTGTCATGGTATCGAACATTTCTTTTCTGGATTCCGAATTAATAGAAAAACACAACATTTCCCAATTCTTAATGACGTATATGATAACAATTGGATGCTTAATGTCATAAGTAGAAGGTGAATTTTAATGAAATGTCAGTTATTCTTTTCACTTTAAAACAATTCTGTTTAGTATAGACATTAATTTTATGTTATATCAAAAGGAAATGACCTATTATATTTGTCATTTTGTTGCATTTTTCGCCGTTTTCTACTAATAAGTAATTTTGTACCTTTTCCGTCATTTTCAAGCGTTTTTCTCTTATTTTATTCATTTTAATATTCGTTCAATGGTACTTGCTACAAATAATATTTACGAGACGCAACATGTGTTCTCCACAGAATTCCTGAGTAGCCTATTCGATTGCTTTGCTGTACTGTCAACTGTTGTGAGTACTACGTAATTTAAGGTTTCCGCGACGCCTATCAGCGCCATTGTCGATTCGGCCATTTTGAGACAAATAATGGCAGAGTTTTCTGGTAAAGAACAGCCCAAATCAAACGCTTGCAAGCTGAGTTCCCTTGAACTAAAGGAAGAAGCTTCGATTACATCAGTAGCATATCCAACAACTTGAGTTGTTCATCTGAGCACCAGGAACGGTAGCTCAGTGCATCAACTGATGTCACTGCAGCGCCTCTGACCGGGAGGTCCTAGGTTCGAGTCCTGACGACGGCAGGACACACTACCACACTACCACACATGCCGGGAGACCAGTCGGGAGCTTAGAACTTGTGCCGATTGGGATTTTCGACACTAACGTTTCAGCTAGGTCGAATTCAGTTGCTGCCTGGAGGAGAATTCTAGCGGTCGGCTGCTCTGATTGGTAGTTATCGGTGGTTTCTCCGATCAACACCAAGCGAGTAGGGCCCTACCAAACGGGCCATGGACAGCGCATGATATTTCCTTTCCTTTCCTTGTCCTATCCTCTCCCCTGACATACACGCTTACATTATCATGCACTGTACTACCACATATCCCGGGAGACCGGTCGGGAGCATAAAGCTTGTCCCGGCTGTGGCGGTGCCCCGCTGGTGGGAGAGTCTTGGTTAGGGAGAAACCCCGCTAGACGACGGTAGGTCGGCGCCGGATCTTGCCATCCAGCGTTCATCGCCATCTACCGAAGAAAAACATGTACTACACTCACGGGACTAATGACCTAAGAGCCTGGAATAGCTAAGAAATCAACCAATTCATCTGATGTGGTTTTGACATTTTTAAGATTTTCTTGGTTTTAGGGCATTTTTGAAACACACTAAGAACATTTTTTATTGATCATTATTTTCGATATTTTAGGTCATCAAAATCCGCCGCTAGTGCTAAAGTTACTTTATTTTCTGTAATGCGATATAATTCCAATCGCGAGGAAACGCGCTTGTTTGAAGTCAATAAAAGTACAAGCGTGGAAAGTGTTTCCCAGATTGGGCGACGAGCGGTCTGCAGCCCTAGAAATATTTCATCCCATCGGAAGTCCGCAGCCGCGCAGAACGCGTGGCGACAAAGCAATTTCGCGCCCCGATCGCCAGCGAGGGCGTGGGCGAGGGCGAGGGCGATGGCGCGGGCGGGGGAAGGGGCGCGGGGGGGCGAAGGCGATTACCCGCGCCGTGGCTGTCAATTTGGGCGGCGAGCGACAAAGCGGGACGCGTCCGCGACCAATTGATTCGGGCAATCAGACAAGTCTCTCTACCCGGCGCGTGGCAACAGACCTCGGCCCCATTCGATGCGGATGAATTCGTACGAAGAGGAAAAGTGCAAGAAATATATTTTAACGCTTTCTACAAAATGTGGTTGGTTGGTTAGTGAATCCGAGCGCATCAACATTTTAAGTCGTTCGTCCCGTAAGTATAGTGCATGTTTTTCGTTGGGCGATGATGGTTTTTTCCCCACTGGATGGCGAGATATGGCGCCGACCTACCGTCGACTAGCGGGGTTTCACCCCAAACCCTAATCAGCACTCCCACCAGCGGGGCACCGCCCCAGCCGGGACAAGCTCTAAGATCCCGACCGGTCTCCCGGAATATGTGGTAGTGTAGTGCATTCTGGTGTAAGTGTGTAAGGGGAGATGGTAGGATAAGGAAGAGGAAGGAAACATCGCGCGCGGCCCGTTGTCCGTTTGTTAGGGTACTGCTCCGGCATTCGCCTGGTGTTGATCGAAGAAACCACGAAAAGATACCGAACAGCGCAGACAGCTACTAGAATTCTCCTCCAGACAGCGACTGAATTCGACCTAGCTGAGAGGCTAGTATCGAAAATCTCTCCGCCGTGAGGACTCGAACCTAGTACCTCTTGGTCAGAGACACTGCAGTGACATCAGTTGACACACTGAGCTATCGCTCCCGGTTTTCTACAAAACCATATCTGAGACGTAAACTTTATATATTTGGCATTTTAGGAGGATAGTTCGACTTTGCCAATCAGCTAACTGTGTTCCTACTGCCTGGGCCTAGTTAAATTCCCATGTTTGAGGATAAGAGCGACATATAGCGAACATGACGTTTTCCTTCACCGTAATTAGCAAGATCCGCGTTTCATTACACAGCTTCAGAAAATGAGACTATTTCAAAGGAAAGGTACATATCTATTTTGGCCTCGATCGAGAATCGAACCAGGAACCAGGCTACGGGAGGCTAGTACGCTGCCCTTTAGTCATCGCTCACATACAAAATATGAATCTTAATTTAATGTTATATATATTGAAATCATTTTCATTAAAGCAGATATATTTGATGTGTTTCAGGTACTTCGGACATTGGAAATACTTTGTGAACGTTTAATGATTTCACACTGTGGAATAGATAGGAAATGATGAGTCGCAGGGCACGTTTAACATAGGGTACAATGCGTCTTACAAGCAGTCGCATGCTTTGTAGTTGATATCCCACCTTTGCGGAGACCGCATGCCCTGTGCGTTGGCACCGGCAGAGGAGCGCGCGCGCGGTGCGAGGGCAGCGGTTCGAGCCTCCCCTCCGCCAACCGCCCCGCGCCACCACTCAGCGAAATTGTTGGGAGGGCGCCAGGCGAAGACGCGCGCCTTTGCCCTGCTGCCTCCGCGGCGCAGCCGTCGGCCGTGCGTCTCCGCCCCGCCCCGCCCCCCGCCATCGCTTAAGTGCAGCACTTAGCGGCGCAGACGGAACGCGAGCTCATCACCCGCCCCGCCCCGCACGCCCAAAGGCTGCTCACGCCACGTCTGGGCGAATTTCTGCGCCCGGAAAGGAGAATGAACACCAACTTGCAAGAAACAGCATAGAATGGATGTACGCGTATCTTTGATTCGTTTTCTGGGTTTCTTGCAGAGTTTTAATTTTTTTCTGGTTCCGGTCAGAGCGAATGAAGGACGGAGGTGATGGCGAGGGTGCAGGTGGGGCGGAGGAAAGGATGAAGGGGCTTGGGTGGAAGCAGGTGCAGTTGTAACCGAAGGTGGGCGTATAGCAGAGACGGAGGGGGCGGGCTGAGACAGGGGCGAGGAAGAAGGAAGGGCTCATGCGAGGGGACGGGGTGAAGATATACGTCGGGAGTGTAAGCGGGAACGAGACTGGAGCTGGGTTAAGAGGCGGAGTTCGTTTAGGGCGAAGAGTTGAGAGTTGGGTAGAGGGCGAAGGTGGGTTAGGGATGGACGGGCGGTCGGAGGCGGAGCTGGGAGCGGGGTGAAGGCGGGGGGGTCGGAAGGGCGCTGGAACGGGGTCGGAGGCGGGTTAGGGGGCGGAGGTATGGTCCGAGCCGTAGGTGAATTGAGGGAGGAGGCGGAATGGGGGCAGATGTGGGAAGGCAGATGAGGCGGGAACGCAGGCGGAGACGGAGGCGGGGACGCAGGCGGGGAAGGAGGTGGAGGGGGTCGGAGACGGGGACGGAGGCGGGGACGCAGGCGGGGAAGGAGGTGGAGGGGGTCGGAGGCGGGGACGGAGGCGGGGACGCAGGCGGGGAAGGAGGTGGAGGGCGGAGACGGGGACGGAGGCGGTGACGCAGGCGGAGGAGTGGAGGGTCGGAGGCGGGGACGGAGGCGGTGACGCAGGCGGGAAGGAGGTGGAGGTCGGAGGCGGGACGGAGGGACGGAGGCGGGGACGGAGGGGTGTGGAGGCGGGGGGGGGGGCCCCGGGCGAGGAGGAGTCGGAGGGTGGTAGTGAAGGCGGGGACGGAGGTGATTGAGGAGGCGAAGGATCCAACGGTGTGGAGTCAGGGGGGGAGACCTTTTGAGAGGCGGATGAGGGGTCGGGGTGGAGGCCAGTTAAGTGGTGGAGGTAGGGTGGGGTGGAGAAGGCAGGACAACGGGCAGAGGCGCGATTGTAGCGGAGATCGGAGGCGTGGTGGGGAGTGCCGTTGGATTCAGCGTAAGCGTGGGGGGGAGCGCGCGCTGTTGAGGGCGGCCCCCCCGCGCCGCCAAAGGCCAGGGCCGGCACTTCACGCGCCCGAGGTCCAGGCAACTTCGCTGATTACTCGTAACCTCCAGGCGTAGCCAGCCCTCCCGCGCCAATAAAGTTGAATGCATGAGATAGTACGAGGGAGCTGCCGACCGCTTGCCGCATAGGGCACTTCCATGCCCGGACCCTTCCAACTTGAACCATTCAAGTGTTCTTCCTAATAAAATAATAAAAAAATTGATTAAATGTTAATAGGTTTATTGAGCATCTAAGCAAACATCAAATCGTCAATCTAGGTATTAAATATGTCAAACTATTATTTATATCTAATATATGACTAAACGCTTCAAGGCAATTTTCGAATCCGTGTAGCTGCGTTAATTCGGTAACAGCTTCTAGTAAGAAAGAAAAATACGAATAAAAAAATATTTCACAATAAATCAAAATTCAATTTTTGCACATATTTACGAAGTGATTTCAGTTTTTATCCGCAATATTGGTTAGATTCTTGTTAAAAATATAAAAATTGAAGAAGTTGAAACAATGTTTCAGAAGAAGAAGGCATACTGTTTTCCGTTTGAGACATTTTGGAAAATAATGAATACACAGTCATTATTGTCAGGTCTTGACACCAGTAGAGATACTCAATGAATCAGGAGTTCTCCTGGAGACGATCAGCTAAATTGCTGGAACACAGGCAACGTAAATTAGTTTAGTGAACTCAGTAGTGGATCTCGCATCAGGCGTTTAGACAGCCTCTGGTGGCGCCCAGTTGAACTACTCGTATTGATAAACTCTTGTGATTCTGTACTGAAAAACATTACGAGTAAATCGTTCAGAAGTACTTATTTTATTTTTTTACGATACTTTTAAAATTTTGCTTCTAAGATTCTTAAACATCTGAACAGAGAATAAAAAGATACAGTGAGAATAGGTGTAATTGATAAGATAAACTGGATTAAGCACTATAGAAACCTATGGTATAAAAAGCAATATGCAGTGAAGTCTATCCCGTAACGATAAACGAGTCCCAGAGACTTTGAAAGAACTTAAAAATAGGAACGGGAACAGGCAACATAAATGCAGAACTATTAAAGTATGGCGGGATAATGCTCCACTGGTGACTGCAACACATCATAAATTATTATTGGCTAACTAACAAAATACCATAATCATGGAAAACATCGAAAGTAATATCCATACTCAAGAATTACAGAGGAATCGGCATTTTAAATTCAGTATACAAGTTGTACGCTAGAATATTAAATAAAAGGCTAAAATGTGTCTCAGAAACGCTCATTGGTGAAGAACAGAATGGGTTTAGAAAAGGAACAGAAAATTTTAGATATCATACTAAAAAATAATGGCTATCCTCAAAAGTTAATAGAAGCAAGCATAAACTCTACTATTGTAATAAAAGTAAGAATAAATGAAACTAATAAAATATTAATAAACAGAGAAGCGTGACAAGAATGTCCAGTCTCACCAACACTTTTTAATATTTTTATTGATGACATTATACAAAATTGGAAGCAAATTATTTACAAAAGTATTAACATATCAGAAGAAAATATTTGAAATATTTTACTCTATGCAGACGACGCTTTCATATTCTAGGAAACACAAGATTGTTTACAGTATGCATTATTCCACTTAATTCATTTATGTAAAAATTACGATGTTGAAATTTCGAAGTAAAAAACAAGGGTGATGGCATTTTGGGAAAAACATCTAATACGATCCAAAAGTATTTTGGATAAGATAATTTTAGAGCAAGTTTCCAGTTTCAGCTATTTAGGTAGTCAAGTCGATCAAGATACCAGTAAAGACATCAACATTAAATTGGCGAGACTCCAAAGAATTTGTGGCACTATACATAATACATTAAAAAATAAAACAAGGCAAGTTACAATAATAAATTTCTATAAGACTCTTCCAACTCTTCTGTACGGCAGCGAAAGTTGGGTACCAACACAAAGAACCTTAAGCTGAATAGAGACTACGGAAATGAAGTTTCTGAGAAGAAAGCTAGGCTGCACGAAAGAAGGTCATATTGGTAACGAGAAAATTAGGAAAAAAGTACATGCCGAAGAAATTGGAAGCAAAATAATCAAATGCCGAAAAACTGGTATCAACATACGCAAAGGATGGATAATACAAGACTACCTAAATTAGCACTACTTTATCAACCGCATGGAAGAAGAGACGTGGGCAGACCCAGAAAACGATGAAAGGAAAACGTGTGAAGACGGAACATGCTCAAGCCTAATCCATGAAGTGCAGAATAAGAAGAAGACTGAAACATTATTGCTTGTTAATGCCTCCTATATTTATTTTATTTTATTTATTTATTTATTTTACGTCAAAAAACTGTTAAAACTGCGTATGACGTGCTATGGGGAAAAGTGAATTGTGTGCACATTTCCATAATTCTGTGATCCCTACACTAAGTCATATACTACTTGCATTTTGAAAAAAAAAGAAAAAAAAGCTCCCATGTAATAAAATCTATTTTCAATAATTAATAAGCAATCAATTTTGGGTTCTTATCCATGTTGTCCTTCGGAATAATACTTCCTGCCGCGACAACATGGAAACAATAACTTGAATGATTGTATTTCCCACTGAATTCTAGAAGACGTGCACAGAAAATGAAGTTACATTTACGTCCAGAAGCAACACAAGGGGCCATCTCAGCATTTGATCAATGGATCAGGGAAACTGGACGAAAAACCTGATCGAGATTGGGGTCATTGACTCAGGAGCTGCGATACAATAATTGTTACATATTGTTTAGAATTATACAGTCCAAGTAAATAATACATTAAATATCACTGTTGAAATTAATGTTACTTTCCTTGTGATGCTCAGTATAGTCTAATTGTGTAGAAACAGTTATGCAGCAGAAACGATTCCATTTTGGATTTAAACTTTTCTATCGAATTTAATAAGGAGCTCGATAAGCACTTCTTACCTGGCTCGGGAGGATTGTGGTTGCGAGGGCTTCATATTGTGAAAATAGTTGAATTATGCTACATATTCTCTTGTTGTAGGCATTATAAGAGTGAATTGTGAAAAATAATTATAGGAGGAAACAGTGAAAAGACAAACTGAAACATGTTCACATTTAGTTAATTTGTAAACAAGTAAATCTGAATCACAAATAAGGTAAATGATAAAATCATCAGTGTACTACCACGGGCGTTAACAGGTTGCATTGATAGAGCGATCGCTCGATAATTAGAACCCACATAACGCCCTTGGTGAATCAATAAGAACTCTTATTATTAATATTTATTTCTGCGTATTGTTGCCTGAGCACCAAATCTTCAAACTAATCTAACAAACGTTTTATTGATATTAGTTCAGTATTTTATGTTATTTTGGCGCCCAATTCCAAAATCCCTCTTGTATTTGAAGATTTATAGATAAAATTAGTAATATCATTTGATGTGTGTAATACAATTGTTGAAACGGTAGAAACAGTCTGCCATGTGTCGTCATATCTATCGATATCAGGTAAACATTATAATTTTCAGATCCGAGCTTGGCTGGCGAGGCAAGACTTTCTTATAACTCATGGTGTGGATCGTAGTTTTTCTCTTGATCTATTGTTCTGTTCGACTGGGCCACTCTTCGTCACTTGTGCACTAAATTCAAATCAGGAGCCAATTGTTTTTAATGCTGGTGGATCCCCAATGTATTTCATTCAACTCGTTTTTTATCTGTGCAGCAGTGGAACCCTTCACGCATAATCACCGCACCGAAATCGTATGTCTCCATCTTCAACGTCACGCGAAACTTCACTAACCACTTCAGACGTGTGCTAAGAAACAATTATACTTCGCAACCATTTGAAAATTTCAACAAAAAATTGCACCGGAAGCGGTAGCTCAGTGCATCGACTGATGTCACTGCAGCGACTCTGACCGGGAGGTCCTAGGTACGAGTCCTGACGGCGGCAGGATTTTCGACACTAGCTTTTCAGCTAGGTCGAATTCAGTCGCTGCCTGGAGGAGAATTCTAGCGGCCGTCTGCTCTGATCGGTAGTTTTCCGTGGTTTCTCCGATCAACACCAGGCGAATGCCGGAGCAGTACCCTACGAAACGGACCACAGACCGCGCGCGATCTGTCCTTCCTCTTCCTTGTCCTGTCCTCTCCTCTTACACACACACTTACACTAACATGCACTACACTACCACATACGGTCGGGAGCTTAGAGCTTCTCCCGGCTGGGGCGGTGCCCCGCTGGTGGGAGAGTCCTGGTTAGGGGGAAACCCCACTAGCCGACGGTAGGTCGGCGCCGGATCTCGCCATCCAGCGGGGGAAGATCACCTCCATTTCCCGCGAAAAAATGCACTACACTAACGGGACTAATGACCAAAGCAGTTGACGCGCCCGGAAACACGAAAAAATCAATCAATCAATCAATTCAACAATGGCACTTCAAGAATCATTTCTTCCAACAGTAACGCAATCTAACCAACACGTTTGCCCCTTTATAGATATTTACGACATTTATCAACAGACCTGAGTATCGACGCCTATAAATCAAGTTAACTGATCTCCAAAATATATAGTTGCCTAAACCCCAAGCGTTTCCGGGCCTAACACTATCGAGAGCCTAACAATCGCTGCTGTGGAAGGTCTCCGTGAGCAGGGGTGAGAGCGAGTGCAGCGCTGGCGGTGGGGGATGGGCGATGGGGCCCCGGGGAGCCTCATTTGTAGTGGTCGCCCGCGATTACGTCATCAGTCCCCGGGGTCCTTGCCCACCCCGTGGTAACGCGCTCGCTCGCCCGATGCTAAGGGACGACGCTAATCAGAGATTTTGATTTAATGATTGGTTTACGAGTGTTGTGGGGTATTTGAGGTACCGCGCCGACATGTGATTCTTCCATTTTAATGGCCGGAAGCCGTGTCTCAGGAATCATTTTATTACGTAAAATCACTCGATACTGATCAGACACTCTTTGTTCAGTTACGGAATATTCAGGGAAACCCTGTTAAAATTCTCTAAATAATTTCTGCCTGTATCCAGTCACATCTGTGTCACTTTTTGTGATCCGGTAATAGATGCGCATTATTTCTTCATTATCAGCGTTGGCCATTTTCTGCACTGTGTTGGCAGCCTTGCTTGGCTGGGCTCTGGTTGTAACACCTGCGCAGCACCTTCAGCAGGGGAGGCATTCGATATGGGTTCGCTCCTTTCAGGCTGTCGCATTTCGGGTATCCCGACCAGGGCCCACCTGCTCAACTCCTGGTCACCATCGGCTCGCATACTGTCACCCCCAGCGATGGCTCCAGGGGTGCCCCGACGCTCCTCGGGTAGCGGCATTTTTTCCGAGGCTTTCTTTCTAGCACGTGTTTCCATACTTAATGGACGCATTTTATTCCCACTGCCAGGACAACTGTAGCCACTCAGGCTTTGAGAACCGCTGTTGACCATTTAATTGGTTCCTCCACCGACTCTCTAGGTACAAGTCCAGTTGACTGACTTGCACCATCCTGATAGGCCTTATCCCAGAATTACCTTCTAGCAGCCCTACCAGGACTTCCTTCTCTCATGAGTTGGTCGACTGTCTCACCGAAGGGGCTGGATACCACAACCTTGAGACAAGTACGACTGAACAGGGCTCCCCGCGTGAAGTTAGATGTGAGAGGTTATAGCTTTCATTGATGTTCACATCACACCCCTTCAGCCCCTTATTATTATTATTATTATTATTATTATTATTATTATTATTATTATTAATATTATTATTATTATTATTATTGTTGTTGTTATTATTATTATTATTATTATTATTATTTTTATTAAGAGACGGCCATCTTGTCGGCTGCGATCTTCTCGTTTCGAGCGCCACCGAGTGGAGGCGGGCGCATCCGAGGAACCTCACTGCAGGTGGCAGCAGTGGCTGGGAGGCAAATAGATCAAGTGGTTAAAGTGGGGACACAAGGAACGCCCTTGGAGAAGCGTTCCAGCGGGGGAGGGAAGGACGAGAGGGGGCAGAGGAGAGGAGTCTCCTTCGGCCGTCCCTCAAATTACGCATATAAATGAATAAAATTTACCGAGATGCGATTTGCATGGCTCACCCTTAATACACTTTGTCCCCGCCGCATTTTAATGCCCAAATTACTTTCAAAGGCATGTTTTCTCGCTTCGCTCGCCCGGATCCAAGTCACGGCGAGACTCGAGCCTACGGCCCTCGCGTTCAGCATAAACATCATTGAGTCTATTCACCGCATAATTACAAATTCACATTTATAAAAAAGCACTTCAGTAAGCACTTTATAAGAAAACCTCGAGAATTCAAACTGCGCAGTTGCAAACACGTTAGAAAGAAAGAACACTAAAAGCTTTAATTATCACACAGGCACACCACCACGACCGCAGAACTATTTCGTAATGGAGAGCCGACAAGATACTAGGGTGAAATTGCCTCCCCTAACTTATGACGTTACGTTCGTGACCAATCACGAACCATTAAAATTATTTAAGTAATGTAATTTCCACAATTTATTTAAACTACCCACGCCGAAGGAATGGGGAACCTCGCCGGAAAAAAAGCCCAGGCTTTGGTTTTTACAAGTATCTACTTAGTTATGTATATTGCTCACTACCTCTCCCCATCGAAAGTTTCCCCTTATAACCGCACCACCTTACTTATAACCTTATAACCTAACCACCCCTCGTCCCCTCCACCATGGATTTCCCCGTCGCTGGAGGCGCGCGAAGTGTCGGTTTAAACGACTTCCTTAGGTTGCACTGTGTTCTAGACTTCAGCCGATCAAGTATCCATAGAATAATGGTGTGGGAGGGAGTAGAACCAGAAATGAACTGTCATATCCAAAGTGCTCATAGATTTGCAAGGAAAGAGGACGATTAGTTAAATGGATGTTGTGTTGTGAATCGATTTGAAGATCCAAACATAAGGAATTATCAATTAAGATACGTGCCATTAAATTAACATTAGTAAACATGTAACACTTTTTCAGAAAGTAGTGTGATAGCCAAGTCGTGTCCATGATCACGTAGTACCAACATTATTTCGAAACGCAAATCTGATGAGGGTATTATCAGTATGTCCCGGATTTATTTTCATTTGCCGTTGAATTTAGCATTGATTAAAACAGGGAAATCTTTGTGAATATGTGTGTGAGTTCGTTTCATATCAATAAAAAGATCATGATCTAAAAAACAAGTCTAGGGATCAGGAATATCAAATAATTTAACATCTAAAAACAATGACTTGGCAACTATCAATACCACCAGCAGTACATGCATTCTAAGCCCGATATACACGGTACAGTTTTCGTTCAGATTCTCGTACAGTTTCTGAACAGAAACGTGAAGATCCCAAACTGGAAGTATAAAAGCCAAGAAGCTGCGCATATACGGTGTATTCTTGGTCTATACGTTTTCTGCATGAATCCCCACAAGCCGCCGCTAGGGGTCTACTGATAAATAACTAAATTGCGCCGTTCGAGGACTTTCGGAGGCGGTATATCTACATAGACAAAGTGGGTGTGCTCTGTGTATTTTTGTGCGAGCGTTCTGGCTGTGTGAGCCTTATCGGTTTTAATTAATCCTAAAAATAATAAGCAAGAAAAATAGGAATCGTTGCTGCCGCAAGCATGGTTGTGGCTACGACGATTTTAATAGAGACAAGGATAGAACACCCCGAATGGATGAAGGCTTGGCGGCGGAGGCGAGAGGATGGTCAGGGTATTTTGAATACGGGCCATGGAGTTGGGCGTGGAAGATCCCCAAGCTTTTAGAAATTTCCTTCGTATGTTTGAGGAGTATTTTGAAGATCTCCTTAACCTTATTAAGGAGGACATTGAAAAACAGAATACGTATATGCGCTCTGAGATATCTCCAAGTGACAGTATGTGTATAATACGATGAAAAGTGTCCCTACACATAGTACAATTTAAAATTATTGATAATGTGACAGATAATAAAGAGTAAATTTAGGTACTTGGGCTGGGGAAAGTTTTCCACCAGAATCCATGAGCCTACAATTTGCAAAATTGTACCAGAAGTAGTGAAAGCAACATACAGTAATTTGATGCCTATTTACGTGAAGATAAGATACTGATGAAAATTTTAATTGTTAGTTTACCAATGCATTATTAACTATAATTATTATTTAGGAAGATTCACCCGAGAGGGTATGTATTATTAACTATAATATAAACTATTTACTACATATTTTGAAGTGCCCACAGACAGAAAGGGAGTGGTTTCAAATTGCAACAACAATTAAAGTCATAATACATATTCGTATTCTGGTTTAACTGTCAGCGTAGTGTAATACTTACGTACTGATTTTTTCATGTGCACCCGTTGGAATCATTTTACCATTACTCTCTTGTATTACATAACCGTTAGTACGTAAGTAAGTAGTTGAGTAGATTAATTAAAATTTCACAGATATATTTAGCGTTCATAATTTTTGCTGCGTTTGTAGTTAGACTATAGTTATTACGTATTGCTTTCCCTGTTTCAAAGTGCTTGAAGAAATACTTGAAGTAAAGGCGAATTGAAATCTTTGTTCTCAAAACATTTTCTTTTAATTTTTCCCTCCTATAGAAAAAAGGACACTTAAAAAACGGCCAATTTTCGTTGAACTTTCTAATTTTCGAAAGGTACATGAGTAGTAAATGAAGCGCAAACAATTTTTTGTTGTAGCACCACAAGTTATATTCTGCAACTAAGTAACCGAAAAATTAATAAATGGCGACAAATTATTTTTGATGCCGATAGGAACCAGTCAGGAGGAGAGATGGGGACGAAACCGAAAACCAGACGAAACAGATTAGGAAACAAACTAATAGGAAAAGGTCTGTGCCATTCTGTAGCACCACTTGTTTAAATAATAAACCATTTACAGCTTTCTGAAGTGTTTCTATGCTTCTGCAATGCAAATTTTTACGTAGAAAGCATATTTTTCAAATCAACTTTTGAGTTCTTATTGCGGTTCAGACATTCAGAATACCCCAAGTAGTTTATTAGAGAAAATATGCTTAAAATTGTCTTAAGAGTTTATTTTTCAATTTTCGACGATTCCTCCCCGGCCACTTGTGGTATCTTGAAACCCAATTGTATTGTATATCTATATTCAATATACATATACATGTACATATACATGTATATTGAATTGGTTAATAAAAAATAGATTCGAACACTTGAGTAAAAATACTTTATTATCAATTCTACATAAGCTTAATAATATTACATAAACTTTTGAAAACGAAGTCTTTTTACATGTATTACTTTCAACTAATACAATATATATATATATATATATATATATATATATATATATATATATATATTCACACTTTGCACAAACTTTGTTTTCGAGTGGCAATTCGGGAAATTGCAACCCCGATGTTTGTAACTCATTGTATCATCTTGCTACTTTTACAACAACCTGCCTACTCATTCGCACCTCTATTTACGAAAGTGCTTCGAGAAATTATGGGACTAGTGATCGTTTCGTAAATAGTGTGAACATTTATCATCTCCAGATACAAAATATAAAAGGCATGTAAGGGACAGCTCCTACTCAAGGATCGCACCCTATTATTTCTACACATAGGTCATTAGTATTAAAAACATAGTTTAATTATAAAATAAGATAGATTTCGGGGTCATTTACGTTTTTATGACAATACAAGCAGTGGTATGCATAGAAATGAGAATCAACACTTTTCTTACTTATTCGTATAAGTACGTATATAAAGAGTAAAAGAGGGAGTGCAGAGAAAGTTACGAGTATGTAATGCTGCAGAAAATTTGTTGGCTTTTGTGATTGGGACAGAAATGCAGGTTCTGGGCTCCCTTGATACCGAAAAAACGTTTTTCCAGAGCGTTCGTCCGGCCAGTTGTCTGTCCTTCATGTATCTTTCCGTCCGTCTGTCGCCTCTGAAGAATGCCTAAACGAACACCTAATCTGTATCGGATTGTTTCCAAACTGAATATTCCTGGACGATGTGGCCACACTCAAAGCTCTCCGATTTTTAATTACATTCTTTAACTTTCCGGGTACTTTGCATGATGCCCTTGAGACAATTTCAAATTTTTTTCATTAATGACTCCAAAATTTTATGAAATATTAAAAAAATCAAACAGTATTTCTTTATAACGGCCCCAATTTTTCTTTAAACTTTTAGTAGGGATAGTGCTAAGTGTACTGTTTAAGATGACATAAACTACATTTTGCTCTATTCTTTTGTTTTTTGAAAAATGTATTGTTTTACTTGTCTCTCATGTCGTTAACATTTACATTAGCAGTGATTTGTAGACATAATTACATATATGTCTTATGAAAGTGCTTCAAATAATGTCTTATAAAAGTTTCTCGAAAATTCAAAAGTTTTCTGTGAAAACGAGCTCTAAATACCGTGTTTTCAGAAACTTAAATTTTTAAAAAACTCTTTCTAAAATTTCACAAATGTGTTAAAGTAAATGAGCTTCAAAATGCGCATTTTCTGAAGCACTCAAACACCTTTTTCTCAAGAACGACTCCAAATTTTTCAACAAATATTTCCATATGGGACGGGGTTTTACACTTCTATAATTTTCTTAAAACCATGTTTCAATTCTACGATTAGGTCCCAAAAATTAATTTTAAAATGTGAAAAAAATTAGTCAGGCGGCAATAAAAAGGGCACAAGTTTGAATTTGTTCGACGTCTTCTTGCACCTACAACATTGAAAATTGCCATTATTCTTTAAAAAAATTGTTCTCAGGAAAAATTAGTTTATTTCTTTGTATATTTTAGTGTGTTTTAAATTTCTCGACATTTCTCCACACCAAATTTTGAAATGTTCCAGCGACTACATGTAAAGCACCCCCAAATATTAAAGAATGTTATTCAAAATCGCAAAGCGTTGAATTGCGTTAGATTTACCGGACCCATTTTGGAAAAATAATCCTACGTATGGTTTAGGCGTTGATGGTATTCGCAGACGAACAAACAAATGAACGGACAGACAGATGGACAGACCTGCGGTCGCTTTAAAAAAAAAACATCTTTGCGATATCAGAGTACCCCAACATGTGAATTTCCGTTGAAATTTCGAAATTAATTTCCCGCAGCAATATATAACTTTCTCTATAGTATGTATATTACTCCTTATATACGTACGTATATGTACGAGAAAGGAAGAATGGGTTGTCCTTTACATCGTACAAGTGTTGAGAGTAACAGCTCATCTGGGGCAATACTTATGTCTGGCAACACGTAGAACATTATTCTTCTTTCACTTTTCCTCCCTATTGCTCTGTAACAGAAAGTACGTCAAGGAAAACATGTACTACTTAAGATAGTGTAATCACACACTACAGAATAGATTTATTCCTTCAAAAATTACAAAAGACGAGGCACTAAATATACAACACATCGCTTTTAAATTAGCAGTGCATAACAGCACATACATTCTTACTCTATTGGATATAGTTCCTTCGTAAGGTGAAGAAAGTAAAATAAACTGAATTAGAGACATCCCTATCTGATGGAGAATAATAATAAATTTATAAACAATTTGTATACCATACTTTAATGGGTACTTAAAGTTTTACTTTCTCGCTACCGCTTACGCAGTAGAGAGAAAGTTATGTAAAGCTGCGCGAAAAAACGGCGAATCATCGGCAGAAAACCTCTTATTAAAGGATTCTGGTAACGAAAAAGTGGATAAATCCAGTTGTTAAATTTAGAAAAAATCCTCTATCACACCTAAATCATTGTCTTGTGGGTTCTTGATATAGAACGAAAAACTGATTGACGACAATATTTGTCTATCCGTCCGTCTGTCAGTATGTCAACAGAACTAGCTGTAAAATCGTTCACCCTATTTTCTCCAAACTTGACGTTCCCATATCAATCTGGCTGACATTTTCAAAGCTAGTGGTACTACAAAATGTCGAGAAGGAACGTGTCTCGTAGAAACATATAAATTGCGTATTAGGTACAAAAGAAATTAATATATTTGTTCAGAAAGAAAAATTAACCGAGAAATAGAAAACCAAGTCAAACTGTGTAAATTGGGTACTTTTTTTTATTTCTGGGTTAATTTGCCTTCCTGAACAAATATATTCATTTATTTTGTAAATAATAAACAATTTGCATATTTCTATGCATTCGCAATCCAATTCGGACAGAGAAAACATTTTTTCAAACAAACTTTTGAGTGCTTATTGCGACTCAGCCATTGCCAAGAATATCCATGTAGTTTATTACACAAAATATGCTTACAGTTGTCTTAAGAGTTTATTTTCGAATTTTCGACGTTTCCTCCCCGGACATCCTGTATATTAGTGTATATGAGAGCGAGTCCTACAAAGTCATTAATAATTAAGTAGATAAATAATTTGGGACAAGTAACTATACAGATGAATACTTTTAGTGGCACACAGAAAGCAGACGCGTGTGTACCGTTCGCAGAGGAACCAACCTGGATTATGTTGACGTTAATAAGATTATGCAAATAGTCAATTCAAAATCTCATTGCCCACCTGCGGCTCCGCGGTCTCTCTCTCCCACCGCCAGCAGCACCATCACGTAAGAGCCGGCCGTCTCGAACACCTACGAACACACACACACCTTGCCACCACCGAACACCCCGATTGGGGGAGGGTGCATTTGAGGAGGTTGGTGTTGGAGAGGTTGAATGATGAGGTCGCGCTTCTCTGTGCCAAGGGATTGAAGGGTCGTATTAAGACCCTATGAAAAGTCGCGTCATCCTTCTTGTCACCTAGCTAATTAACTTTGAGGACTCCTGACGGAATAATAATTAGTGGAGGTCTATAGCTTCATGGCTCCAATGGCACACACTTTCTCGCACTATTTACATTTTTTGGTTTTGCTCCACTCTCTACTCGGTGGTTATTGGTGTTCAAGGCATTTCTTTTAAGTTTTCTCAATTTATAGGATTCCTAATAGTAAGATTGAAATATGACTGTGAGAATATTATCTAAGGTTAAAATCTGGCCTTGGTGTATATTCTCATTGGAAAATTGGAGCCATTTTTTAGGAAACGTTGTGAATCAGAATACGCGATAGAGAATACGAATTTTGAAGCTCATTTTCATGCAAAGTTAATGAGTATTCGAGCATTTCCATTCACAAATGTAATAATGTATACAAATAGCTGGTAATGTAAATGTTAACCACGAGAAATGTTACTTCTGTTTATTTTTTGGAAAAAAGACAATACATAAAAGTGGCGTTTATGTCATGTTATTCAGTTTACTTGGCGCTATACATAACAAAAGTTTGAAGAAATATTTGGAACGGTTTTCGAGAAAAGGCGTTTGAATGTTTTTGAAAGTGTGAAATTCACAGAAAACTTGAGTTTTCGAGAAACTTTATGACATTATTTTAAGCGCTTGGAAATGGTCGAGAATATCTCTCTCATGTCGATAATAACGACATGAGAGAGATGTCAACAATATTACTTAATTTTTATTTAAGAAAATAAAAATACAGTAATACGGCGATTATGTCATCTTATACAGTTAGCATTACCACACATTTAAAGAAAAATTAGAACCGTTTATGATAAGTTAAGTGTGAAGGAGGTTCACTGTGAAGGAGGTTCAGTGTGAAGGAGGTTCAGTGTGAAGGAGATTAAGTGTGAAGGAGATTAAGTGTGAAGGAGGTTAAGTGTGAAGAAGGTTAAGTGTGAAGGAGGTTAAGTGTGAAGGAGGTTAAGTGTGAAGGAGTTTAAGTATGAGGGAGGTTAAGTGTGAAGGAGGTTGAGTTGGAGGAGTTTGGGAGGGAGGTTAATTGTGAAGGAGTTTAAGTATGAGGGAGGTTAAGTGCGAAGGAGGTTGATTCTGGAGGAGGTTTGGCGTCGGGACCAGACTCATGAGCATATACCTGCTGTAGCGTGCTCAACGTGACAGGAATGAAGCCGGCCGTAAGGACGAAGCCGCGTTGGCCCTGTCTCAGCACCAGCAGAAGGGAGCGCCGAGCACTGGGGTTCCCGTTATACCAGGCACTGGCATACGCCGCCTCGCCCACGCCACTCGCCTGCAACACCCACCAACCATTTAACACCATCTATGAGGAGATTTCTGTGAGAGAGCTGCAAATGCAGTTATATAAAGCATATAACGGCGTCTTGACATTGAATTCTGTACACATACGTGACAATAACAGCATACATTATATGAAATCTTTTTTTCGTAAGAACATATTAGTATAAACTGATTTCAGTAAAGTTTTTACAAGGTTTCTGACTTAGATTGAAATTTCAGAAAATAGAAAATATCCAATATATACTTACGTTTGTTGATAGCATCTCTCCAAACACACAATACATAATCATTAGCAATACTTGGACGCTTAAGAGGAATGCCGTGGCAAAGAAATCTGATCCGTTTATATCAGTCTATAAGGAAGAAAAATGATCAATAACAACACGATTAAGTATTAATTTCTCACATTCACTGTAAAGGGAATCAAATGGATTAAACTTTTAAAAAAACTCTCATTGGCTTTTTGCCAACAAATGTTGTCATTAAGACATCGAGGGTTTCAAATATGAACCTTGAGTTAACAAAAAGTTTCGGGAGAATTTGGAGTTGGAATCACTTTGGCATTAGAATTGTACTAAACAAATAGTGAAGTTTTTATTATGTCGATATTATGTTATTTTACTGAATTTTTATTTCATCAGAAAAAGAAGTGGAGAATTATGTCTAGAGAATTAATTTTTTTAATTTTAATTTTAATTTTACACAGAATTTTATTAATGTTTATAAACATTTTGTAGGTTGCTATGGTTCTCATTAGAAATACTCTTTTTTTCATATTTCAAATTCATTCACACTTTTTAAGGCCATTTCTAAACAATTTGAAGATACAATAACCAAATGACCAATTTGTCACTCAAACATTACAAAATTTGTAATGTGTAACATTACAAATACTTTCTGATATTACTAATATTATATCTACCTACTATCATCATAATGTACGTGGTGCAGCATATGTTGATAGCTGCTGCGACAAAAAAGAGAAAAAACACAGGATCATAAAAATCCTTCACCATAAACGTGATTCTGCAACAAAAATATTCGTTATCAATATAAAAAACATATTTTTCTAATTCTATTAGATTAACATTACTCTATTGTTGCCGGCATATATAATATCTCTCACAGTGCTTCTATACTTATGAATTGCGTTAACCTTCGTAATCGAAGGCAATTTAATTCATAGTTTTTGTGATGAACATATTCAGAAATAAAAATATGGAGAGGGAAGTAAAAATCACGCTCGTACATTCATTCAAATATTTGAACAAGACACCCCTGAACATGAAAGTTGATAAACGATAAACATTTAATGATATGGTAGTGCCTCAAAACACAATATACTTTTTCGAAGCTTTTATATCTCTTTCGTAATATGTTGTTTTTTTAGCTGAATGTTGCGTCGATGACGCTGTAAACTGTTTTAAATTTTTAATAATATAAATAAATGTCTGCAAAGCTTTTTTAAATAAGTTCTTACAGTATATGGCATTGAACTTAATAATCAATCGCAGCAGCTAGTAATGTTATACTCCAGTTCAAAAATCTCCAGTTCAATAATTTAAAAAAAATTACTTTTGTGTAATTTTTGAAAAAACAAAAGAATGCTCCAAAATGAACTTTACGTCATATTAAGCAGCGCAGTTAGCTCTATCTGTGGCAAAACTTTTGAAAAAATGTCGTTTGAGCATTTCTGAAAATGCGGAGTTTTTAACTCATTTTCACATAAATTGAGTTTCGAGAAACAGTATTTCACATTATTTAAAGCACGTGTACTCATAAATATAGTAATGTGAATAAATCGCTTCTAATAAAAATATTACCGTTGTGAGAGACAAGTGAAAACAATTACATTTTGGTATTTTTTGAAAAACGAAAGAATAGAGCGATGTTTCAGATTGGGTATATTTGGTACTATCAGATTGGGTACATTTGGTACTACCCATACGAAAACTTAAAGAAAAATATCGGAGATGTTTATGAGAAAAAACTTGTTTTAGTAATTTTTACTTCTCGTATACGGAATAATATACGTAGTATTGGGAAGGTAATGAAATGCTGCGCGAAAAAACAGCGGATTTTCGTCGGAATAAAATTCATTACAGGGCTTTGGTAACGAAAAAGTGCATAAAACAAGTTGTTAAATTAAGAGAAAAATTTTCTAACACATGGTGTATCCAGAATTCGTGTTTTGTAGGTCCTTGATGCCGAAAGAAACAATGAAAACCAAACGTACGTCCGGCCGTCTGTCTGTCCGTCCGTCCGTTTGTCAGTCCGTCTGTCTATCTGGTGTATGTGAACAAACCTAGCACCTAAACCATGCGTAGGATTTTTTCCAAATTGAATTAACACCTTTCGCTTTTCAAATTTGGTAAAACATTCTTTAAAATTTCAGGGTACTTTACTTGAAGACCTCCGGACATTTTCAAAATTTTCTCAAATATGGCTTCAATTTTTTTCTCTAAATTTCTTTAAAGAATAGAGTAAAGGTGGCATAGGTCCTACTTTCACAGTTAACCCTGAATTTTCGAAAATTGCAAAAGTTAGAATTTTTAGGCGTTTTCCTACAACTTTAAATTGAATACGGAGATTTGATTTTGAGATTTGTCCTTCAAATAAAATTTGATGCCCAAAAATAGTTCTTTCATTAAAGTCATATACCTTTTTTAAATTTTAGTAGTTTTCGTGCAATAGAGAGAGCAATATTAACAATTTTAAAAAATAACTAAAACAAGTTTTGCTCAAAGCGGCTTCAGTTTTTTCGTTAAAATGTTGGTAGGTGTAATGCCATATGTACCCTATACGATGACATAACCGCCACTTTGCTCTATTCTGTTGTTTTTTCAGAAATTACAAAATGTAATTTTTTACTTGTCTCTCACGTAGGTAATATTTACATTAAATGCGATTTCTTTATGTTGTTGTATTTATGAGTACATGTGCTTTAATAATTTCAAGTAATGTTTCTCGAAATTCAACAGTTTTTTGTTAAAAGAGTTCAAAATTCTGCATTTTCAGAAATACTCAAATGTCATTTTCTGAAAAATGGCTCGAATTATTTTCTTCAAACTTTTCCAACGGATAGTGGTAATGTCGCACAGTTTGGGGTTTTCTTCCGTATTTTCAAAAATTACACAAATTAAATTTGTTTTAAATATCTCTCACGCCGTTAGTATGCACATTCCAATGAATCTGTATACATTATTGAATTTGTAAGTGGATTTTCCTCAAATTATTTCAAATTATGCTTTTCGAAAATTCAATAGATTCCTGTGAAAAAGAGCTTACGCATTTACAGTAATGCTTAACGCCATTTTCTTAAAAACGGCTTCAAATTATTGAATGAAAATTGCTATTTAGGTCAAGGTTTTAGCCTTCTTTAATATTCTTACAATAATATTTGGTTCTACTATTTAGAAAACCGAAAAGTTAAGAAATTTTCACAAAAAGTACTTTGAGCGCCGATAGATGGCAGCTGAGAAGAGAATGGAGCATAACCGTAAAACCAGTCCACACCAAGGAAATTAGAAAACTTTACTAAGAGAAAGCCTGTGCCGTTCTGTAGCAAATCTAGTTTTTTTTCTTTTCTTAAAATATTAATTCAATTTTTAAAATTATTAATAATCTATGGATAATGTTTTTGTTCTTTGACTCATGTATTAATTTGTTTATATTTCTTGTATTAGAAAACTGATGATGATGTCTAAGCTATCGAAAGCTGCTATTGAAATAAATAACATTGTTGGCAATGACAACTCAAAGTTTCACCGCCTCATAAAATCTTTACAGTTTCTCGCTAAATTTTAATTAGTGGTGCTACAAAATAGCACGCACTTTCTCAAATAAATTATTGTCCTCATCTTTCCGTACTGACGCAACAGCTCCTGACGAGCACAAGGCATCCCACTGCGTCCCGGCCTTGCTGCTATGGGTTAAGGGGTACGTGTGGTTAGCGCATGGACCTACGTCCCTACGTCATGCTCTGGTATTCTCGTTCTGATAAGTGAACTTCCTCGCCGTCACTTATGAGCAGATACTGAGTACGAAAAGCGCACACTATACTCTGCCAGATACAGAATCGAACCCGGGATCGCGTAATGGAAGGCGATCACACTGACCAGTGAGCTACCCGGGCTTCCAAGCCTCTTCAGCTTGGGCTGATTATTCGATAATGCCCCGCCCTGTTCTCAGCTGCCATCTATTAATGCCTTAGTATTATTTTTATGTTTTTCATTTTTTCGGTACATTAATGTTAGAATTGAATGATCATTTTAAGAATTTTGAAGAAGGGTGAAATTTGGTCCTATATTTTCATGTTTGCCTGGCACCAGATTAAAACTTTAACCCATTGTATGATCATTCTGAACCGTGCATTCAATAACTGAATATAGAGTAGTTAATTTCGAGTATTATAAAAGGGGACTCGAATGTGACCCTTGCGGAGCGCCCTCACCGCAGCAGCTCCTGGTGCCTACGAGCGACCTCTGCCACCTCCTGCGCCATGCGGTCCCTCGGCGCGCCTTCTCCCCTCTCTGCTCTCTCCTGAGGGCCCTCTTCCCCCTCCCCCTCCTCGCCATCGGAGCCGACTCGCAGCAGCCGCTTGGACAGCTCGTCCAGCTGCGCGCACAGCGTCAGCACCAGCTTCACGAACGTGGCGGAGAAGGCGGCCATGCTGAAGCCCCAGAAAGGGCATGCCACGTTCACCAGGATGACCATGATCACGTTGGGGAAACCTGCAGATTGAGAGAGAGTTTCTGTGGTGATCGGAATATTGTGAGTTTGGCGTACGGTTGATGAATAGCTATGGCCAATACTACGCCCTGGACGTAGAAATGAAAAATAGAAGCCAATTAAAATGGACTTACATGAGCCTATTTCTAGCACTTCTTTTCACCTAAAAGGTTAACATATTCAAGGTGACTTGTCTATTCATGCATCAAATCATACTCATTTACATTTCTGAAATAATTCATACATTGATATCTGGCCGTGTAGATAAATTAGTGAATCAAAATTAGTTGAAGAAATATAAAAAATGAAAACTCAGTAAATAAACATCATTGACACTGAATTTACTGATGATATTAATGGCTAGAAATCTATAGCTAAAAAATTTGGAAAGTGATACAGAAAGATGACCTTAAGACGAGATCTAAATGGAAGAAGTAAAGAGCAAGGTACCTTCAGGAAAGACGGTGCTGGTCATATAATTGTTAAGAGAGAAATGCATTTAAGCAATGGGGAGTAGAGAGAGACAGGTAAGAAGAGCGATATGAGATAATACAGCCCAACTACAATTATTTCTACATCGAAACAGCGGGTTTGTAATAGTTTACCGCGATTCTAGGAAAAGTAGTTTGAATTATGAGTGTAAATCTATATCACCTGTACTGTAAAGATAAGGTGATATGAAGGTGTAAAGAAGGCTGCAATAATGAATGATGATGTTCATGATGAGTGGTAACGAATTCAATAACCAATGTGAGGATCAAAAAATTGAATGTTAAACCAAAACTATTTGGCAGCAATGGGTTTTATTCAATTATTTTTCGGAACTTAATTCTGTATATTTTTTCAATGTCTTCGTCAAGGAACTTAAAACAAAATATTTCGAGAGCGTGGACTTCCGCAGCCAAGTAAATAACAATACATCGAGGTCAATCAAACATTTAAATCAAGAAATAAGTAAATTTAAATATGACTCGTCAACTTGCAACCCTGCTAACCACATCGGAAACGGAACAGAGGATATAGGAAATAATATTGTTTAAGTGTTTATGTGTCTATTCGTTTTCACTTTCATATATGTTCAGTTCTGATCCTTGTATTTTAGAACAGACCTTATTCAACTATCGGAGGTAAATCTATTTAAATAATGCAACATTATATAATTTTTTATTTGTTTATGTCATTACAGTTTCGAGGACTTTCTTTTCCTCATAATCAGGCTAGAAAATTATTTGAAAATACAATAGGCAATTAGTTAAACAATGAAATTACTAATAAGAATGGTCATTTGTACAAGACCTCATTACAAACAACATAGGATCTAGATAGAAGACAACATAACATTACCAAATATAATCATATCGAACTTACCATGTATTATAGTCATGAGTTATTTTAAATTTAATATGTGCCAAATCACCATGGTATGGTAGTCAACAACAATTACTTTTAATGAGGTTAAACATCGCGATGTGAATATACAAAAAAACGCAAACATGGAGGCATGGCACATGTTACAGAGACAGTGGGGGGGGGGGAGGGAAGATACACAACTATTGGAAAGTGGTAGCCTATTGATGAAAGCTACACAGAATGAACAAGATAACCTAGTAGGTATTATTTGAAAGGTAAATAAAACACATTCAGCTAGTCAAAGACGACAGGCAATAGTATGGCGGATGGCAGACAAACAGATAATTATTTATATGACCAATATTTAATTCGCATTGAAGTTATGAAGGACTGAATCATATAAGTTTCACATTGGATTTAACTTGAGTATTTATGGAATTACTAGTTTTTCTGAATCGATTTTCAATAACAGTTCTTGCAAATTGTCTTGGTTCTATATCTAAAACATCCACATTTGTAAAATCTATACTATGACCTAATTCTACACGGTGCGTGAATATTGAATTATGTTCGTGTGTGACTTCTTTGATGTTTCTGTTGTATTCTGAGACTCTTAATTTTAGTTTCCTCTTGTACCCAATGTACACTTTAGAACAATCCTGACAATTTATTCTGTAAATTAAATTTTGCAATTCAGTTCTCTCCTGATAAACTTTTAGATTTAACACGATGTGTTTCTTGTGGTTCACATTATTGTATAATGTCAAATTGAATTTAGTTTTTAACTCATCTTTTTAACAACTATTGATTTTGGGAATAAATGACAGATACAATTGCAACGTTGCTCTGAATTATTCATGTTAGGATTCAACTTCTTGTCAGAATTAAAATTAATAAACTTAACTCTTTGTTGAGTAAGTTTGTGCACAGATCTGGGCGGATAATTGTTCAAAAATAGTATTTCTTTAACTTTAAGTAAATCATTATATTGAAATGTATATGGTGTTGAATTATTTAAATAGATTTACACAATTACTACAAAAGTTGAGTAAGGTATGTTCTAAAATACAAGGACCAAACTGAACATATAAGGAAAAATATGGATATTCACAAGAGACAAGTTATTTTTTAACAAAACGATCAGGAAAAAGGGGTTATTATAATTTTAAAATTTGCATAATTTCAGAACTATCTGTTCCATTCTGTAGCACAACTAGTTTTGTTTTTGTATCAGGGGATTCAAATCGTGTATTTTCGTTGAAATCTTGAAATCTATTTTCATCAGCATTACATAATTTTCTCTATTTTAGGTATAAGAGAAAGCTAGTGATGCTACCGAAAAGCACAGACTTTCTCGTACTAGTTAGTTTTCTAATTTCTTTCGACTGGGCTAGCTTTTTATGTCTTGCCCCATCCATACTGAAGTGTTCGTGTTTTCTCGGTTCTAAAAATTTTCGAATGAAAGTCTTTGGCTTACAGTTTAAGTTTGCTTACACCGATTACAATTTCTAACGAATTCAATACAATATGTTTTAAACATTGTTTTAATGTCCGTAATTCGAACGTAACAATGACCCGTTTTGGTTTGCAGAATTTTAATATGGCGACGGTTGTAAAATGGGTGGGTAAATGAGCCCTAAACTTTAAGGGCCTTATACACTACTTGTGTTCGTAATATTTTTTTAGATGCCACGAAAGGTTCTAGGCTCAAAAGGAAAAACTGGAATACTAAATACATGGTTAAGGCAACAAAGTTAAGAGCAAGGAAATGGATTTGAAAAAGGTTTCCATAACGTTTCTCGAACCAAGACCTACTCTTGATGGGTTAGTTTGTGTTGACAAGCCTTCGGAAGAAGCAGTTTTAACTAAATTGGGAAGAAAACCTATATTGGGGGATGAGCTGGAAAAAGTGTCGAGTATTTGCCTGTTATGGAAAGTAAATTCTACGGTCTCACCAGTAAACATTTTCGCAGAGGAACGTACCAACTTTGTGAAAGAAATGGAATTAAACACATTTTCACAGAAGATGTATCCGGTAGGGATTGTTTCGAAAATTATATGAATCGCCACAAGCATGTTTTAACTTCAAAGACACCTTATCACATCATCTCTTTACAAGGAGGCTCTTATTGCGGATAGAGAAAAAGCACCTCCAGATACAAAAAAAACGCAAAAATGGAAACGCGAAAAGCACAAAACAGGCTGGTAAGAAAACAAAAACCCCACATGAGCAAGGTTTCAAACGGGAACTTCTTGAAGATGAGGAATCAGAAGAATCCGACTATCAATTCAGAAGCCTCTGTCCTGGAATCACTTGTAAAGGTTGAAATTGTTGTATGCACCTCGAGATGCAAATAAACGATTTTGGACTCTGTAATTTACCAACCTCGCCTCCGCTATTCTCCGTCTTAGGAAACACCTTTTGGATATCATTCTTACATAAATAACTAATATTTTCTGAAAAATGGCTCCATTTTTTAAAAATTATTTCCTCATTTAGAATAGCTTAAAAATGACACAGGTCTAATTTTCGTTGTTATTTCTGAATTTCACAAATAGCAAAAGTTATGCGATTGCAATGTTGCGAGAAAGTATGTACTTTTGTAGAACCACTAGATTTTTACTTTGTCTCTACTGAGTAGAGAGAAAGTTATGAAATTTTGCACGTATTCGTCGGTGAAAACTCTATGCAAGGTACTGGAAGTCAGAGAGGATTAGCCCTTATCAATAATAACGTAATTTGGTAGGATGTTTAAAGGAAACTCATTAAATACCCACTGTTTCCCAAAGTATATTTATTTGAGATAACCTCCATGGGATTAACTTTCATTGGGAGCAATTATATCCGAGGGAGAGAAAATCTACAAGTTCATTCGTGAACATTTATCGGGCCGTCTAAGCAGGCTATTGTTAGTTAGAACCGCCCAACATGATGTTCGCGGAAGCATCAGTTTGAACTGCAATCCTATAAATAATCAATAAACACAGTATTTCCTTCGTGGGATGCAACACTGGCACAAAGAAGAGTATGAATTTTAAGTTATGACGCTCATATTAAAATATTTTATAATTATTATGAAAGAACTACTATCAAGCCATTTAGTAATGATTACCCTTAATGCACCAGTTAATTAGCGTGAGATACCTGCATATGAACCATCACTTAAAACTTTGAAGAGTTTATCTCAAAACTACTTTTTTCGACCTGTATATAAGTGTATTGCAAACCATAAACGATTTTAATGAACCAACTTCTTTACTGCAAACGATGTTAACAAAATATGTAATGATATTAAGGAAAGAAACCGCAGGGAACTATTATTTTAGGTGTCTTTCTAAGTATACAACAGATCACACTGAAGAAAAGAAAGTTCACACTAAAGATATGCAAAACATAATTCGAGCGTTTTAAGAATTTTTTTAAATTTCTGTGAGGCTTGGTTTATGTTCAGTGTTAGTGTTACGCCGCTGCAAATGTGTTTATAACATACAACAAAAACGAATTTTAATATAATTAATGAATTAAATGAATAGTATACATATAATACATAATGGTGATAAATTACTCTAGCGTACGGCAAGCGATGATTGCCTCACTCCACAGTTTCACCGAAAACGCAAAGAAACGACGCTACGCACAGCTCCGTTGGCAGACACACAATTTTGAATTTCGCGCCCGAAAGTAACTTTTAAAGTCAATTTTATCAAAACGTTTTCTTTTTCGAAAAAACCGGATCTGCTATTATTCAAGAATGTCAACATAGAATCTGTTTTTGTTTTTTTGTTTTCTCTTTCTTTCTTTCTTTTTTTTTTTTTTTTGAATGTGAGCTCCTGGACACTCTATATAGGGACAAGTATATAGACAGATATAATCCTTTTCGCAATACAGCATACGAGGAAGTACAAATCGACCATTTCCAGGGCACAAAGAATAAATGTAATCACTAATGTATACCCATGGAAAAAATGTTAACAACGCGGTCTGAATTACCTGAGTAGACATCAACCGGATGCCAGAAGCGAACAGGAGGCTTCATCATGACCAGTGATGCAATGGTAGGTATAGCCGCGTTAATCATTGTTCCCACCACGTACCTGCACAGACAAATGTACAAAAATATTTGTTGTACAATCCTGTTTCATTATTATGAAAGTATTATACTAAAACCCTTATGAGATATTCAACCATGGTTTGTTTTAATAAACCGTGGAAAATGAAATATTTTAATACATTGTTTCCAGAAAAGTACAAAATTGGTAGTATACATACGACGTATTAACAACTTATTTTAATAGCACGAATCAACAAGTTATGTACATTCCCGGTAACAACTAGTGCGAGCTAAATAAAGAGAACAGAAAAAAAATTAAAGTTTGACAAAAAATCGTACCAATTGATGATGCGATCTATCTTCTTCATATGAAATATTACTGGCGACAGTCGGGTTGAAGAATCAATAGAAGGCTTTTCTATGGCCGTTATGTAGCAGTCAAGAGCGTCTATGATTTTTCTCAGTTGATTGGCGTTGAAGATAGCATGGAGAATGTTGAAGGAAGTGCATGTAGACGTGAGGCATATACCAGCCTTAGAGATGAAAGCATTGATGCCGTTGCTATTCAAAAAGAATTCCAACCATTCTCCTATCAAAAGATATATCGTAAACGCATGAAGAAATCCTATGAGAGCTCGCGTCGCCTTCTGTGTAAGAGAGAGATGGCGTGGGATGAGCCCCGTGTGTGCGCCCATGAAGGCCATCCAGCGAAGATACATTACGAACAGATGCCCTCTTCGCCACGATGGTTCCGACTGCAGAAGCTCCAGGAAACGATCTCTTTTGGCTGCCATCTCCGACTGCTTCCTGTAGGAAGAGAAAAAGGTTGTCTGTGTGGCCTTAGAAGTCATCCAGCATAGATACATCGCGAACAGAGGTTGTCTGTGTGGCCTTAGAGGTCATCCAGCATAGATACATCGCGAACAGATGCCCTCTTCGCCACGATGGCTCCGACTGCAGAAGCTCCTGGAAAGCAACCCCACTGTCTGCCATCTCCAACTGCTTCCTGTGGGAAGAGAAAAAGGTTGTCTGTCTGGCCTTAGAGGTCATCCAGCATAGATACATCGCGAACAGATGCCCTCTTCGCCACGATGGTTCCGACTGCAGCAGCTCCAGGATGCGATCTCTCTTCGCTGCTGTCTCGCACTGCTTCTTGTGAGAAAAGAAGGGAGGTCGTGTGTGGGATTATAAATGCTATTCACCGCTGATAGAGCGGGAATAGATGAACATTTCGCTACAAGGGTTTCAACTACATCAGCTTCAAGAAGCAATTTATATATTCTGCCATCTCCAATGTTTCCTGAGGAAAAACAAGGAAGGCGTATGCCATCATTTGGCGGTGATAAAGCACAAACACTTGATCTCATCGCCATGAAAACTCTGGTTCCAATTGCACGAGGAATATTTCAAAAAATAATTCAATCAATAAAAAAGTAATATCTCTATTGGTGTGAAGGCGTGGACAGTTTGAGCTGCTCTTCCATTTGACAAACCGGGAGCGGGAGCTCATTGTATCAACTAATGTCACTGCAGCGCCTCTGACCGGGAGGTTCTAGGTTCGAGTCCTGACGGCGGCAGGATTTTCGGCACTACTTTTCAGCTAGGTCGAATTCAGTCGCTATCTGGAGGAGAATTCTAGCGGCCGGCTGCTCTGATCGGTAGTTTTCCGTGGTTGCTCCGATCAACACCAGGCGAATGCCGGAGCAGTACTCTACCAAACGGGCCACGGACCGCGCGCGATATTTCCTTCTTCTTCCTTGTCCTATCCTCTCCCCTTACACACACACTTACACTAACATGCACTACACTACCACATATCCCTGGTGACTGGTCGGGAGCTTAGAGCTTGTCCCGTCTGGGGCGCTGCCTCGCTGGTGGGAGAGTCCAGGTTAGGGGGAAACTACCACTAGCCGACCGCAGGTCGGCGCCGGATTTTGCCATCCAGCGGGGAAAGATCACCGCCATCTCCAGAGCAAAAACATGCACTACACTTTCGGGACCAATGACCAAAGCAGTTGACGCGCCCGGAAACACAAAAAACAAACAAACCAAATCCATTTGACAACCTAAAAAACCTTAATACAATACGTAGGGTCAATCGGGGCTATAATGATACAGAAAAGCTGACTTTTCACCTCATCGTCTCTACCAGTCAGCCAACTCAATGCTCTATGACGTGACATAAGCATCCCCTCCTGCTCCGACCCAAACAAACCCGACGCGGTGGCGGGAAAAAGTTGGGGACTAAAAATTCGCTTAAAAATCGATAATTACTTTTTTAAATGGGAATTATTATTTAAACATTTATGACTCAATAAAAATACGAAATATTAAATAATAGAACATAGATTATTACATAACTCAAAGTAATATACGACTCTGTTTATCATAATCAGTACTGTAATTATTCAAAAAATGGCTAAAGGCTAATTAAAAACAATAAAACTTACATGATTAAAAACTGAATGTCTTTAATTGAAAGAGGAACTATTTTTTAAATATTTAGTATACATATTCGTAGACGAATAAAAATAAAAGAATTTACAAAATAGCGCAATTGCACTTCCGTTCTTGTAGTATATAACATTTTTGGACAAGATAGTTTTAACATTTTAGTACAGTAATATTTTACACAATGTTATACAGTATAACGAATTTACTTCGTCCCGATATAATAATTAATGTTGACTAATAGATACCCGGGATGGGTCACGAGGGAGACTTAGGAAACCTGGCTTGATTATTTCATCATGAGAATCTCGCGGTTTTCAGTTCCATTTCCATAATCTTCGATCTGAAGAAACCTTTACTCATCTCTTGAATGCAGAATTTATGTCCATTCTCTGTAATATTTTTTTTATCTCGCGGGCTTCTTTGGGTCGAAGAGCTACGTAATGCCACTGTAGGTTGACCTTTTTAATATAAATGCACTTGGGCGCCGATAGATGGTATATTGGATGAGGAAGCGGAAAAATCTAAAACTAGGCAAAACCAAAGATTATTTTAAAAATAAACTAGTACGAGAAAGTCTATGTCATTCTGTAGCAGCAATAGTGACTACATTTACTCCTGGGACTACAATCAATGAATTATCTCGGCATAACCCATCAGAGATTGAGTAAACACAACAAATCTTTTGATCAGAATGGCGGCGTACGACTGAGTGTAAATACTCTGACAAAAAATAAGAGAAGTAAGTCATTGCAACGTGCACACAACATAGAGAGGAAAAATGAACACATTTTCAATTATATATTCTACCTTATCATATGGCGAAAGTAATAAGAATGACTAACTGAAACAGAAAGGTTATAAATTAGTGAAACATATGGAAGTAAAATTAGAAAATCTGTTTTAGAAAAACATACCTAGATACAAAATTATATGTTTGAAATAGAGATGTTGTTATTTGTTGAGTTTACAACTCTGCATTGCAAATATACAGAACAAACATTGCTCGTACAGATATATTTTGGACACTAATTTACATTTATAAGAAATAACCATGTATATATTTATCTTCATGCATTACAATGCACCATTATACAGATACGCGCACATTTTTGTACTGTGACATAGGCAATGTATAGTGTTGATATTTATCTTCATGAATTACAATGCACCATTATACATACACGCACACATTTGTGTACTGTGACAAAGGCAAGTAGTGTTGATGGTTGGTTCTTCACTGAAGCACTTCTCCTGGCCTAGAGTAAATAGGGGATGCAACTAGCTAGAAATGCAATAACGTTTTCTTTAACGTTTGGGAATGTAGCCAATTCCAATATTTATTTATTCATTCATTGTTTCTTCTCAGTTACATTAATCTAGAAGTACATCTAACTCAGACTTATTTGCACTAAAAATAATACAGTGCTGTATTAGCATCTGGGTCTTGCGTCACTTCAAATTGCGAGTAGTAAAATACAATTATCGTAATTTTTCGCAATTTCAATTTCAAGAAATACGTTGATGAAAATCACAAGCATGTGAGTTTGAGAAAATAAAGGTACTACAAAACATTAGTGAGGTATAGCAATAGAAACAAAATGAAGTTATTTATGCGTCCGACATCCACGAGTTTTTCTGAAATTTATGTCACTATGTCAGAATGAATCTACTCTACGTAACCGTCATTACGCTAGTTATGAGGTGTTAGTTAAGAGAACATGAATGACTTAGACCTGGAGGTCCTAGGGTTCGAGTGCTGACGATGGCAGAATTTTCAGCACGAGATGTATAGTTAGGTCAAAGCCAGCCGCCGCGCTGTCGGGAGGTTGTTGGGCTTTGATGGTTGTTAGTGATTGTGGGCGCGTCAGCTAAGGTCATTATTCCCGTAAGCGTAGTGCGTATTTCCCCTCGGACTGCCCTGGTGGTAGTCAACCGCTGGATGGCGAGATCCGGCGAGGACCTACCGTCGGCTAGCGGGGTTTTCGCTAACCAGGCATCTCCCACCAGTGGAACACCACACCAGCCGGAACAAGCTCTAAACTCCCGACTGGTCTCCCGCAGTAGTGCAGTGCATGTTAGTGGGTGTTTAAGTAAGGGGTGAGGATAGGATAAAGAAGAGAAAAGAAAGATCGCGTGCGGTTCAAGGCCCGTTTGTTAGCCTACTGCTCCAGCCTTCGCCTCGTTTTGATCGGATAAACCACGTAAAACTACCGATCAGAGCAGTCGACAGCTAGAATTCTCCTCCAGACAGCGACTGAATCCGACCTAGCTGACAAGCTAGTGTCGAAAATCCTGCCGCCGTGTAAAGAGAGAACCTATGACCTCCCGGTCAGAAGCGCTGTAGTGAATCAGTTGATGCACTGAGCCACCCCTCCCGTTCTGACTGAAGGAGAATTCTACCGGCCGGCTGCTCTGAGAGGAAGTTTTCTGCTGTTACTCCGATCAACACTAGGCAAATCCCGGAGCAGTATCTTAACTAATGCGAACTGCTCGTTATCTATGGTTCTTCTTCCTTGTCTTCATCCGTTACTTCCGTACACACGTATATTCTTTACAGGCACCACACATGCCGAGAGGCCGGACGGAAGCTTACCGCTTGTCCCGGTTGATTGATTGATTACTAGTGATTCCTAGCACGTGAACTAACAAGGTCATTAGTCCCGCAAGTGTAGTGCATGTTTTGTATCGGGAGGTGTGCTTGTCCCGGCTGGGGCGGTACCTCGCTGGTGAGAGGTATCTGGTTGGGCAAGAACCGCAAGCCGATGTCATCACGGGTCAGGACGGCGCCGGATCTCGCCATCCAGTGGAGGAAGATAACTCCCACCATCCGCGACAAAAAAAATGCATTACAGTTACGGGACCAATGACCTTAGCAATTGAAGTGCACGGAATCATTAATCAGTGATGAAAAATGAACGATATATCACGTACCTAGTAATTTCCAATGTACACTACACACTTAGAGCAACCTGTCTTAAATTTTCCATTGGAGAAGAAAAAAGGGTGTTATGAATTATGCCATTATTATCCTCAATGTTTGACAGAGCTCGCGCTGCATTATGCTTGCCAATGTGCCATTTACCAAGAGTCAACCCTTCCAGAAGAGTGCAGCGGCGAATCAACCGGCAGTAGCCACTTGTGATATTCGAAAGAGCCGACGCCGCCCGTTCAAAGCTTCGAACCTCTGGTGGGTTCCCACACTGACGTCATCCCCCTTCCCAACGGGCACCCCTTCAAAGGCCCTCCCAATTGACCTTCCCACCACACACCAGCGACAAAGGCGCGGGTAATTGATCGACATCATCATTATAACACTTAAGAGAGACTGAGACAGAAACATTAAGCAATACGAAGTAACCTAGGTACATTACTTATATAAACATGCTATATCTCAGGTTTATCAAGTTGGGATATCCACTACTGCGCAATAAAATGAAAACAATTGTAATGTTACTAATCATTCATTATTATTTTGTTACCCCCAAAATATTTCTTTTGTATACCAGCTTTATAAATCTGTTGCAATAAATCGTTCATAAAAGAGCATTTCACGGCACAAATGACGACGTATTATCATTTTACGACATGAATGATTGCGTCATAACACATTCAGCCAATCGCAGCGGGAAATTCATAGGGACTTCCTGGTTGTCCGGACTGAGAGGCCGACTTTTCGCTTGTCATGGTGCAGACTTCCTCATTGCAGTGACACCGCGTTGCTCCTCGTGGGGTATAATATATTGTCCCGCCTGAGCGGCCCGACCGCATGTAAGCAAACTGCACATGTATTCGGCACCGGGCTTCGCTGATTGGCTAGCGGACGCGGAGCGCGAAACCGCGCGAAATTCGTATGTTCTCCTTCCACGGATCCCACAGAGCCACAGCGAGCGTCAGTGCACGTGGATTCGGCTTCTGTGTTCGTGGGCGAAGCGTTTCGACTCTGCGCTTTCCTCTGACATCAGCTGTGATGTTTGTCATTTCCATTATGGAAACTAACAATCCAACGTGTTTTGTCAGTAAGTACTTAAACATATTTTGGTTTTATATGAATAAATGCAAACTAGGAAACTAAATTATATTTCTTTCCACGCGAATTACAGTTATACAGTTGTAAAGGATAATGAAGAAGAAACTGTCATATGAAGAGAAATAAGTTCAAATGAAGACATTAACAATTGGGTAGAGGAACATGCGAAGATCACCCACGTCATGAAAACGATTTGCATGTGCTTAAATTGACGGAAATACACCTTATGTTTTTTATTTTATTATAGTACATATTGTCCTGTAATGTATCATAGTACATACAGAAAAGTAGTAGGAGAGAACAATAGAACTTTCTAAAAATGCTGGCTGTCCAGCTACAGTGTCATTAAAACTAAAACTTAACACTGCATACACAAGAAGAAAATATGCTTTTATTAAGGTACGTAGGATATTCGATTTGTTTGCCTTGTTTTTAAATTTGTTTACAGACGTCTTGATAGAGCTTCAAAAAACTTTGCAACACAGTATTTGTAAAGACGTGAAGATTAATTTCGAGTTACCACTATAATGGTTGTTCTAAAACTCATATCTTCGATTCTTCAAGGAATCATGAATGGTTAAATTCATTAAAAATTGGGGTTACTCTCATGGTTTCTAAATTTACACACACAACTCCTTTACTCTCTTCCTTATAAATACAATAAAATTACTTTTATAACATTTGAATCCTTGATCTGGGCTGTCCGGGTGACGCCGCGTCGAAGGCTGGGGTGCCGACGTTTCGACGGCCTGAAGAGGACCGCGATATGTCGGTCGAAACGTCGGCACCCCAGCCTTCGACGCGGCGTCACCCGGACAGCCCAGATCATAATTCTGGCCGCGGAAGCCTACGATATCATTTGAATCCTTGTCGTCTTAATACGGGTTACACCATTCACCAATCCAACGAATTTATTTATCGTGAGTTCGCAAAACAGATCCTATACAAGAAATCGAGAATAATATGGTTATTACTTCAGGAATGTGTATATATTTTAATTATTCCCTATCATTCAGGTTGTTGCTATCTAATAATAATAATAATAATAATAATAATAATAATAATAATAATAATAACTCCATGAACGTTCTGTTATAAAACCGTATAAAATTACTGGTTAGATTTATTCCGTTCATTCACAAATATTCAGCGAATTCTACCTCGCTTGTGACATCAAAACATGTGCATTCATAACAAAAAACCATAAAATACTCTTTGAAATATGATCTTCAATCTAATATTTACAATACATATTTTCTTCTAACATTCACACAATTAATTATCACAACATTTACACGAGTGCACTTTACCAATTTGAATAATTTAGAAACAAATAAATGGCCTTGTGTTTTCTCCAAGGTCTTAAAAACTAACAATCTTCGCTTTGTTATACATTTTAATGATAGAAAAAAAAATTTTGAGACAAAACAGTAGAAACAGGAAGTCGAGGTCTGAAGGGCTGAGCAGTAATAAAAAAATTCACATTCTGTCATATGTCGTGACGCTGTGCGGGTCGCTCTCGGATAGATAATTTGTGTAATTGGAACTTGTAATTTTTCATGACATTGAGGGACGTTGGACTCCGAATAATTTACAGTGTGTTAAAAGTATAACTTATTATTTTTCGCGAGGGAGCTGTACTAATTATTGAACTGATGGAATTTCGAACGTTCACGAACAGTTTGGACTTTAATTATTTTTACAAGCGGAAATTAGAACTTGTGAGAAGTCGTATATGATAGGACTCGGAAATATTTTTTTATTTATTTTTATTTATTTTTTATTTATTTTAGTCAAAAAACAGTTAAACACTGCGTATGACGTGCTATGGGGAAAAGTAAATTGTGTGCACTTTTTCAAAATTCTGTGATCTCTACACTAAGTCATATACTAAAATTTTGGAGAAAGAAAAACCTCCCATGTAATAAAATCTATTTCCAAGGATAAAAAAGCAATAAATTTTGGCTCTTATCCATGTTGTCCTTCGGAATAATACTTCCTGCCGCGACAACATGGAAACGATAATTTGAATAATTGTATTTCCCACTGAATTATAGAAGACGTGTACAGAAAATGAAGTTACATTTATGTCCAGAAGCAAAACAAGGGGCCATCTCAGCATTTGCTCAATGGATCAGGGAAACTGGGCGAAAAACCTGATCGAGATGGGGGTCATTAACCCGGAGGCTAAAATACAATACTTGTTACAGGTTGTTTATACTCATTTATACAGTTCAAATGTTAAATAATGCATTATGTATCATTATTAAAATTAATGTTACTTTTCTTGTGATGCTCAGTATAGTCTCTAATTGCATAGAAACAGTTATGCAGCAGAAACGATTTCACTCAAAATTACGATTATTATTATCCTGTTATTCAGTGCATTTTGCATTTACCAAAGAATATATTTTTTTAAATGTTGAGCCGTTTTTGAGGAAACCTTACTTTAATTTTTTTATATTTCCCATATTTCACTGAAAACTATTAATATTTTCAAAACAATGCACATTACAATAATTAAAGCACTAACTGAGGAGGACAAATTTCATTTGAATACAAAATTGCTATTTTCAAATTTGTATTCATATATATATATATATATATATATATATATATATATATATATATATATATATATATATATATGCCTTCACGCCTTCACGAAGGTATGTTGGATCTTCCCCCGCTGGATGGCGAGATCCGGCACCGACCTACCGTCGGCTAGCGGAGTTTTCTCTTAACCAGGATTCTCCCACCAGCCGGGCACCGCCCCAGCCGGAACAAGCTCTAAGCTCCCGACAGATCTCCCGGAATATGTGGTGGTGTAGTGCATGTTAGTGCAATTATGTGTGTGTGTAAGGGGAGAGGATAGGACAAGGGCGAGGAAGGACAGATCGCGCGCGGTCCGTGGCCCGTTTGTTAAGGTACTTCTCCGGCATTCGCCTGGTGTTTATCGGAAAACTACCGTTCAGAGCAGCTGCCCGCTAGAATTCAGCGGCAGCCGAAACCCAGTTTTCCTCCAGACAGCGACTGAATTCGACCTAACTGATAAGCTAGTGTCGAAAATCCTGCCGCCGTGGGGAGTGGGCACCTAGTACCTCCCGGTCACAGGCGCTGCAGTGACATCAGTTGATGCACTGAGCTACCGCTCCCGGTACTCACGAAGGAAACTCCTGATGTTTTCCCGGGTGACCTCGCCCTCATCGGGGCCAAGCGGTGCTGCGCGAAAGCGACGCGCTGGGCCGGGCGGCTGGCTCGCTGCGGAGGGGCTGGCTTCGATGCTCGGCTGCGGTCTGGCTCCACAATATTCAGCAGCCTTTTCGCCTAGTCGAGGTCGCTCACCAGGCGTTCCTCGTTCGTGATTCGGGTTGTTGAACTCGGCCTTCACGAAGATAGCCCTGAGGAAGACCACGACAAGATGGTCGAAACGTCGGCAACACAGCCTTCGACGCGGCGTCACCTGGACAGCCATCATTTCCACGAAGATAGGTCAAGGAGCCTTGTTCTGAGCAGGCGGCGTGTGTCGCCCCTCACGAAACGTTCAAAATGGCAGCTGTGGCGCACGATGTCCATTTTGCAGGATCATGCCGCTCCCTCGAACACTGCTCCCGTTCGCTCGTGGCACAGTTCTCAGATTCCGTGGTAAATGCAGAGTAAATTATGCAAATTATTCCCAGGTGCTTCGTACGAATATTTTTACCATTGCCTTCACACCATAATTTGCATTAAAACGCATTATGTGTCTTAACAATTAGATAGAACTTTGGCCTCAGACGACTCGCAAGAACTTAAAGCATGACGTCACGCTCGGCTGCTAATACAAAAAGAGCTTTTTTCAGTGGAAACGGAGTTTCGCCCGCCGCTCCCCCGTTTTGGGGATCTTGACCAATGTGTAACCCCGTGTGGTCTACCACCTCCACACTTTGCACCCTTCGTCAGGGGGACAAGTCCCTGAGGTGGGCAGCTATGCCTCTTGGGCTTTTATCCGCACCCACCGCCGACGCGTTAACGCCGACAGGCTGACGGCCGGATACAGCCGGAACCAGGTTTACCTTCACGGCAACCTCCCCATACACTGCCTGGGCAGGGGCCGCCCTGCCAGCTCAGAGCTCCTAGCTACCCAGGCTAGTACCGGAGTCTCGACACTGCGCCACTCACATGCACCGAGAACACGTTCCTTCCTCTTCGCTCAGAGTATCGGGCCACTACCACGACGAATCCGAGAGCCCAACTGGGGGCCACCTGAACTAAGGTCCAGGCGGCTTAGAGCCCCCATCCCGTCTCCCCAATGCTTACCGCCAGCTCACGACGTGGATAACGCCGGAACCGAAGCTACCCGACGTAACTAGTTTCCCGCCAGACTTTAAAGTGGAATTCGGAGTACCCCGAAAAGCATCTTTCGACCGATCCTGCTCCAAGGTCGACGCGCCAAAGGCCCAAGTGATGGGTGGTCGGTTGCCCGGACACTAGGAGCTTAGCATCGCATTCTCACTGACCAATAGCGAGCTCGCGTTTCTTATCTGTTATTTATAATTTACACGCCAGGTAAGCAAACAAAAAATATCGTGTACCATAAAGTACTACAATAAAAAAACTTAATTTAGAATAAGTAAAAATAAAATGAAATATAATAAGTAGGTATCATAATAAGAAATGTGAAATTGTAATTTTTATTGTGATTTTTCATTGACTATTAAAACAATTTTAGGTGTCCTATAATTTTTATTTTTTGACATAATGCAATTGTTAACTTTCTCTTCTTGTCTTACTAGCTGACCCGGCGTCCCGAATAGCAGAATAAGTATTAAACAAACTAAAAAATTAAAGAATTGATTGTTAGGCGGTACAAAGTTCGTCGGGTCAGCTAGTTTAAATATAAAAATTTTGAACCGATGGAGAACATCAAGATAAAAAATGTATAAAAGTGAGTGCGCTAACTTAATGTTAAGTCAACTGTTCAAAATTTTTAAATTGGGGTATAAATTAGTTCAAAATTAGTACAAAATTATATGTTTTTTTTTGTGTTTTTATTTCATGGGTTTTTCTTGGGAGGAGATGTTGGCTTAATGATAAGTTATTGCACCCCCTCTTATACATTTTTTTATTCTAATGTTGTGAATCGGGTCAAAATTTTTAAATTTGAATAGAAATTAGTTCAAAATTAGTATAAAATTATGTTTTTTAGTTTTTTTTTTATTTCATGAGTTTTTCTTGGGAGGGGATGCTGGCTTAATGATTGCACCCACTCTTATACACGTTTTATTCTAATATTGTGCATCGGTTCAAAATTTTTAAATTTGAGTAGAAATTAGTACAAAATTCTGGAATATTCTTTTTTAAATGTCTGATAAGTGGGTGTGCTAACTATTTGGTCATGGGCGGCAGCGTGTCCCGGGAGCTGGACCTTTCATCATGGCGTCGCACGGGCAGCGAGTCCGATTCACAGACGAGGGCCTTCTCCGCTGCCTTGCGTCATCTGGCGACGCGGGCGGAAACTATCTCATTGGAGACAGCCAGCGCCAATTTGTTGAAGTACGACGCGCGAAATTCATAATCTGTCCCATAATACGCTGCACTGCTAAGGTCCAGGAGCGCCCAAATAGGCGAGGAATCAATAGAGGTTTTTAGCCGACGCCGGAAAAAATGGGTTATCAGTAAGATTAATTGATAATTTAATGTTTCCAGGGGCGACCACTATTATGGGAATTTGCCCCTTAAGCTTACTGAATTTAGTTTATATGTGATATTGATGTTGGGACGGTGGTTCTTCCCCGTCGGAACGTAAGATTCGGCTTCGAAGAACTCGTCGGTTTGCGGAGTTTTTCACTTATTAGTTTCTCTTCAACAACTCTCTTTGGGCCCTTTCCACCGTGACCTGTATTTATCATGTTTAATTAATTATAGACCCTTGCCGGAAGCAAATTTTACCTCACATAGTCATAATGAATCATTTTCTTTTCAGCAGCCCAACATTCTACCATTAGTTTCAGCAACTAGGTTAGCTTACTAGTCGGACTTTCGCCTTGCTTCAGCTCGAACGTAGGCTGGCGCTGTACCAGCTGCCTTAAGACGCAATCGTGTGCCCGTCCCTTTGTCCCGGGACGGCCAGGGACAGAAGGCGTCTGACTTCCACAATGACCCATGACTTAGTAGTCATGGTGTGTGTTGGTTTGGTGAGGTAATGATTAGGTAAAGGTGTGTGTATGTTCCTCACATCCCGTGAGGTGCTCTGTAGTCAAGAATGTGTGGCAATTTGTTTAATTATGGTTGCAAGGTATATAACTCATCTCTAATATTTTTTAAATGTATTCAACTACAGTCAAGATAGTGTAAGTGTATATGATACGTTTTTGGTGACTTTATGTTATTTTTCTTACTGCTTTCTCGTTTTGTATAGCCATGACGATGGAAATACATTTTCCAAAACGTTTGCAAATAAACATGTTTTAAAATTTTTCCCTCCTACTGACCGTTAACTAACTCCCGTTAACCTGACTTCAGTAATTAGTCCTAGTATCAAAACAGACCTGTAACTTTCATGACACTATTAAACATCCTAGTCATCCAACTTGATCCTTATTGCCAATTTCGACAAAAATATTCTTAAGTAATGTTTAATGAACTAAATATAGTAATGGATTGTATAGTTCTATGAAGTAATAATATTTTAAAAAATGATATTGCGGCCGAAATGTTCTTGAGGTACGCTTTGTATTGAACAGTTCACTCCAAGAAAAGCGTAAATCAAAATACCAAGTTTTTATCTGTGCCCAGCGGCGTCCTGGAAGCCCAGCAGGGGGCGATGGAGCCCAGGGATGTGGACAGCGCCGGGTGGGGGGGGGGGCAGATGCGCAGCTGTTGCAGAGCAAAACATCGAAGTTGCGGCTCGCGTTGAAGACGCTGCTCGCGCTCCGCTCTGTCTCGCAATATTCGCAGCGCCGACCGGCACGGCGGTGCGGTCGCATAAACGCCACGTTGCGGCCGCGGGCGCGCTGCCCGGCCCCGCCCGCTCCCTCTCCCCCGCCCCCCCGGCCCCGCATCCGACCCCTCACCCGACCCCTCACCCGACCCCTCACCCGACCCCTCACCCGACCCCTCACCCGACCCCTCACCCGACCGCTCACCCGACCCCTCGCCCGACCCCTCACCCGACCCCTCACCCGAACCCTCACCCGAACCCTCACCCGAACCCTCACCCGAACCCTCACCCGAACCCTCACCGACCCTCACCCGACCCCTCACCGACCCCCTCACCGACCCTCACCGACCCTCACCTGACCCTCACCCGACCCCTCACCCGACCCCTCACCCGACCCCTCACCCGACCCCTCACCCGACCCCTCACCCGACCCCTCACCCGACCCCTCACCCGACCCCTCACCCGACCCTCACCGACCTCACCGACCCTCACCGACCCTCACCTGACCCCTCACCGACCCCTCCCGACCCTTCCCGACCCTCACCGACCCCTCCCTGACCCTCCCTGACCCTCCCGACCCCTCTCCGCCCCTCTCCGACCCTCCGACCCTCTCCGACCCCTCTCCGACCCCTCCGACCCTCCTCTCCGACCTCCGACTGAATTCTCCATTCTCTTAAGCGTTTTTATGTAATCCTCAAGAATCCATATCCGAAAGTCTCGAGTTCGTTCACATCGAAAGAGGATATAAAAAGGCGGATGACTGGAGAAAATCGGTCGATCGATTTAGGCGCTACCGTTGACCGCAGACGGAGGGACTAGACAGTCTGACGTCTTGCCGACAATCGATTTGATATCAAGGTCCCACGAAACATGGATTCTGGCTACACCACGTCTTAGATTTGGGCTGCTCGGGCAGAGCGAATCGGCAGCGCGGCACCGTGTTGGCTACCAAGAGCAAGTCACCGTAGCCCGAGCATTGCGCGGCTCGCGATAACCCCTGTGACAGTGTCCCGAAAACTCCAGTCGCGGAAACGACTGTCGACGCAAGCACTTCGCAGGCCAGAGCGTCCACACCGACAACTTTCAATACAGCATGGGATGAAAAATATCTTTTCGCCGATTGCGGCAGCTATGTCAAATGTTTAGTTTACAAAAGAGTGCTCTATTTTTTCTTCTTTGAAAATTTGTCAATCTCGTATGAGAAGTTTCATTACAGATCCCAATCGGAAAGGCGTTTTAAGGCTCAACAGCACTAAGTCCTCTATTCCAAACATAGAAAGTAATTTGCGAGAAAAATCACTTAAAAGGTGTAAGAAAAGTATTTGATTTTACAATCACCTTCATTTTTTAATTTTAATTTCCTTTACTTTCAGAATTTCCATGACTAGTTCATTTAGTAACACTTTTGGGGTAACCTTCATAATACTTTTCATATTCAGCAGCATAATAAACTATGTAATGTCGAATCAATTAAATTTCATGTGATTGAGCACTTTTATGCAACTAAACATTTGGCATAGCTGACGCAATCTACAAAAATAACCCTTTCTCTCCATGCTACATTGCAAATTGTCTTTCTATTTTCAAATCACTCAAATATGTTTGTATCTAGTAAATATCCAATAACTGTTTATTGATTATCTGTATTTTCAGTCTTAATATCCTTTCCCAGAGCAGTAAGACGTTTTCAGTCTGAGCAAAGCAATATATTCTGTAGAAATAGTACGCGACCCTCTATGCTGCACGCCGCCGATCGATATTCGATGGCGTAATCTGCTCTGAAAGATGAGGAAATAAATGGCGGCTCCCCCTCGGAGCAAATGGTCTTAGATGAAGTAATTTACTACATAAAGGAATTGGATATATCCATTTTTTCTTTACCAGTGCCCAACAATAAGGATTCTTTTCTCAAAATTCGCCGTTTTCCGGCAAACGATTACAATACTTTGTCTCTTTACCTACATAAGGGTGAGAAAGTAAAACGGTACAGGTAACTCACCATTACGATAACTCAACTTATTGTTGGTAGTTTTAGTTTGCATTTGGTTGGATTTTCTTCTTCCCTTCCTGTCGCTATCTGCCTCACCCTGTCTCTCGTCTTTCCTTTCTCTCTCTTTCTCCCCGTCTCTCCCATCTCTTTCTTCTCTTTCAGCATCAATCCCTGCCTTACTTCCTATCTCCCTGTCGCCCTCTCTCTCTCTGTCTCTTTTTCTCTCTCTCTCTGTACCTCCGTCTCTCTCTGTCTCTCTGTCTCCCTGTCTCTGTCTCTCTCTATCTCTCTATCTCTCTCTTTCTCTCTCTCTCTCTTTCTCTCTCTCCCTCTCTCTCTCTCTCTCTCTCATTTTCTTAGCGGCCTGTTAGTGATCTCTTGCAGGCCCATATAGGCATGTTGGATGCAACAAAGTCACTTAAAAGTGCTCAGAAATTAAAATCTTCGTAAGTGTGGCCACGAGAGAAGTAGTGCTGATAACAGAAGTTGGCTGTGAACTGGGGCGTTTGAAGGGAATGTCTGCTGAATAGCAGAGACCAAAGGGAATCTTTCCCATGGCGCGGCGAGCTGTTTAAATATGGCATTCTGAGTAAAGGCGTTCCATATTATTTTGCTTAAGTACAAACTGATTTCATTGTTTTCACTCTCGCAGGGGGGATTGTGGCTGTGTAGGTAGACAGGATCTCTGGTAGAGAGTTGTAGAAGATCACCCAGACCGTTAGTGACGCAGAACAACGCACATCGTTAACTTCAAGATGGAAGCAGTGAAGAGGCATATGCCAAAACACGTGTTGGCGGGGTCACCCACTAACCCTCCACTTGGGTCAATGGATCCTACACTTAGGATGGATTGGACCCAGAGGCGTTCGTATCCCACACACAGAAGTCCAGTCCCCCGTCGGGTAGCATAGGCCTTGGCGATATTCACGTCAGTAGCTTCACAGTGGAGGCAGTGAGATGGGATGGGGGCCACGAGCCACCCGAACCTTAATTGCGGTGCCCCCCCCCCCGGACTTTAATTCCGGTGGTTGAGGTCTCGACTTCGTCGTGGTAGTGACCCGATACTCTGGGCAAAGAGGAGGAACTTGTTCCCGGCGCATGTGAGTAGCGCATTGTTTGAACTTCGGTATTAGCCTGGATAGCTAGTAGCTCTGAGCTGACCCAGGCATTGATTGAAGTTGCCATGAGGGCAAATTTCGTTCCGTTGGGATTCGGATACCAGCCTCGCAGCGTGCGTCTGCGACGGCGGGGGCAGGGGATAAAAGCGAAAGCTTAGGTGATTCGCCCCCCTGGTAGAACAAGTAGATGAGTGTTTTCACCTTCTTTACTTCCCCAGGATTACATTAGTTTAGGCATCTGCATGCTTCCCAGCTTCCCACCTACCCCTACATCAAATGTTCTTCTCAAAAGCGTTTCTCTAATAAAATTTCAACATAAATACATACAAAAGCAAAAATAATACGCAATGAACCACTTTATATCTTTCATCTAAGGAAGGATCAAGAAAGTCGATTCAATCTCTAACAGATTCCATGGTTTTGAAAAAAAAAACATTACCTTGTTAATACTATACCCATAGGTTGTATTTCCAAAGTTTAGGTAGTAAGGGTAAAACATTCCTTAAAACATCGGACCGTCTGAAAGTTGGTTAATGACCCTGAGGGGCAAACGCCGCTTTTGCCAACCCTCGTCGCTATCTGTTATGCAGCGGGATAAGCAGGGCCATTTGTCTCCGGCGGCCGCGTTTGAATGGCCGCACAAATCGCCTCTCGCCCACAGATCAACGCCGCTCACGATAATGAGCCCCGCGATACGCTGCGGCCGCATAATGGCAGATAAGCGCGCTCCCCGCTTCACCCTGCCCCGCACTCCGGCACTGGGCGAGGCCGTCACCGAATCCTGCCTCCGCTAATGGCACAGCGGCTCTTGTCACCCCTAAGACTGCAGACCGTTTCATTGGGAATTTGGGGTTTCTGGGCGCACCAACTGTAATGCTGGTTGATTGATTGAATTGATATTTTCGTATTTCCGGGCGCGTCAACTGATTTGGTTATTAGTCCCGTAAGTTTAGTGCATGTATTTTTTCTCGGGTGATGGCGTTCCCCCTCTGGATGACATGATCCGGCGCCGACTCACCGTCGGCCGCCCCGGGACAAGCTCTAAGCTCCCGATCGGTCTCCCGGAATATGTGGTAGTGTAGGGCATGTTAGTGTAAGTGTGTGTGTAATGGGAGAGAATAGGACAAGGAATGGGAAGGACAGATCGCGCGCGGTCCATGGCCCGTTTGTTATGGTACTGCTCCGGCATTCGTCTGGTGTTGATCGGAGAAACCACGGAAAACTACAGATCAGAGCAGCCGGCCGCTAGAATTCTCCTCCAGACAGCGACTGAATTCGACCTAGCTGAAAAGCTAATGTCGAAAATCCTGCCGCCGTGAGGAGTGGAAACATAGGACCTCCCGGTCAGAGGCGCTGCAGTGACATTCGTTGATGCACTGAGCTACCCGCTCCCGGTGTAATGCTAACTGGTCCCGTTAGTGTGAGACATGTCATATACTAGCAGTAGACGATGTTCCGCTACCACTAGAACGCGAAATCCGACGACAACCTACACATCTGAGAGCAGTTTCCCTCTCCACGTATCTCCATCAACGCAGCGCTGCCATAACCGAGACTCCAAGCTCTATCTCTAAGTCATCTCGTGACGCACAGCGAAGTAGCTAGACTTTCACCAAGGAGGTTGGAGTTCCATTCCCGTTGAATCTCATGTGAAATTTGTTCCAACAAAACGAGTTTGACTGCTCGACAAGGGCTATTCTAACCCCTGACATGTTGCTGTGAAAGATCGCGCGCGGACTGTTTGTTAGAGTACTGCTCCGGCATTCGCCTGGTGTTGATCAGAGCAACCACGGAAAACTACCGATCAGAGCAGCCGGCCGCTATAATTCTCCTCCGGATAACGACTGCATTCCGCCTAGCTGAAAAGCTAGTGTCGAAAATCCTGCCGCCGTCAGGACTCGAACCTAGGACCTCCCGGTCAGAAGCGCTGCAGTGACATCAGTTGATGCTCTGAGCTACCGCTACCGGTCCTCCTTCTATGAATTGTTTGTGAAGCACCGCGAGCCGAGGTTCAGATAGGCAGATGCTTAGATGCCAGATTCAGATTGACGCACTCACACTCACTCTCTCTCTTTCTTTCTCTCTCTCTCTCTCTCTCTCTCTCTCTCTCTCTCTCTCTCTCTCTCTCTCTCTCTCTCTCGTCGCACAGGTTCACGCAGACAGGTGTGTGAGCGCTGACTGGTGCAACGCTGGCTGTCGGCTCTTGTGCTTTGCCATTCATTATCATGCCACGACGGTATCAATCAGGGTCACATGCGACCCATCTCGCCGTTAACTAGGGCTGCGAGCTGCCCATCAGCATATTTTTGCGACACTCGCGCGATCGCGGAGCGACTGCCACATTAGACCACGGCGGCACTTATTGCCTGGCCAACGTGTCCTGGGAGCGTTCGCTCAGTGGGGGTGTGCGCGTTATGTCTGTCACATCCACAATGCAGCAAGACTCCATTCCCGGCAACAATTGGATCGAGTGCAGCGTCTCCGTGTATATTCCATGAGAATGAGCCAAAGTGACAGTTCGCGAAAACAAGTGAACATCACATGTATTTCAGAGAAGTATCCCTCCGCCGCGACAGCTGTTCAGCCACGCCCCTTCGTAAAGTGCTAATGGCTCCTGTGAAAACATCCCTATGCAGAAGTCTAAGAGCTTCGCTTAAATATATGCACGTAAGCGAGTTCGCGAAATATTTAAATTTAATCACGTATGTGGAAAATCTCTTAACATGATTTCACAATCAGTAAAAGCAAACTGCCACGAATGTAAATAGAAAGCTCTCAATCACAGCTCACCACACAACAGCACAAAGGCCGGAACCACGTGCATCGGTACGCATCTCGCATTCAAGTCTCGGCTTTAAAATAAACATAATATTTATCACACAAAAAGTAAATTCAACGTAATGTTTATAGAAAAAAAAGAATTTTTACAGAAGAGCTCATAACACTGCAGTTCCTAATTTCAATTATTTCTCGTGGCGCACTATATTTTTGTCCACACGTTAGCCAACTGCAAACGAACGAATGCAGGAAGGGATTCTAATGGGCTCAAGGGCACGACGACCACAGAACCTTCAGTTATGTTGCCAGCACTAGCTGTCACTTTGGCTCATCCTAAGGAAAATTGTTCTATAACAGGCAACTGTTCTGCCTCCGAGGGTGCTGAGCCAAGCAAGTCTGTTGGGTCTAAGTTAATAAGTACCAATGAACTCTCATTAATTGCAATGCACTTTTATATTCATCAGTACGATATCAACTTCTGGTCAGATTTGATCATGTTAAACAATTTTATAAACTGTTCTTTGTACCTTACTAATTAAGTTTCAGATATAACTTTTTATTAATAATTCATCGCTGGGGCCCGGCATACATTTGTATAAAGTAGAATAGTATATAAACGTTGTTTTCTCTTTTCTTTCTTAGATAGCAGGTTTTATATTATTCTAAGAGGTACTAATACACATTTTTATTTCACTTTTAATCATTAAATTAATATTAATTCAATTTCTTCGACCGATTCCTGTCATTTTTTCTTACGAGGTGGTCCTTCAGCCTTTTCTTTTAGGCGTTTTAGTCGATACAGACCTCTGGCTACATCGCCGAGCTACCGGAGGCCGATGTGTGTGTGTACTGAGTGAGCATATAGCCAACAGTCGCGTCCACGCTGTTCGCTCATCAGCGTGTGTGGCGCCGTGTGAGAAGTGTGTACCAGGTGAGTACCGCATCTGCACGCGCTCACACGTGAGTACCGCATCTGCACGCAGTCACGCGTCACACGGCTGTTACATGTTCGCACACGGCGTGTTGAAGTTACGCCAATAAACGGTAACTACTTCACTCGATTGCTTGTGCACTCCAGTTTTATACTGCTATTCAATGTTCTCGTGTCTGTACAACTCACAACACATGTGCAGACGGCCATGTCTGAGTATTCAGATTTAATTCAATGTGGCGTTCATCACACCACATTGAATTAAACCTGTGAATACTTAGACTTAATACTTAACTAAATACTTAACTTCAGCCACGTACTCCATTGAGAATAACTGTATATTGCAAACTGTGTTTTATAATATGTACATTATTTCAAACTGGTGCATCATTATTTCAATGTTTCGATTGACTTCAACGACTTAAAGAGGTAATTCTATCCTACATAATTATCTAATGCACGTATTTACAATCACGTCACGCGAGTACCATTTGTGAAAGTGCATCACTTCAACTTGTGAAAGAGTTTGTGCCCTAATACTACATCCCTTGTGCAGTGTGCAATCCGTAGTTCTGTCAGTGTGTATGTGTGGCAGTTATTTACAATGCCACTCTTCCCTGTCGCAACGACCAGTACAGTTCTCGCACCCCTGCCGTGAGGCTGTTACTTGGTGGTGTGCCCCTCGCTCCCCGCGCGATGTGAATGCGACCAGCCAACTCTCCCACGAGTGGCGCAGGCGCCATCTATCTGCCAATCCTTGGAACAACGTGGTACCGGGAGCGGTAGCTCAGTGCATCAATTGATGTCACTGGAGCGCCTCTGACCAGGAGGTCCTAGGTTCGAGGCGGAAGGATTTTCGACAATAGCTTTCCAGCTAGTTCGAATTCAGTCGCTGTCTGGAGGAGAATTCTAGCGGCCGGCTGCTCTGATCGGTAGTTTTCCGTGGTTTCTCCGATGAACACCAGGCGAATGCCGGAGCAGTACCCTAACAAATGGGCCACGGACCACGCGCGACCTGTTATACCTCTTCCTTGTCCTATCCTCTCCCCTTGCACACACACACTAACATGCACTACACTACCACATATTCCGGGAGACCGGTCGGGAACTTAGAGCTTGTCCCGGCTGGGGCGGTGCCCCGTTGGTGGGAGAGTCCTGGTTAGGGGGAAACCACTAGCCGACGGGAGGTCGGCGCCGGATCTCGCCAGCTAGCGGGGAAAGATAGCCGCCATCTCCCGAGAAAAAACATGCACTACACTAACGGGACTAATGAACAAAGCAGTTGATGCGCCCGGAAACACGAAAAAATCAATCAATCAACGTGGACCGACTTCACCTGCAAGGTTACGAGTCTGCTGTGGTACCCATGTAACATCTTGTACTCGTAAAATGCAATTCTGTTTTTTATGTACAATTCACAACGTACTATGTCTTGACGATAATAACTTTTCATTCAAGCAACAACAATTGGCAACTGTTCATTGAGTAATCATTATCATTATTTTGTACTATAAGAGAGGAATTCATTAATCTCTCTAAGTAACAATTCATAATTAGTGTCAATTTATCTACAGTATATTTATTACATTCTTTTCTTTGTGATAGAGTATCCACTGATCACATTTGTTTGTAATTCCAATTAATGTTTAATTATATGTATTTAATCTACCATGCACTTACTGATTTCCGTGTTAATGGCAACACTTCCTATAATTACCCAATTTCAGGAATACGTTTCATGCTTATCCTAAAAAGCATCTGGTCCTTCGAGTGGAACAGAGAGAGAGAAAGAGGGGGATTATCAAAGGTAGATGATAAGGCGCTTAAGTAATAGGTATTCCACTTACAGTCCACAGTTACTACGCAGTGACCAATGCCCTATCAGTATCTCTGTGGAGAAATTTGATTTTTGTGGCTCGCCTCCTGTAGCCTCACTCACATAGCCAACTTCTGCAAATATACATTAACACTTCGACATCCTTAATACTAGTTAAAATTTTTGATGGAAAAGAAGTATGTTCACTGATCTGTCGCGTATTATAGGACGACGCAAAAATTGTTTAAAGATGTATGCTATTTATAGAAATAGTAGACACTGTGGAGGGGTAAAAGGGTTCGTTTCCATCAATGTCAATATGCATTGTAGTTAGTGTGAAAGAGCAATTACGAAATATTTTAGAAAGCAGTTTCTTTTGCTAATCGCGTTGATTCATCTCCTTTGATAAGAGACGTACGTACCTCCGCACATTTTGGCGAAAGTCACGGCCGTCTTTACGGACCCCAGAATTGCTACGTCCGTCCTGATGCTGGGTAAGCTCGCTTCCACAATCAAACTCTGAGGTGACCATTCTCGACAAAAATTGGGCGAAGAGACAATCCAGTGGGATCCCTTCCTTCAGATAAGTATTAAAAGAATATCTCTCTTAATACTCGTACACTCACTTTTCTTTACGTTGTGATTCTTCCTACTACATTCCCTTTCGTCTTTCCTTTCTCGTATGTGAAGTAATATACATTGTATAGAGAAAATTATGTAATGCCGCGCGAGAAACGGCGAATTTTCGGCAGAAAAAAATTCATTGCCGGGTCCTAATAACGAGAAAGTGGATAAATCCAGTTGCTAATTAAGATAAAAAATCCTCTACCACGTGGTGTAGCCACAATCCCAGTTTTGTGGGTTCTTGATACCGAAAAACCAATCCGTCCGTCCGTGTGTCTGTCTGTCCGTCTGTGAATACAACTAGCGCCTCAACCATGCGTAGGATGGTTTTTCAAATTGAAGTAACACCTGTTCATCTGGTTATAATTGAAACTTTGAAATTTTCAAAAGTATAGTTACATTACATGAAGCCCCACGGACATTTTCAAAATTTTCTCAAAAATGACTCCAATTTTTTTCTTTAAATTTCTATATAGTAAGAATAGAGTAAAATACATTTATGAAGGAGGCAAGGGTCCTATTTTTAAGGTTAACCCTATATTTTTGACAATCGCAAAAGTTTGAATTTTTTAGGCGTCTTCCTACAACTATAAAATTGAAGATGGAGGTTTTTCCTTCAAATTAAATTTGTTTTCAATGATTAGTTCTTTCATTAAGGTCATGTACATTTTATTGAAAATTTTAGGGCTTTTTGAAAATATTAGTAGTTTTTGTGCAATTTTGAGTGAAATATGGGCATTTTAAAAATATTAAAACCAAAATTTCCTCAAATATGGCTTCAACTTTTTCTTAAATAATTCGGCAAGGGTAGTGACAGATTCACTGAATAACGTGACATAAACGTTACTTTTATACATCCTGTTGTCGATATTTAAATTACAGGTAATTTTAACACATTATTGCATTTTGAGAGTAAGTGCTTCAAATGATTTCTTATGAAGTTTCTGGAAGACTCAAATGTTTTCTATAAAAATGCACTAGAAATTGCGCATTTTCATAAACTTCCAAACTGCGGTTTTCCAAAAACAACTCCAAATTCTTCAATTAAAATGTTCATAAAAAACTGGTTTCACTTTTATTTGATATTCTTAAAGTCGTATTTCAATCCAACTTCAAGAGAGCGAACGATTGAGAAAATGTGAAAAAAAGTCTATCATAAGGCGTCGATAGGTAGTAGAAGGGAAGAAGTTGGGGGAAATTCAAAAGCAAGTCCAGACTCAACAGATTATGGAAGTAATTAATAAGTATGTGCCACTGTGTAGCACCAGTATTTTCAATTGCAGTCTCACAAATATATGTCCTAACCGACGAACCAATACCAATTTGACCCGACCGTCTACCAATTTGGGATTGATATTTACACGTTCGCACGGGGTAGAGACATGCTTCGTATCAGCTTCCGTTCGGAAGGGCAATTTGCTCCGGTTCTCTGTGAGGCCGGCCAAACCGCGTGTAGGACCCCGCTGAGCCCGTAATCAGCGGCGAGCTGCGCGCAGTGCATGACGCTGTGGAAGCCACGGCCCCGCGAAAGGGTATTAGCGCGTCCACTGCGAAAGCTCCGCAATCAAAAGCTTTTAATCACTTCACAATCAGTAACGAATGTTTCGCCGCAAACCATTTCGCACATGCGTGGAAACTTTGTTGCCGGTCAAAATCGCGGGTTCAAAAACGTTCATTATTATTTTTACTATTATTATTATTATTATTATTATTATTATTTTGCTCGCAAATAGGCCATCTTGGACCACGCAGGACATGCACTTGCACGGGCTCAGTATCATTTTATCACGTTGCAAGTCTTGTCACGTTGCATGTAACTAATTAGGGGGATCAGCATTAGGCTGAATACGATTTTATACCCCCAGAGTTGTTAGTCCTGGGGGATGGAAGATGAAATGATGATGATAATAATGAAGGATGAATGGACGACACACACAAACAGACATACACAAACACATCCATGCCCATAGCGGGACTCGAACACGCGATCCTTCCGTCCGAGATCGCCATGGCACTACTGCCTTAGCGGTCTCGGCTAATCGGACCGGCATTATTATTACTATTATTATTACTATTATTATTATTATTATTATTATTATTATTATTATTATTATTATTATTATTATTATTATTATTATATAATATCGTTTTCTCGGCATTCGCCGGTATTTTACTTGACGGGTTGGGTTGGGTTGGGTTAGTAACCATGAAATAGGTCAATTCATTTTCGTCGCAATTTAGAAATTTTCTTACCATCCTGCATGCGTTCAAGATAATCTATTTTTGCGTTTATTAATATTATTTACAAAAAATAAAATATTAAACCTTTGCCTTTTTATAACCGAGGCTTAATACAGTCGACTCCAGTTATAGTGAACTTCTAGGGACTTACATTGTGGTTCACTATATCCAAGGTTCACTATATCCGAGGATGTCAAAATTAAATAGAATTTCTCCACAATTATAGATTTTATTGATATAGAGATACAGCTAAACAAATTAACAGACTAAATTGAAAATTTCAATATCTTCATTTTTCCTTAAAAAATAAATTATATCCAATTCTTTGTTTTGTACATTTTTCATTAGTAAATTCTCTAGAAGCTTCGCCAGTGTTCTTTCTCTGTTCATACTTGATTCTGCATTATCCTCTTATCTCTAAGTATCATAATGCAGTCTTGACACCTTTCGATGCACTATTCCACTCTCCGAAGGCTCTTTTACTCGCTTAATAACATACGAGATCCTTTCGGTAGCGAGATGGAGCAAGCGACCAATGAAACTAATCGGGGGGGGGGAGGTCGTCAGGCTGTGAGGTTGTGGGGCTGTGGCAGCCGCTCGTTTCATGTCGCCTACGTAGAAATCAATGCGCTTTGTCCCGCCGAATATCAAGTAATACCAAGCTTGAAACTGAAACAAGCAATCGCGCGTCGCCGCCACCAGTTGTAGCCCACGCAGGACTCGGCCTTTGTTTCTGCAGTGAATCTGAGTGCCAAAAGGTCATCAGTAAGCTTCCCATCTCGGATCCTCTACATCCACCTCAGGAGTGACTTCGAATATGACCTTTGGCGGGGATATTTTCTTCAAGCTGCGTAGTGTGGGAATTTGTAGCAATGAGCCGATATTTTTTTTTCAGGAGAGAATTAATTTCAAGGACATTGTATTTCCTCCGTTCACTATAGCCGAGGTCCAGGTTCACTATAACTGAATCTTCTTATGCTTATTTGTAATGTAAGTGAAACGGAACCAGTGACGTAAGTTCACTATATATGAGTTCACTATTACCGGAGTCAACTGTTCTTCTTTGGTGTGCATTAATCAAACACGCAGAAAAAACGGAAAATAAATAAAAATTAATTTAAATAAATACCCCAATGTGTAATGTTACGCCTGCCTAGTAATTTGCCTAATAGTAATGAAGCTAATTTTTCTGATATTTTATCTAAAACTCAAATTAATAATTTTTATTTTGTAATAATAACAGTATTAAGATGATAATTAGATTATTCAAGCTAATCAAAAATTATTTCCTTACCAAAATAATTACATAGGACTATGTGTCAGAGAAAATGAACATTCATGAGTGAGTAAGAGATAAAACAGCAGTTAGTAATTACAGAATTGCATCAACGATTTATGAGGATTAATTACAAAAGATAGAGCAGCAATATAGCAAACCAGACAATGTCGCCGACAACAAAACGAAGTAAAGGCATTTCTTGTACTGCCTTAGTTGAATTAGAAATACTTCCGTTTAATTTCACAATTCTAACAGTTCGGAATTTCATTAGATTCGCATGATTATTTACGGGGAGAAAACGACAAGATGTATCATGAAATGAGAAGGGATTCGAACACATGGAATGTAATGGGGAATATTCTTTTTATTTTGATTCTGGGCAGGTCCGCAACAGAGGTTAACAGTCCCGTAAGTGTAATGCATGTTACATGCCCGGAGATGATTGTTTTCCTGTCCTACTGGAACGTGATATTCAGCATCAACCTACATTTGCGAGACTTGCGACCGATAGCGGTAGCTCAGTGCATCAACTGATGTCACTGCAGCGCCCCTGAACGGGAGGTCATAGGTTCCCACTCCCCACGGCGGCAGGATTTTCGACACGAGCTTTTCAGCTAGGTCGAATTCCTCCTGCTGTCTGGAGGAGAATTCTAGCGGCCGGCTGCTCTGATCGGTAGTTTTCCGTGGTTTCTCCGATCAACACCAGGTGAATGCCAGAGCAGTACCCTACCACACGGGCCACGTACCGCGCACGATCTGTCCTTCCTCTTCCTTGTGCTATCCTCTCCCCTTACACACACACTTACACAAACATGTACTACACTACCACATATTCCGGAAGATCAGTCGGGAGTTGAGAGGTTGTCCCGGCTGGGGCGGTGCCCCGCTGGTTGGAGAGTCCGGGTTAGGGGGAAACCGGGTATCAAGGAGAATGAGCTGGCAAACAGATCCGCAAAAGAGGCGTCACAACTTGATGAAAGAAGTAACCTTCCCATAATACCACAGGACTATCATGCCAACATCAAGAGAAAATTACAAGAATTGGACAAACAGGAATGGAATAACAACGCCCGATGTAAATTAAGAAGTATATGTGAATACGATAATTATAATCCAGCCACATTCTTCTGCAGAGCTGACCAGGTTGTGTTAACTAGATGCAGAATAGGTCACACCAAGCTCACACATGCCCATCTGATCACAGGAAAAACAGCTGTTATGTGTAATGTGTGTAATGTTTCTATGTATGTTAATCACCTATTTATGTGCCCCAGGTTTGAGACTGACCGGACGAGACATGGTGTTGAGAACGACATGTCAAGTGTACTGAAGGACAGAGAACAATGTAATTGGTTTCTCAATTTTTTGAAGACCATAAAATTGTACGGGGACATATAAGACAAGTGTATAAACTTTAATAATGTGATGTTAATGTTCCTATAAATGTCATAACTTCCCATGTACAAAAATATTAATGTGATTGTGTAGTTGTCGCTAATAACCTTTGCAGTTGATGCGACATAAAATAAAATAAAAAAATACTGTAATATTGAAATTTACTCATGTTTGTTTCATTTGTAAATCTTATAAATGACAAATGATCCTGGCTGTCGAAGTAAAAGCAGATATGCACTACAGGCGCTTCGTTTGAATTGGTTGAATTGCATTTGTTCGAGTTATTACTGAGTTTTTCGTACGGTATAAATTACATTATTTCAATATTACGTACCTAATTCCAATAATGCGAGAAAGTATATGCTGTTCTATCACCTCTAGTTTAATATTTCGAATTTGGAATAAGAGTAGAGAACCGACAGTTCTGAATACTGTTAAGTAGATGAATGTGGCGTCGCTGATGCTGTGAACTGTTTTAAAAGTATTTTCATGTGTTGAAAATTTCCAAATGTCATGCATAGCTCTCTTCAAATAAGTTCTTACAGTATCTGGCATTGCATTTATTAATGAATTGTAGTATCGGATAATGTTATACTCCAGTTCAAAAATTGTAAAGTCCGTAAAAAATACTTGCAGCTATGGATAATGCGAAGAGTTAAAATTTATCACATCTACATTTTATGCTTCTTTGAATGTGCACATAAATACACAAAAATTTCACTTGTATGCTGTTCATTACTATTCTCTGATCCTAATAGAAAATCATTCTCGATTACTGCCTAAAATTCTGTCGCAAAATCGTCTACAACTACATTTGATTCTTCTCCTGATTTCTTTAAAACTTCCATATTTTGTACTTTATTTTTTTATTATTTTACAACTTCAGAATCTGATATATGCTAATATCTGATTATACTTCTGTAAGTTCTCTATAAATCGTTTTGTGAGCGTATCACATAAACATTAAAATGCGACTGTTGTATGTTTATGTGAATAAGGCATTAGTTAAGTTTAGTAAGAATAAGTTGTTAGTCATATTAATTTAAAAATACGTATTTACATGTAACGTAAATGTGAAAAGTCGAATACGGATGTGTTTTTATTGTCTAGCATTACTCACATTTTTGGTTTTCTCCGTATTCACTTGAATTTCTTAAACTGTAATAAGTTTCAAGGTACTACTGTTCGTAGATTTTTGCAAATTTAATATTCAAATCAGTGAAAGTTTCCGGTCTGGTAGGCCGTGGTCCAGTTGGCAATGAACAGCCAAACGTTTCGTTCACGTCTGCGGTGGACATCTTCAGTGGCGGCAGCGTCGTCGGGGTAGTCTTCGGGTCGGCGACTGGCTAGCGACTGACGCTGACTAGCGTCAGTCGCTAGCCAGCCGCCGACCCGGAGACGTGGGCGAAACGTTTGGCTCTTCATTATCAACTGGACCACGGCCTACCAGCCCGGAAACTTTCACTCATATTGACTCCGGCCGTGAAAGCCTACTATATTAATATTCTGTCGTGACCGGCCGCACACATTTAAAGGAGTGACGTCAGTGGGGCGTTACCGCCCCTGGCGAGAGAAGGCAAACGGTGCGAGCTGGCCTGGCCTGTCCGCGCGCGATCCTCACGCCCGAGCAAGCAGGTAAGGACTCGCCACCGCCCCTACTCCGCAGCTAGCCGGAGGGCCAATAGCCCCAGCGGGCTATGAGAGGGCTCCGACCGGACACCAGGGCAAATAGCGAGCGGCGGTGTTAGTGATTTATCCTGGCGAGTGACGTGGAGAGAGAAGTGTGAAGATCTGCTACGACGACGACCTGTGCTACTGACGTGAAACTTTCTTGAGGATATTTGACGACTCGGCTAATTTTGGGACTTCTTCTGGACTACAATAACACGGCTTCGCTTTTGGTACATTCTTCTTGTGATTCGGAACTTCAGCAATTGTGCCTGGTCTTGAATAAAAATCATTTTACGAATTCTTGTCTTTGATTGGATACTACATATTCAAAATATGTATAAAACATTTCTTATGTATAAATTTAAAGCGGCTTCACGTATTCACGGTTCTACCGCGCGATTCACTTGTTATACATAGAAATGGCAACAATGTTGATTGTTGCCATACTTTTGGAAGAAACTTACGGCATTGTGGAGCGAAAATTGTCTGTCGATTCTGGGGTTTAATCAACGCCACCTGCATGGATCTATTTAGGCAGCATTGGTTTAAATCTCGAGTCTCGATTGGCGGACGGAAAGTGGTTCAACCGTGAGTGACGGAACCGCACACTCGCAGTTACTCAAATGCTATACCAATCTAATTTCGCAAAACTGGTACGATGATGGCTCACTATGTCAACTTCCTATAGCATTTGAAAATGCACTTTCTGTGAAATATTCTTTGGCTGCATATATGCCCAACATTTCCTTTATCACCATATCAATAATAATATCTATAAAATATCTATAAAAAATGATAGAACGGTTGCTGCTAATAAACCCCTTTGCACACGTGCAAAAAGTGAATTGAGCTGCAAAGCTTTGTTCACGTGACAAAGAATAAATGGTGCAAACTTTTTTGAGCATGTAGAGTGAATTAAAATGATATATTTTCGTAAATGAAGATGTAGTGGAAATTTGTATCTAAAGAAATTCCAAATGCGACGTTTGCCTCTCATTGTAAGTAAGTACTCCATTCATTTGTTGCTTGACTTTAACCTCATTTATACGCCATTGCCCCTCATTGATAGTCAACTCCTCAAGCGTGTTCAGCCGGTCTCGTTCCGAGTCAAGGGATTTCCTGTGGGGCCGAACACCGGAGCACAAGGAGTTGCCTAACCATCAGGGGCAAATGTCCATTGGTTGTATAAAATTTCCCTGTCCTGTCCTTTGGCTCGATAGCCCGCTACTGTTCACCGACCAACGGTGACCCAGCCTCTCGGCCATGGGATAAGGGGTTCGTGTGGTGAGCACAAAGACATCCCTTCACCGTATGTAGTGGTCAATCTTAGCATGCGCTGTCTCATCATCACGCAGCAATAGATACTTCGGACACTTGTAAGTAAAGCGCACAGTTATAATTTGCCCCCGCCGGGAATTGAACCCGGGGTTGCGCTATGGAAAGCGAGCAACGAGCCACCCGAGAGGACGTACGAAATGGTGTAGCCGAATGAGGCGGTGTAAAGTGCCCCCAAACCAAATCGATATTCGCGATGGTCATATGAAAGAGAATACAAAATGAAGATTCACAAAAAATCAGCCTCCTAGGGAAAACTGTTGCAGAGATAGAATGAGAAACGTGTTTTGCATGTTTTATTTTTTCTCAGTGGCTATTGCGTGTATAAGGCTGAAAAAATTGCAGAGACGGGGAATCAGTTCAATTTGAAAGTATTTTTGTCAAGAATTTTGACGCCAAATTCATATAGAAAAAATAAATAAATTTTTGAAATTCACTTCCGTCGTGATAACGTTGAAGTACTGTCTCAATTTTTTCTCCTAAAATGGGTTTTATAACATTCTATAACATATATTTCTTCAGATTTTGAAACGATGTGGGCAATAGTGAAAAAAATTAAAACCAATTTTTTTCAGTTTAAACATTTGAAGTTCAACTATGGTTCCCTTGTATCTCTGCAACAGATAGCCCCTAGGAGGCTTATTTTTTGTGAATCTACGTCATTTTGTATTCTCTTTCATATTATCATCGCGAATATCGATGTGGTTTGGGGGCACTTTTCACTGCCTTATTCGGCTATACCCTTTCCCATCATTTGTTAATAAACAATCATTATCATGTTCTACATCTACCTGCTCGAGAAGTTTGTAACATTTATTATAAGACATGTGTATACACTGTATCGTTGTTCTAAGTTCCCAAAAAAATGCGTTCCATCCACGTGCGTGGTGTGTATTTCCCGATGGTGAGTGTGAGGATGAAGGGACAATGTGCGCGTATGATGTTGCAGCTGCGCCACTGCCGCAGGGGAAGGGCGTGGGGTGTGGAGTGCTGGGCGAAGGGGGCGGGGCGTGGATCGATGCCTCCCGCACTATATCAAAGGGCAGGTTCTCAGAGGCGCCCGCCACGGCAGGGCCATTGCTCCTCTCCCACCCCCTACCAGGCAATGGACAGAGGGCAAATGTTTATTCATTTGTTATTTTATTTATTTATTTATTTATTTATTTATTTATTTATTTATTTATTTATTTATTTATTTATTTATTTATTTATTTATTTATTTATTTATTTATTTATTTATTTATTTATTTATTTATTTATTTATTTATTTATTTATTTATTTATTTATTTATTTATTTATTTATTTATTTTAGGTTCTTGCACCCCTTTAAAAGCTAATGCCCCCTTTTAGAGGGAATGTGAGTTTGGTTAGTATGCACAGTAATACTTAGAATAACGTCGAAATTGGCAAGATTTACATCCCTCCAGTTTATGAATTTTCACTCTATATTGTTTCTTTGTTTTGGTCCAGTTGTCTACTCATCGTTCTCCTGCTGTCGCTGTTGTTCTGCTTTCCCAGTCTTTTTTTTTGCATTCATCCATCCAATTCTAAGGTCCCAGTTTGTCGAGGTGTATGCATCCGACGTGATAACGTCGGGTAACCGACGTGATAACGGTCTTTTCAAGTGGGCGTAGCGACAGAATTGCTGTCACTGCGCTCACTTGAAGACTTGATTTTAGTGTAGTTTTCTATCAGGTGTCGAAGCCTGGTAAGAAAAAAGACATAATATCCATGCCACCACACTAGTTGTTTTTAAGAAAAGTGTAGTCAGTGTCATATCTCTTCTCACTTGAGTGCTTCTGCTTGTTGAACTGCGTCTTTGTTTTTCTTTCTCAAATTTCAATACAAGTCATTCTGTCTCTTTGAATATGAAGGTCAATAAATATTCTTCACTGAGAATATTGTTTTCATGCGACGTTGCATCTGAATAAATAACAAAGGAAAACAAGGTACGGTCCAAACCGACGGTGATAGTTCAGGAACCTCACTGCTACCTCTTCAGTATCTCTGACAGAGAAGTCCTGGAGTTTGAGTCCAAACCGTGAAGGATTTTGGACATTAGTTATTTAGGTGAGTAAAATTCAAACACTGGAAAAGCCAGGCGCGGTGGCTCAGTGCATCAACATGTCACTGCAGCACCTCCGACCGGGAGATCCTAGGTTCGAGTCCCGACGGCGGCAGAATTTTCGATACTAGCTTCCCAGCTAGGTCGAATTCAGTCACTGCCTGGAGGAGAATTCTAACAGCCGGCTGCTCGGATTGGTAGTTTTCTGGGGTTACTACAATCAACACCAGGCGAATTTCGCAGCCCTAACAAACGGGTCACGGACCGCGCGCGATCTTCTTTTTTTTGTCCTATCCTTTCCTCTTTCATGTCCTATCCTCACTCTTGTTCTCGCTCTCGTCCCTTCCTCTTCCTTGTCCTATCCTCACCGCTTACACACACATTTACACTAACATGCACTACACTACCACACATCCGGGAGACCGGTCGGGTACTTGGAACTTGTCCCGGCTGGGGCGGTGCCCCGTCGAGTTACCAGGTATTGGAAAACCTCGTTGGCCGACGGTCGGTCGGCGCCTGATCTGGCCATCATCCCAGTGGCGGCCTCCCCCGCCCCCCCCTTCCCCCATCAAGCAACCATCACTGGATAAGAATATCGAGCGGCCGGCTGACCTGATTGAAAGTTTTCTGTTGTTTCTCCGATCAGTTCTCGGTGAAAGCTGCAGCGTTTGTTATCAAATGAGGCACGGGTGACCTATGCAACGATAAAGAAAATTGGTTTCTCTTCAATTGCTGTCAATGCATTGTGTTGGATGCAAATGAACTAAATCTATCGTCATACAAGCATACATATTGCCAAGGATGAATGAGTAGACAATAAATTGGTTGTTAGTGATTGCGGGCGCGCCAAGTACTATGGTCATTAGTCCCGTAAGAGTAGTGCGTGTTTTTCCTCTGGAGGTAGCGGTAGTCTTCTCCCGCTGGGGGAATGGCCAGATCCGGCGCCGACGAATAATTAGCGTTTGGGGAAATTATACTGGTTACTAGTAAGGAAAGCAAGATCTATCCTGGTTGTGATCACATCAACAGGGTGTAAACGGGCAGATTTTTCAAGTGGGCGTAGCGACAGAATTGCTGTCGCTACGCTCACTTGAAGACTTGATTTTAGTGTAGTTTTCTATCAGGTGTCGAAGCCTGGTAAGAAAAAAGACATAATATCCATGCCACCACACTAGTTGTTTTTAAGAAAAGTGTAGTCAGTGTTCATCATTTAATGGCAAGTATTTTCTCATTCAGGATGTTTTCAGAACTGCACCATAGGGTATCATCTCCCCGACGTTGATATAATTAAAGACTTTTGAGGTGAATGCTAGGTATTGAACAGTTAAAATTGTAAGGCACAGGACATGTATTGAGGAAGATGCCATTATCCTAACATTTTCATATGAGTACAATTTTTTTTATTTCGTTAAAGCATACCAATGCTGTGTAGAAACGAGTTCTCACTGTGACTTTTGCATTATTCGAGTGGATTCGATGATGAATAGGTCAAGTCAATCTCCTCGATGGCACCTCCGGGCACTGTTGTCGGGCCATCTCATCAGCTTCCAAGGAATCTGCTCAGGTGGGGAAAGGAGGTTGAAGGTAGAAATCGGGAGAAAAAAACGCTCTCTGGGGAAAAAGATAAGACAAAGGTCGGCCCGCGAGCCCCGCCGCCCCCTGCCGCCCCCCGCCGCCCCCCCCTGCCGCCCCCGCCGCCCCGCCGCCCCGCCGCCCCGCCGCCCCGCCGCCCCGCCGCCCCCGCGCCCGCCGCCCCGCCGCCCGCCGCCCGCCGCCCCCGCCCCGCCGCCCTGCGCCCTGCCCCTGCCGCCCCGCGCCCCCCCCCCGCCCCGCGCCCCGCCGCCCCCGCCCCGCCCCCGCCGCCCGCCGCCCGCCGCCCCTGCCGCCCCGCCGCCCCGCCGCCCCGCGCCCCGCCGCCCCGCCGCCCCCGCCCCCTGCCCCCGCCGCCCCCGCCGCCCCGCCGCCCCGCCGCCCCCGCCGCCCCGCCGCCCCCGCCGCCCCGCCGCCCCCGCCGCCCCGCCGCCCCCGCCGCCCCCCGCCGCCCCCGCCGCAGAAGTATAGAGGACGGACGAGCGCTAGCCTCTTTCATCTCCCGGATGGAAGGAAGCCGTCGTCTGTTCCTCCTCCCAATGGAAGTGACTCGCGAAATGCGATGCATCCAACAGCAGATGCCAAAGGCGAAGAAAGCAGGACACCGGACTATCTCCAATAAGGAAGATGAATTTCATAAACAAAACGCCGACACGATATACAAACTGAAAATTAAATTCCGGAGTAACAAATTATAAGACTGATATTTATCTAATAATTTAAATTAAAGCAATGTCATATTACTTTGGGACTTTATTCAAATAGACGAAATATTAAGGATATGCTAACTCCTATTTCATGTAATATTTTATTATACACTAACTAGATATGACCGACGTACTGAATCCTTACAGATGAGAGATAGTGAGCCATGAAAAGCAACTCGGATAGGTGAATCACAAACTGGAATCAAGGGTTGTACAATTTGTTTCAGTCAACTGTATCAACCACAGCACATTCGGTCCTAGGGCAGCTTACTCCGAGAAGAGCCCGTGTGCGCTCGGTTTTCAATCTGGAACCATCCGCGACGGAAACTAGTGGTGCTGCAGAATGGCACACACTTTCTCGCACTAGTTAATTTTGTAATTGTCGTATGTCGGAGAAACGTTTGTTTGAAATAAAGGTCCCAAGACTCTTGTTTTTTTCTATCCGACCCTGCATATTCTTTCGACATTTCTTCTGCAAGTAAAATGCAGTAGCTTCAACCTCGCAGAAGTCGTGTCATAAAGTATCCTTTCAAGAACCGCTGACTTCCTGCATGAGAACGCTCTCTGCGCTGCCTTTGTCAGAACTTCAAAGATACTTGTGTTCGATCGTCTACCCTATTCTGCAAATTTATCTGCGACAGACTTTTCTTTCTCCAGGATGAATATTGCCTTGAAAGGGGAACCTTTAAGATGCACTGTAGACGTCTAAATTGCTGTGACCGACAAACTGAAGAAGGTAAATATTCAATCTTCTACCTTGTCTTTATGACAGGCGTAAGCCTATGTAGAGATTCGCATTGAAAGGGATTTGGGTAGTAACAAGTTGAGCCGCAAAGGTGACAAGATATCTCCCACTATTCGCAAATGTTTAAATCTCGAATTCAGGAGAACTTTATCTCATCTTACTAACTCAAGCTCTTCATAAATATGGACAAGAAACGTACAATATCAAGACATGCCATGGATTCACAAAAATTAAGATATTAACATTTATGATTAGTTGAAGGATTGTGAAGAGTGTGAAGAGTAAGAAGTCGAAGTCATTATTCGCATAATAGTAATTGTTGTTATTGTAATTTGTGATTTGAATTACAATAACAACAACCGGGAACTCCGTGTTTCGAAGGGATTTATATTAAGATAGCTTCGTAGATGGATGGAATTTTCAAGAAGTTAGCTGAATATAGTCGCGCGTAGGTGTTTCATCCGAAGCTCAAATGGGGAAAGTCGCGACCGCGTATTAATTTAATAGAAATTATTAAATCCTATAAAGTATCAAATATTTGAGGATGTTCTGGAAACATTTTTAATGTATTTTAATTACAAGCAAGAACCCGATAATAGGGATATCGAGGACATCTTACGAACATCGAGCTCGAAGATATCCGAGACGAATATCTGAGAAGTCACCGCAGTAAGCGTACGAACTTTATTCAAAGTCGTACGGGACTTTACTGTTTGTACAGAAAAAAGTTAATCATTTAATTAATAAACTCAATAAAATTCGTAAGAATGTCGGAATAAAGGTTAAATTTTTATTATTCGAGAAAAGAAAGGGCTGTTAGTTTATAGTAATTGCCACCAATTCAATAATTGCTTTTAATTAATAGAACTTCCAGAAATCGTGATTCTGTACATAATTACATTTTCACATGCAGCAGGTAAGGGGTAAAAAGTTGTATGGCAAAACCCATGATTAAAATTGAAAGTGAAATAATTAATAAAATAATGTTTAACATTGAGAGAATTTAAGAGCATAGCAGGGCATCTGAAGAAATACTAATAATGCCAGGCAGAGGAAGTAATCCCCTTCATAATATTGTATAATTGTTTGCAAATAGTATTAAGATTTAGTAATATTAAATATCAAAAGGGAAGATATTTCACAGTATGAAGAGTATTACTTGTGCATTTTATTTCACTGTTGTATAATATACAAAGTTGTGAAATAAAATTAATTCACTCACAGACTGATTTGCCCATGTGTCATTAACAGTACACGTATTTTCAGTTCCCCCTATTACAGTATTAGCAACAAGTGTTGCTCAAACATCGCTCTCTCTCTCTCTGTCTCTCTCTCTCTCTCTCTCTCTCTCTCTCTCTCTCTCTCTCTCTCAAGCTCTCAGAAGTTCACGAAAATCAGGTCAATTTTCGTACAAAATTACATTGTTTTTAAATTTTCCCCATGCGTTTCACGAAAAAATGTAAGAGTGCGCCGGGGTAACTTGGTCCCGCACTCATATGACGCGGCTTTTGTCGGGCGTGTTGCCACCCCCTTCATGTTTTATGCAGGCACCTCATTACGGAGCGGCGCATTCTGTGAGGAATGACCTTGTTTGCGTAGCCTGGGAAGGGGTGGGAGGCAGGCGAGGGGAGGCGTATGCATTAGGCCACCGCCCGCGGGAATGTGGAGCGTTTATTCTTTGTTTTTCTGCACAAAAGGGAAAGCCGCCGTCGCAAGGAAGCTGCGAGGATCCGGCGAGGGGCGAGGTCGAAAACAAAGGGAAGTAAACACCCTGGACGTTCCTTTGCGCTAAGACGTTATCCACTGGCATCGAAAAATGCCCTGAAAAGGCAGATGAAGGGGTATGAGATGCAATTTAGCTGTAAGCACATTATGTTACCGCCGCTCTCGGCGTCACGAGCATTCCATAGGTCGGTTGCTCAAATGCATCAAAAAACAGGAAAGCTGGTGTACCAAATATAACAGTTTCTTGAGATTTCTGCTTTACTAAATGTCACAATCTAACTCGTGCAGCAAACAAGGCAGGGGTACACCAACTAGCCAGAAGAGAAAATACCAAGACCACAATTCCACAAATTCAGCACATATTGAAAACGTGCACAATATTCACTTCTTCCCATTGCACGTCATACAGTTTTTAATTGTTTTTACTTAAGTAAATAAATAAATAAAATGAAAAGCAGCGAATTGAGCAGCCCCGCGTTTACGTATGACAAAGCGCATGCTAATTTAAAATTCGAAAAAACGAAATTTTTTCAAAACTGTACGCGATAGAAAAAAATATATATGTAATCAAGATGAAAAACTTATTCATAATCACCCATTTTCATCAAAAGAGGTAATTCGTCGCATCCCTGTGTTATCAGAACGTAGGATTGCCTGCATATCTTGTTAAGCAACCGATATTCACTGTTTCTAACTTTTAATGACTTATGGTTCAGTAATAATAATAATAATAATAATAATAATAATAATAATAATAATAATAATAATTACATAGGAGGACTTCGCACACACTTCTCGAAATGGTTATTTAACATTTTGATTAAATATGGAAAACACTACATCAGCATTGGTGAATCAATAATTTTAATCAAAACACCTCATTACTTGCGTATCCAAGCTCAAAATGCGTTTTGCGGGTGTCTGATTAATCGATATCCGGCTCTGTTATTGGAACTCGAAAACTCGGAACATCTACTTCCGGTGTTGCCACGGAGCAAAATATCAACCGCTGCTTTGCTGTTAAGGCTATAAAGAGTTTTGTGATCCATTTATTTTGCGTTTGCAAAGTTTATTATTCACCATGAATCCCCCGCTTATTGTGACCAATAAAAAGTAAGTGTCTAGATTACTTGATCTAATAAACAACAAAAATATTAATTTTGCCACGGAAGTATTCATAGAGTGTATTCATTTGAGTGTATTCATAGCGACAATGGAATGATTCTCAAATTAATATGACGAAATTATTTTGAAGGGAAACATAGTTATTGCAGATTATCGATTTATTATCTTAGAATATTTTCGAACATTTTTCATACCATAAATATTTTGCAAAAAGAAAAGGGGTTGTAATGAGTTCTTATTTTAAGAATTTGTTAAGGTTAATTCCCTTTTTTGGAAAAACATAAATTATACATTTCTTATAAAAATGTAAGAAATCAGCAATTAATTCAGAAAGTATTTTTCTAGTTGAATTAAAAAATCTATTAGAACTTTACTAGTTATTGACAGTTTAACGTCCACTATAGTTATTATCGATATGCTTCTTCAATTTCATAATAAAATTAGATGTTTTCGTGAAGTGTATTTATATCCCAAATTGTTGCTGTAAATACTATTATGTAACGGATATTATTCCAATGTGTTATTTACACTATAGCATTTGTTTACCTTATAGTTTCGTTGCTGTAGTTCGTCGTACAATTTGAAGCCATTCACTTCGAACTTCATCAATTAAATGAAAGAAATTAATTAGATCCAAGTTTAAGTAGCAAAAACAAATATTTCAATGGATATTTAAGCATTACATTTCTTAGTTTATATTACACATATTATTTAAACCATAGGATATCTAATACCAGGAATGAATCTATGTATTTTCGGGCATACACCAGTACAATCGTACAAGGGGAAATTTAAAGAATGTATTTTATATAATTAATTTGAGATTTTTGAAGCATCGGCTTTCAGATGAGTCAATGTATTGAATGAAACGAAAGTGGAGTTTGTGGATTACGTGACTTTTATACATTGGAGTGGGCATGTGAAAGACAGTTAGGCCGTTGGGAAGCCTTGACGCGTGGTGTAATATTGATGTGTTGATTAATTGATGCGTGAATGAAGTTTGCTGATGAAGTGTTGAGCAGCGTTGACGTGTTGAGCGGTTTGAGGAGTTGATGTTGAGTGTTTGCTTGAGTGAGTTGATGGTTGGTGGATTGATGCGTTGAGTGGATTGATGCGTTGAGTGGAGTTGATGCGTTGAGTGGAATTGATGCGTTGAGTGGAATTGATGCGTTGAGTGGAGTTGATGCGTTGAGTGGAGTTGATGCGTTGAGTGGAATTGATGCGTTGAGTGGAGTTGATGCGTTGAGTGGAGTTGATGCGTTGAGTGGAGTTGATGCGTTGAGTGGAATTGAAAGTGTTGAGTGGAGTTGATGTGATGAGTGGATTTAAAGAGTTGAGTGGAGTTGATGCGTTGAGTGGCGTTGGGTAAATTTGTGCCAATGCGGGTACCGTTGGGGGAAAACCGGGCGATGGGCGGCGGACCGGTCGGCGCCGCTGCTGCGCGAGCTGAGCGAGGTGGCGCGCCACATGGTGCGCGACCTCAACCCCTTCAACGACCTGTGCTACTTGCGCGTGGAGACGACCAAGTACGAGATGATGGTGGCGCCCGAGCCCGAGTACCTCATGGTGGTCTGGCAGGAGCCGCTCTTCTTGGAACGTAGCTACTCCGAAATAAAGGACAATGGCGAAACTCAGTCTATTTCTTACGCATATTAAAATGAAACGTAAATGCAACGAGAACGCTCAGGCGAAACAGTCTACTTCTTACGCATTTTGAAATGAAATGTCGCTGAAATGAGAACGCAGTCTATTTCTTACGCATTTTGAAATGAAATGTAGGTGTAACGAGAATGCTGAGGCGAAACAGTCTATTTCTTACGCATTTTGAAATGAAATGTCGCTGCAATGAGAACGCAGTCTATTTCTTACGCATTTTGAAATGAAACGTAGGTGTAACGAGAACGCTGAGGCGAAACAGTCTACTTCTTACTCATTTTGAAATGAAACGTAGCTGCAACGATAAGGCAGTCTATTTCTTACGCATTTTAAAATGAAACGTAGCTGCAATGAGAATGCAGTCTATTTCTTACGCATTTTAAAATGAAACGTGCTGCAACGAGAACGCAGTCTATTTCTTACGCATTTTGAAATGAAACGTAGCCGCAATGAGAACGCAGTCTATTTCTTACGCATTTTGAAATGAAACGTAGATGCAAAGAGAACGCTGAGGCTTGGTGCCTGTTCTTCGTTAATATACATAACAAAGCATTAATAATGTTTAACATAAATGTAAGTATGAAACACAAAACGAAAACATGAAATCTAAGAATTTTTGAAAATGTGTCAGGAATCAATATTTTATTCTAATCATATTTTCGATCCCTGAACTTCATTTTCTGCCAAGACAGTGCAAGCTTACCTCTGATGATAATCGCTATACGATCTTATAGATCTTGGTACCTGACAACATCGTTTCTCCGATTGGAAGGAATCAACAACACCAATGATATTATTATTAATGAAAACATGAAATTTCCCACGTTAAGTTAATGTCAAACAACACTTTATTATGTCACGAAAGTCAAGTGTGTTCTTTAGGTAAAAGCTAATGCAGCTTATAACACATTAAATTGACTTTTATCATCCTTGTTGTTGATTAAAGAGTCCCTAGATTCGCCCTCCGCTTCATGCTGTAAAGAATCACAGTTATTTTATCACAAGTTAAAAAGTGACTGTTCACGTTGACGTTAATTTTCAGTTGAATGTTACTTTAATTTTTATGCTTAAAGTAGTATAATATTCGAAAACTATATATTCTATTAATAATCAAAATAATAATAATAATAATAATAATAATAATAATAATAATAATATTTATTGTAATAAAAAATATCATTCCAAAGACAAAATTTAATTAGTTTGGTAGCTCTGAATTGAAGAAGCTTTCCAGCTAGGTCGAATTCAGTCGCTCTCTGGAGGAGAATTCTAACGGCTGGCGGCTCTGATCGGTAGTTTTCCATCGTTTCTCCGATCAACACCAGGCGAATGCCGGAACAGTACCCTACCAAACGGGCCACGGAGCGCGCGCGATCTGTCCTTCCTCTGCCTTGTCCTATCCTCTCCCCTTACACACACACTTACACTAACAGACACTACATTATCACATATTTCGATAGACCGGTCGGGAGCTTTGAGCTTGTCCCGACTGGGGCGGTGCCCCGCTGGTGGGAGAGTCCTGGTTAGGGGGAAACCCCTCTAGCCGACGGTAGGTTGGCGCCGGATCTCGTCATCCAGCGGGGGAAGATCACTGCCATCTCCCGAGAAATAACATACACTACTCTAACGGGACTAATGACCAAAGCAGTTGACGCGCCCGGAAACACGAAAAAAACAAACCAAACCAAACCGAAGACAGTTGCGACTGTGATAGGAGCGTGTAAGTTGATTAGAATAACGACACTTCCTTCTCAGTACATGTACCAATAACGCACTTGTTGATACTTCACAGCGGGGTACGGGGAGAGGTGGATTCTTTTACGTCACGGCGGTGAAGTGCTGTCAACCTCACCGACAGGAAACTCAGCATAATAACGCGTTTTGGACCAGATAGCAATGAGAAACAACGCAAGGTTCTTTGAAATTCTGAAGAATTAATTAATAGTTATAGAAATAATTGAGTAACAACAAATAAGGAGGTACACACAGTTCGATAGAAATAGAGACCGAAAACTAGAAAATCCGTATTGGAAAGAAAGGTGGGCAGCATTGCATTCTGAGCCGTGATGTTCGGAGTGGAGCTCATATTTTCTACCGGGCCGTGCGATACCGGGCTGAGCGAGGACCAGGGAGCTGTAGGATTAAGAAAACGTGCGCGTATAGTGTATCACTTCGTATATGAAAATATTCGTGAAATACAATGGTTAAGAGTTTTGCGGCTGTAAGTGCTCGAACAAATTCATTGTTCCAAGTTCATATTCATAGATTGGCTCTTTAGTAGTAAATAAAATATTCGAGGACAATATCTTGACAATACTGTATTGTTTTTTAATCAGGAATTGATTGAAAATGTGGAATAATGAAAGGTAAATTTATTAATTTTTTTTCTAGGAATTTTATTCTGCCAACAGCCGGTTACCCTTTAGGACCGTTGGGTCGCATATTTCACCATACTCGTACACTAGACGCCAACACACTTGGGCTCCTCTGGTCTGGAGTTAGCAAATCGCGAGACACTCCGCGACAACACATACCTGACAGATAAGGGACAAACGACCGAGCAAAAGGCGTAACTCGAACCTGCGACCCTTCGAAACAAAACGCTGCGTCGATACACGCTCTTAGCCATATCGACCATCCAGAACGACATTTATTAAATGAATTTAAAAAATTAAATTAAATGTAGTGGATCTTTCGTGTGAAAATGTTTGTATTGTTAAATGAAAATGTTATCTTGCGTAGGAAACGTGTATGAAAACGTTATCTTAATGCAGCTAAGAACCGGTTTTTCATTTTATATATTTCTGCTACACTCACTCAAGGTAATGATGAAAACGAGCGGAAACTCGAGCGCAAATCATCCACTACAATAGCGGTCACTCCCCTGTCAATGTATCCTGTGTCCTGAACTGTCCGCCCATGAGATTAGGGGCAGGGGCTGGACGGGGCCAAGGGGATTTGCCGCGGGGGGCGACGCGGGCGGTGGTAGGGGCGGGGAGGGCGACGATGGTGGGGTCTCCATCCTGGAGCGAAAGTCACCCGACAATTACGTTGTTTTCAAACCAATGAATCTCGAACCGCATCACCGGGAGAGTGGCACAATGAATCAGCTGATTCCATTGCAGTGCCTTTGACTGGGAGGTCCTAGGTTCGAGTCCCGACTGTGGCAAGATTTTCGACACTAGCTTGTCAGCTAGATCGAATTCAGTCTGTTTGGAGGAGAATTCGAGAATCCGAATTCGAGAAGAAGTATGTTTTCTTCAGTGATGAGACTGCATTTTCGAGTTATCACACTTCTAATTCCAGAATCAGTCAGCCTGCGAGAATCATTACGGAATATATACCAGCTGATATCGGGAGCGTTTCCGCGTTAATAAAATGTGGGAATGGAATGCCGAGGAGCAGTTGACTGGGTTGTGCATTTTTCCGCTGCGCCTCATCGCTCCCACGTGCCCCATGTTTTTGCAGAAGGCACTGCGAACTCTCCTATAGAATCATGTGCTTGCCGTGAGGCATTGCACATGGACACAAAACATCGGGGCACAAGCACAAGTGACCGCTTTGGAACACACAATGTGGCTTTGCAATTGGCTGAGACGGTCACGTTGCTTGGGCTTCAAAGACTCCAGATATAACACTCATAATTTTTTTCTGTGAAGTCACATGTGGTCTTTGGTATCTAACACACGAGTGGCACCAGAGGAAGATCTGGTGGCCAGAATGTTAGCTGTAGCCTCCTGCAACCAAACCACACCAAGTATTTTAGAGCAGGGCTGCTCGAATGCGTGAATTAAGGCCAGATCGCCCGCCGCGGTGGTCCGCTGCAGTTTCCCCACGATCAACTGGTATTTTACTAAACTAGAGCCGATTGCGCCCAAGCGCATCCCTTCCCCTTCCATCGATCTGACTCGACCAGAAATGGGCCGCACCGGTATCCCGCTGACCAGCGCTGGGCCGGGCCTCGCCAGGCCGGCCGCGCTCTTAAGAGCCCTGTTTAAAAGAATGCTCACTGGCAAAACCACGAACACATGGAATTGATTGATTGATTGATTGGTGATTTCGGACGCGCCAACTGCTAAGGTCATCAGTTCCGTAAGTTTAGTGCAGTAAGTTTCTCCTTGGTAGGTGGTGGTGATGATTATGGGAGAGGTGACTCAGAGCATCAACTGATGTCACTGCAATGCCTCTGACCAGGCGGTCCTAGGTTCGAGTCCTGTCCGCGGCAGGCTTTTCGACAGTAGCTTGTCAGCTAGCTCCAATTCAGTTGCTGTATGGAAGATACCTCTAGCGGGCGGCTGCTCTGATTGGTAGTTTTCCGTGGTTTCAACCTCAGGCGAATGTCGGAGCAGTACTCTAACAAACGGGTCACGGACCGCGCGTATTCTTTCCTTCCTCTCCCTTATTCTATCCTCAACCCTTACTTTCACATGCTTACACACACATGCACTAGACTACCACACACGCCGGGAGACCGATCGTGAGCTTAGAGCTTGTCCAGTTTGGGACGGTGCCCCGCTAGTGGGATATACTTGGTTGGGGAAAATCCCGCTAGCTGACTGTCGGTCGATGCCGGATCTCGCCAACCTGCGAGGGAAGATCACCGCCACCTCCAGAGGAAAATATATAGTACACCTACGGGACTAATGACCTTGGCCGTTGACACGCCCGCAATAACTAAAAGTCAATCATCTGGAGGTAATCTTCCCCCGCTTGATGATGAGATTCGGCGTCGACCTGCCGTCGCCAAGCGAGGTTTTCTGCAACCAATTATCTCTCACCAGCGGGGCACCACCCCAGCCGACGCAAACTCTTAAGCTCCCAACATGTGTGGTTGTGTAGTGCATGTTAGTGTAAGTAAGGGTTGATGATACGACAAGGAAGAGGAAGGAAACATCGCGTGCGGTTTCTGGTACTTTTGTAAGGATACTGATCTGGCATTTGCCTGGTGTTCATCGTATAAACCACGTAAAACCACCAATCAGAGCAGCTGGCCGCTAGAACACTTTTCCAGAAAGCGACTGAATTCGATCTAGCTAGTGTGAAACCTCCCGCCACCGCCGGGACTCAAACCTCGAACCTCCCGGTCAGAGACGCTGCAGTGACATCAGGTGATTCTCCCAAGCCACCACACGTGGTCGAATACGTGGAAGTTCATAGCCGTTACTTAAAGCAATTTTCGTACACAACAATTTTCGCTACAAAAGCTCAACAACAAAGAAAAACCCAATATCGCATTGCCATTGCCAGTGAGCAGGTCGTCTCCCGAGATATACATGCCAAGCATCAGTACAGGATGCATTGTGCACGAATCTGGGACACGGTGTTAATGTTGCTTGTGCAACACGCAGACATGTTCCACCACTAACAGCGCATCTCTGAACAGCCTCTACCATACCATAGAAGTTTGTATTTTATTTACCCCGGGCCACCTTGTGGATTCTATTTGACTTCGTGAATTGTGTGAATATCCAGGTGAACTAACTGCAAATTGTAGAACAAACCGCCACTAATAGAGGCAGATTTGATAAATGAATTATTGTCCACAGATTTAGCAATAGTGTCAATTTTTTAGTATGTTTTGCATGTTAGTAAATGCCCTTACTCTTCTATCATTATAGCAGTTCGGTGAAATGAGTTTTGCGAGATATAAATGAAATAATAGTAGTACACAAGTTGCAATGTATTTTTAAGAACTCAATATATTCGTCAGAAATTCGAGAAACTGGATGCCACGATGCATCACCACTATTTTCGCTATTATATAACTTTATTCCAAGTGTTGTAAAAACTAAAAGGCAGATGGAAAGTACCCTTGATGAAATCACTTTCACGTATCAAAGGTGGTCTCCCGCTGGCTGGCTAAGAGCTTGCTCTCGGCTACCAGATCCCATCACCTCTCCCTCGGCGCGCCCAGCCGGCTCTCCTTTGATCAGCGCTTCAAAGCACCATCGGCCCCTGCAGCCGTACTTAGCGCTGCCCCTCCCGCCCCCCCCCACCCTGCCACTCACTCCCCTCCCCTCCTCCGCTGTCCCGCTCCTTCAGAAACAGTAGTATGGGGCAGAGGCGGCTGACGCCCGAACAAACTGGAAGTTGCAGCGCCATCGGATGGCGAGAGGTGGCTCAGTGCATCATCTGATGTCACTGCAGTGCCTCTGATCGGGAGGATCTAGGTTCGCACCCTAATCGCGGCAGGATTTTCGACACTAGCCAGATAGGTAGGTCGAGATCTGTCACTGTCTGGAGGAGAATTCTAGCGGCCGGCTGCTCTGGGCGGTAGTTTTCTTGGTTTCTCCGATCAACACCAGGCGAATGCCGGAGCAGTACCCTACCAAACGGGCCACGGACCGCGCGCGATCTGTCCTTCCTCTTCCTTGTCCTATTCTCTCCCCTCACACACACACTTACACTAACATGCACTACACTACCACATATTCCGGGAGACCGGTCGGGAGCTTAGAGCTTGTCCCGACTGGGGTGGTGCCTCGCTGGTGGGAGAGTCCTGGTTAGGAAACCCCACTAGCCGACGGTAGGTCGGCGCCGGATCTCGCCATCCAGCGGGGAAGATCACCGCCATCTCCCGAGAAAAACATGCACTAACGGGACTAATGACTAAAGCAGTTGACGCAGTTGACCCGGAAACACGAAGAAACCAACCAAACCAACCGTGGTTTCTCCGATCACACCAGGTGAATGCTGGAGCAATGCCCTAAAAAACGGGCCACGAGTCACGCGCGATCGTTTCCTTCCTCTTCCTTGTCCAATTCTCACCCCTTACACACACATAAACATGCACTGCACTACCACACATGCCGGGAGACCGGCCAGAGGCTTAGAGCTTGTCCCGGTTGTTAAATTTAAAAACTGTACTTCCTCAAGATTCAGCCGAGAAGCCAGCCCATCCATCATTCGAAGATCTTAACATTGTAAAATTTATACATAGGGCTTAGATTTTAAATTTAAGTTTAAGTATTTAATGCAATTTACCTTTTAAGTACTTATAAATTGAAATATGGTAGCTAAAAGCCTCAACCTGTAATTCTATGCCATAGAAAAGTGTAAAAGATGTTGTTGGATGATACTATCAGTTGTAAAATCCAATTATTTGGTAAACAGTCAAAATTGGAAATTAATGACATAAATTCTTAACTTTTAAAAACAGGTTTATGCTCATTGTAAGGAAACCAGCCATAGAAATGGCTTCCACTAACAAAATCCCAAATTTACAACATTTTTGGGATTGATTGGTACCTTTGCCTGCCTTTGAAAAGTTTGGAAAAGACATTTTTTAGGTAAAACAAAAATTTCTCTGTGTACATCATACGTTTCCACTAGCAACCGCTAAAGTGCACTGATTAGTAGGCGCACTGGCTACTAACTCCTGTGTATAGGCAACCTGCTAGATATACATGTTTTGCATTTTGCCAAATAACAAAGCGCCATAGGCCATTCTTTGCAAAGGCAATGAGCATATAGCTGCTTCATTATCGATTGGTACGTCGTCTCGCTCCAGTGACGTCTGGTGGTAACCCCCACCCCTTTGCTGAGGCTATATAAGGGGCTCTCCGCCCGGCAATTTTTGCCACTCGCCTCAACCACGAACGTCAACATCTACTTGATTACATCGGGTGTGCCTCGGCATTTTTGCCGATACGTTTTTCTTATGTTTCGTTTAAAGAATGTCTTTGCAAAATTTGATTGTTAGAATGGCTTAATAAGCCACTTGCCTCAGCCACGAACGCAACAACTTCTTGCCTGAGACGGATGCCGTACGTCAGCCGTTTGCAACCCTAAAATGGGTTTTTAACAAATTTTGGCTTTAGACGTAGTAACTCTGTTTAAATTTGTGTTTTTAAAGGCAATGTGGCCTTTCATGCTTCTTTAAATTTATGTCAAAATTGTTGGTTATCAGTAATTTTGTTTAATTTCTCTTACTCATTGTTTGGTAACAAAGAGGCATATTGATTGTTATTTGTAAATCACTTGTGTAATAAACTTGTCTTAAATGAAATAGGATTGTGTCTCTATAGCGTAGACCCCATAGTGGAAACTTACTTGGGAATTTTGAACCAGTGCCTTTTCCCTCTAAAAATAGGACCTTTACGAATGTCCGATACCTAGGAATTTTTGTGTTAATTCCGCTCAACTCCATTAGGACCAATAATTGATCATGATTCCCTGTTGCTGTTAATTCATCTGGCGACCGTGATAAATTTATTTACGTTTGTTTTGTAACACCGGTTGGGGCGGTGTCACACTGGTGAGAGATACCTGGTTGGAGAAAACCCCGCTAGTCGACGGGAAGTCAGCGCCGAATCTCGCCATCGAGCGAGGGAAGATCAACGCTACCTCTTGAAGTAAAACATGCACTACACTTTCGGGACTAATGACCTCCGTAGGTGACGCGCCTGGAATCACTAACAGTCAAGCAATCAAATGACGGAAATAAAATTTACAAACTTAAAATTAAAACTAAGTTTAATAAAAATCTTTATTGAAATATTACTTACATATTTTTATGGAAAGTGTCCGTGTCAGGTATATTCACCTCCAGTTCACGTAGTTCTGGTTTTGATTCCCAGTGTTGCACAAGCAAGTACTATTGTTCGGTCACTTTTTATAGAAATAAAATTATTTAATCTCGAAAACTTCATTACCCTGGTAATATTGCAATAGTGAAAAATCTTCTACACTCATTCGTATTTACAAGAACGCTCTAAAACTGTTGGCGAGCTATTGGTGGCTTCTGCGAGACACAAAGGGACTTTCATCCAGAACGAAAATAGTTACACAGAGAATTCATCAAATGCATATTTTAAATCAAAAAACCAAATATCAAATGAAAACAACTTCTCTAAATATCATAAAGAATGCGTTTAATGCAATCAATAATTGACTGAACTTGTTTACTTTTAATAACTCGCGAAATTCATAAAATTAAGTTGCAGCTAGTCAGACGAAGACAGAAGATTGGTATTCCCCTCGCACTGTCTCGGTCGCTGCGCCGCACTTCATAGCGCTCGGCGTAAAGTCCCCCCACCCATTTAATTGCGTCACCAAAGACCACTTGTTTCCCGATGTTAAAGAGAAGGACCAAAGAGTAAATGCAGGTGGAATACCTGAGAAACGCCAGTTAGACGTTCTTTGGTTTCAAAATTTCAATCATTTTTTTAGTAGAAATAATATTAGCATTTTGTTTACCGATTATCATATGAAGTGAATTTTGCTAGTTATTGATGCTTATGTACACATTTTGCAATTAATAATTTATACGAACTAAAATAATGCATGGGATCTATGTCACAGATATACAATCCACGTAACATGAAATTAACAAACTCAATATCTGATCTGATAAAGAAATTCTTCATCAAAAGAGTAATTTATATTCGGAACCAGCTAGGAAATTATCTTTGCAAACAACACAAGAATTCAAAACCAAGTATAATGACTACAGACCCATTCCTATGAACTTTAGCACGAGACACCTTTTTCCTTTTTCAATATGCAGAGAAGCCCCTCCACTACATAATTTCAGCTTGTCTGCAGCTTCTAATTCATTCTCAACATCAAACATTGTATGTAAGGCTACTCGAAACAAGAAATTGTCATTGTCAAATTAAAAATTTAAATTTCAATCTTTATCAAGAATGACATACAAATTTAAAAAATGTATATTATAATTCAACTCAATTTTTATTATATTTAATTTACACATATTTTCTCAAATAATTACAATTTTATGGCTTACAATTCTCAATATCACATAACTTTCTTACAAACAATACACATGTACAGTTTAAATATATTCATAATTTCCTAAATATATTAATATAAATAACGCATAAGTAACTTATACATAAATTTTACATTTATTTCAGAATATTATTATTATTATTATTATTATTATTATTAACACTCATTTGCCAGTTAATAATGTACCTAAATTTCAAAATGCTGTTGGTTATGTGAAAACCATTTATTGTTAAATGACTTTGACTATGAATTTATGAAGAAAAAGAATTTACTTTTGAGAAAATCCTTGTGTTATTTTTCTAACTTTTCATGTCATCTGGTGAAACGTAGAGTATCTTAATTTCTGCTTATGTAGGGTATCACACAGAGGATAATCAGTTATGATTGTATTGTTGCCTATTTGTGGTGCTATGATTGCGAATAGAAGTAGGACATGTTGTATTTCAATTGATTCCAAATTTGTAATGTCTTCCTTATTTACATATTATTTTAATATGGCACTAATTAGCACCCTAAATTACTCACAATTAAATATTTCCTATTTCTCTTCGGAATATGCGCAAATTGACCATTAACTGGCTTCTCTCGAAATGTTCTGCAAATTACTAGTTCTGCAAATTACCTTATGGTGCCAGGAATAGAAACCTTAGACATTTACCAGCTCACTGACCGGTGGAGAGGCTAGAGTCGCGCCACGTCCAAAAATTCGCCGAAAGTCGCGAGACTATGTTGTTAGACTGTGGTAACATCGTGAGATGTTGAAAATTCCGCGGAGGCGGATGCGGAAGCAAAATCAGCACCTGGATGCGTTCGACAGTGGCCGCATCGTGGGACTCCATGAAGCCGGTAGATCATTTCGCGCCAGGTGGGAGCTCTGGCGCATGGTATTCGATTTCAGCCAATGAACTTCAGACACCACAGTAGCGGGAATTTTAAATCCAGACAGATACGAAAATTATCACGTCACTACAAGACATTGAAACGGATATATGAAGCTTTATTTTAAATATTGCATTTTGTACACCATCTTGTTATTTTTGATTGGTTGCCATTGAAAATTGTCGTTTTGTACCACTTTCAAAATGTTTCTCAACACTACTCGCTCTCCGTGCAACATGGCGGCTCGCGTATGGTCTGGCTTTTCAAACGAAGCGCCTGTGCCGTGGTCACGTGGTTCATGACACAAATTGGTGATGCGCAGAACCAGCTAAAATCGGTGCACTGGAGGAACCCACCCATGTATATTCATTATATTCGATACATCGGCAGCATTTGGATCGTGCAAATGTGACCATTGCACAATGTTGGCAGCAGTGGCAACACGAACGTGCGCGCCATCCACGGAAAGGGTCTGGAAGCAACACTACGTAGACATGGCTCGACGGTGTTGCTGGAAGGCCCAGGCAGACCACACCAAGAAAATTTTCTGACAGACTGTGACTGAGCCAATATCGTTTGCTGACCTTCAGCGGGCGTACAACCCACAATGAAGCATCTCGTGTTTCACAGCATTACCTGGATGCATTACCTGGACCACGTCTCCCTTACCTGGATTACATTCACACCGACCATGCAGACGACTCAGTAGTTTGGCAAGGTGTCGCATCCGGGAGCCGTGGACGGACGCAGACTGACAGCGCGAGGTGTCAGTCTTCCTACAGGGAGCTCCTCGCTCGCGCAATATTCAGGAACTATGTGCGTCCGTTCAAGCGGCCTGGAACGGGATATCGCAGGATGCCATCCAACATCTATACAAATCACTGCCGCGACGCCTGGCGCAGTGTTTGCAAAATAGAAGAGTTCGCCTTCTCATTGAGAATCGCATTTTTCAAAGCATTGTGCAATAAATATTGTTCACTGTGAGTTGAAAGTGGAATCATTTCACATCTTCGGTATCCTCTTCCTCCATCTCACATTACACTCCATTTGCCCACGTCCTTCAGGGTGCAACTCTTTTTTCTTTAAGAGTGTGTAAATAACAATGTACTATTTATGGATTTATACATAGTAGTTTGTATCGGCTTAATAAAACTAGCAATGCTACAACAGCACATACTTCCTCGCAATGTTTCTAAAAATGCAAATTTCGAAAATTCATAGAGTGCAATGAAAATTATATCCACGCCATTCATTTAAGCGTCCCTTCTATCCTTGGAAAAAATTGAAAATTTTAAACCGAAAAAATTTCAATTTAAAAATTTTAATTAAAAAAATATTTACAAATTGCGTTAATTCCAAGCAAAATTACGATAAAACTGCTCGTTTGTTTTTCTTTCAAAAAAATTTACATGATGTTTACGTTGTGTACTAAAAGAAGAAATTGCAAACTTCAATGAGAACAATTTATTCATCCAAACTCCAACAATCAAAATACAAAATACAAAGCCAGGTCTCATCCTCCAGTAGATGTAAACAATCCATGTCGACGTAAGCGTAATATAATCCAGTGGTCATTATTCAAGTCTTGTTGTGCAGCGTAATGGCGTAATCTTCTGTAAGGGCAGGCGTACGCAAGATAGCTCGAACTGCGTATGTGTGTGTTTAGTCGTGCTGTCTGTACAGAGATTGTACTCCTCAGCATGTGTGGGATTTTAACGTGGTGCAAAAACAATCTTTCTTATCTCTCCATCCCCCAGATGAACTGGTGATAGGAGAGTATGGCGTATGGGAAGCGTGAATGGATGAGTGGAGTTTTGGACCTGAGAAGACGGTAAAATGTTTATTTATTTAGGGCTGGGAACATGTCCGACGGGTTATTTCTTTAAAGGGGTTTTAGATGGGTTATTTTATTGGAGGGTACTGCGTCGCGATTGGTTGTTTTGTTAAGGTATTGGTAAAACTGTATATGGTGTATGGAGATTGTTGGGAAAAGGGGGGCATTTCTGGATTTTAGGGAACTCACGTCGTTTAGTGGAGAGGTATGTCATTTCAGAAGATTTGTAAAGTCGTGAATGTAAGTGCTGGTTGTCCAGGTGCCTGGTCTTATGGTCTACGTAGCTATATTGTGGGAGAAGGTGGAGGTAGGGTGAATATGTCAAGCGGGTGGCGCTTCCTGTTGTGAGGGATGGTTCTGTTCATGATATGACGATGAGGTTCGACAAAAGCAGAGAAGGATTGTACATTGCCTCTAGCAGTCGTTTCCGTGCAGTTTCGTAGGTTTCTGTCGCAAGAGGTTTAATGTCGTGTTTATAGCTCGAACTCGACTCAAAATCTCGACTAACTAGTGGCGCTGCGCCCCGTTTAAAAAGCGACGCGGCGGAGGGGCGGGCGTTGCTATCCCCTCCTAGGGAAAGGAGGGGTCGCTGTGCGGCTGGCAGTGGCTGTGCTCGGCCAGCCGCGGCGAGAGGCTCACCGACTATAGGTGCGGGGCGGAGAGCCGCTGGCGCTCATAGCGGCGTTTGCTCCGACTACGAGCCTGAAGCGTCGCGCTGCTCGTGTGGAACGGCAGCGCACGTAGCGGTCGATCATGGCACCACCATGCAGATGTCTTTCCTAAAAGGCTGTTGTTTTACTATAGGCTTTGTGTAAGGCAAAAATTTCTAACTTCAATTTTGTAGTTTTTAAATGTTTTTTTTTTTTTCAATTTTCGAAAATACAGAGAGTTCGCCGAAAATGGGACTATACCATATTCTTTTACCGTTCCTTGATACATACAAGGAGAAAAATTAAAGAAAATCTGTTGCTGTTTCTGTGGGAAAAATGTACTCAAATTTCAAAAATTGTCTCTATTTCACAAAAAGTTTTAAAACACTACCAATATTTATCGAAAATTTAAACATAGACTTATTTTAATATCTCTATGAGGATAAGTTTTCATTAAGGAAACTAGTAGTGATACAAAGTATTAGACCAGTTGTAACGTATGCCGCAGAAACGTGGACTATAAAAGAAAAGGATGCACTACGTCTTGCAGTTTTTGAAAGACGGATTATGTAGACGATATTTGGACCAGTTAAAATGCCCAATGGTGATTGACGGATTAGGAACAAATCCCAACTGGACAATATACAAAAACATACAAAGATATTAAATTTTGAACCATGTTAATTGGTTTGGAAAATTTGGAAAACCAAAAAAAAAATAGAAAAATAAAGAGCCAAGATATTCACTTGAAGGTCGTAGAGCCGAAGAATAAGAAGAAGTAATGTTACAAAATGGCACATCGTAGTAGTTAAGTTTTCCAATTTCTTCGATCCGAGCAAGATTTTTGGTTTTGCTCCATCCTCTTGCCAGCGACAAGTTATCGCCGCCCAAAGTACATTTTTTCTCATTTTTTTCGGTTTGCTAATGGTAGAACCGAAATATTACTTTAATAATGTTATAGAAGAGTAAAACCTCGACCTATATGGAACTTTTCGTTGAAAACTTTGGGGTCGGTTTTAAGAAATTATCGTTTAGGCGTTATTCTAAGTGCAAAATTGCAAGCGTATTTTCGTAGAAAACTTTTAAGTTTCCAAAAACCTTCATTGGAAGTAATTTTAAGTATTTCTACCCACAAATGCAACAATGTATACAAATTGCTGGAACTGAGCATATGAGCGGCCCCAGAGATATTTTTATAAAAATTACATTTGCGTAATTTTTGAAGAAAAAAAGAAAACAGCAAAATAGCTTTTGTGTCATCTTATATAGGGCATTTAGCACTATCCGTTCAAAAAGTTTGAAGAAAAAGTTAGAGCCATTTTTGGTGTTTGAGCGTTTCTGAAAATGCGAAATTTGAGATCACACTCACAAAAATCTTTTGAATTTTCGAGAAACTTTATAAGGCATAATTTGTAGAACATGTACTCATAAATGCAATAATGTAAACTAATCCCCGCTAATGTGAATATTAACGATGTGAGAAACAAGTCAAAATTTATATTTTTGTAAAATAAAAAAAACGAAAAGGGCAAAATGGCGTTTAAATCATCATAAACAGTACATTTAGTCCTATCCCAAACAGAAGTTTCAAAAAAATTAATTGATTTCAGAAAATCAAGTTTCTGATATTTTTTAAAAATTACAAATATTCCGAGCTATATTGCGGAAAACTACTAAATATTTCAAGAAAATATATATCACATTAATAAAAACTAAGAAGAACAAATTTCTCTTTAAGGAAAAAATGTCTATCTTCAATTTTGTAATAGTAAGAATAGACGACAAAATTTCAAACTTTTGAAATTTTTGAAAATTCAGAGTTGACTCAAAAACTTATGTATGTCACTTTTATAAGTGTATTTCACTCTATTCTTACAATGAATTCAAAGAAAAAATTTGGAGCCAATTTTGCGAAAATTTTGATAATGTCTCAGGGACTTTATGTAAACTACTTCCAAAAATTAAGGTTTTTAAAAATCTCAGAGTATCTAGTGAAGCGATATCGACAGAGGTCTATTCCGTTTGGAAAAAATCTTATGCATAGTTTACGCACTAGTGTTGTTCACAGATGACAGAAACGGGCAGACTGACGATTTGAAATAGTTTTTTCTAGCGAAAATTCGCCTTTTCGGCGCATAATTACATTACTTTCTCTTCCTACGAGGAACTTCGTAAAGCGAGAAATTATAAACCTTTTCGGTATCAGGGACTCCTAAAACGTGTATTTCCGCAGAAATCTCGAAATCGGTTTTCCGCACCATTACATAACTTTCTTTATACTACGATTATTACTCCGTATAAACGGACATATACGAGAGAGTAACTATTAGTGCTACAGAATATCACTGACATTCTCGTACTAATTAGTTTTCTAGTTTCATCTGTCTGTGCTTGCTTTTCGGTCTTGCTCCATCCTCTTGCCAGATGCCATCTATCGCCGCCCAAGATTTTTTTTTAATTTCCGAACGTTTTCGGTTTCCTAATGATAGAACCGAAATATTATTTTAATGACGTTACAAAAGATTAAACCTCCTCCTATAGAAAAATGTTTTGTGAAAATTTGGTGCCTTTCTAAAAAAAATATCGTTTAAACATGATTGGAAATGCGAAATTTGAACCTCTTTTTCACAGAAAACTTTTGAGATTTTGAGGAAATTCATTGGAAATCATTTAAAGCACTGCTACTCACAAATGCAATAATGTATGCAAATCGCTGACTATGTGCTTATTAACGACATGAGAGATACATAGAAACATTACATTTGCGTAATTTTGTTAACCCACTAAGTCCCAACACCACTAAAACCTAAAATTTTTCTGTTATCTTTATTTTCCTAACTTCTTAGAACATAAATAACACATTCACGCACTAAAAATATTTTCTTAATTTTTTGTTTAATTTTACATCGTCTGCCCAAGTTGAAACAATGGGAAGACATAGAGTCTTCAGGCTATGCAATGGAGGAGAGTAGTTCATATAAAACAGCTCTTACTGAGCTGAAGGCTAGCTTACTCAGCTGAAGGTTACAAAGGAGTGAGTGAGTATGTTCCAACTGAAGAAATTCATTGTTAGGAAGAATATAAGTAAAAGTTTCTTTTTTCTCCAAAGCATTTCTCTTTTCTTCGTATTATTATTTATTTTTAGTTTATTTGCATGGAATTTCTTGTTTATCAGTTTTATCGACACTTTCTGTAAAGATTTCAAGTACCTCATACCTTTCGTGAAAGAGCCATGCAGTTGTCCATTGAAGCAATTACTTTTTGGTCACCATCTTTTATCATCAGTTAGCGCCCCGTCACCGTCATCGACGAACAGAATAACGAGATCTACCTCGTCATTTGTAATTTCTTCGAGAATATCAGGAATTTTCTCTATTCTGAAATATTTCTTGAAAGACTGTTTATAAAAAAGTAATAAAATCAGAAATTATATTAGCAACCAGAAATTACCACAAAATAATAAACTAGAGGTGCTACAGAATGGCACAAACTTTTTCGTAGGAAATTTTTCTAATTTCCTTGGTGTGGGATGGCTTAAAGGTCGTGCTCCATTCTCTGGCCAGCTGCCATCTATCGTCGCCCAAAGTATATTTTTTGACAATTTCTCAACTTTTTGCATTCCTAGTAGTACAACTGCATCATTACTTCAAGAATATTAAAGAAGAGTAAAACTCGTCGTAAAGAGAAGTTTTCATTGAAAAATTCGTAGTCGTTCTTAAGAAAATGACGATCAACCATTACTGTAAATGAGAAATTTAAGCTCTTTTTCAAAGAAATCTATTGAGTTTTCTAAAAACTTTATTTGAAGTTATTTGAAGCGCTTCCACTCACAAATGTAATAAGGCATACAAATTGATGAGAATGTCCATATTAACGGCGTGAGAGGTATTTCAAGAAAATTACATTTGAGTAATTTCTGAAAAACATGAATACTCCAAAACGAACTTACCGTCATAACAAATAGTGATATTAGCACTATCTATTAGAAAAATTTGAAGAAAAAATTTGGAGCCGTTTTTTGAGACAATGGCGTTTGAGCGTTTCTGAAAATGCCGAATTTTGTGCTCATTTTTACAAAAAGCTGTTGAGTTATCGACAAACTTTATTTGACATTATTTAAAGCACATTTGCTCATAAATATAACAATGTGAAGAAATTGCCTTTAATGTAAGTTTTTAGAGAGATTTTTTTGAAACAAAAGAATACAGCAATATGGCGTTTATGTCACAGCACAGGGTTCGTTTGGCATTAACCTAATCAATCATTTTAAGAAAAAATGTTGATCCGTTCTTGAGATAATCTTGCTTTTGTTGTTTTTTTTAATTGCAAGTATGGCACGCACTATTGCACGAAAACTACTAAAATATCTAACAAATGGCATGACCTAATTGACAGAACTATTTATGCACAAAAAAAATTCATTTGAAGGAAAAATCCACGTCTTCAATTTTGTAGGTGTAGGAAAAATTCAAACATTTGCAATTTTCGAAAATTCAAAGTTAACCGTGATATTTTGACCTATGTTACCTATATAAGTGTATTTAACTCTTATTTTACAATACATTTAACGAAAAAATTTGAAGCCCTATTTGAGAAAATTTTGAAAATGTCAGGGGGCTTCTCGTAAAGTGCCCCCAAATTTTAAAGAATGTTTTTCAAAATTTCAAACTTTCAACTACGCCAGATAGACAGGGGATTCTTCAATTTGGAGAAGATCGTACGAAAGGTTTAGGCGCTAGGAGTGTTCACAGACGGACGGGCAGACGGACGAACAGACAGATGAACGGACGTTTTGTTTTCAATTAATTTTTCGACATCAAGGATCCACAAAATAGGAATTCTGGCTTTTATGCACTTTGTGTTAGAGGATTATTTTTCTCCTAATTTAGCAATTGCTTTTATGCACTTTTTTGCCACCAGAGCCCGTCAATGATTTTCTCCGCCGAAAATGTGACGTTTTTTCGCACAGCATTACATAGGCCGCGCACACACAGCGCGGAAGGCCGTGGCATCCGTGCTGGTGGAGTCGTGCTTTGGGGAGAACGCGGCGATGACGAAGATGGCGACAGCGATGTCGTCGACGGTGGCGGCGGAGGAGGAGACGGCGACGACAGCAGTGGAGGCGATGGCGGCGGTGACGACGGTGGTGGCAGAGGCTTCGGCGGGGCGGAGACGACGACGACGGCGGCGGCGGCGGAGACGATGGCGGTGATGACGGTGATGGCAGAGGCTTCGGCGGTGGCGGAGACGACGACGACGCCGGCGGCGGCGGAGACGATGGCGGCCGTGATGACGGTGATGGCAGAGGCTTCGGCGGTGGCGGAGACGACGACGACGACGGCGGCGGCGGAGACGATGGCGGCGGTGATGACGGTGATGGCAGAGGCTTCGGCGGTGGCGGAGACGATGGCGATGGTGACGGTGGCGGTGGCGGAGACGACGACGACGACGGCGGCGGCGGCGGAGACGATGGCGGCGGTGACGACGGTGATGGCAGAGGCTTCGGCGGTGGCGGAGACGATGGCGGTGGCGGAGACGACGACGACGGCGGCGGCGGCGGAGACGATGGTGGCGGTGAAGACGGTGATGGCAGAGGCTTCGGCGGTGGCGGAGACGACGGACGGCGGTGGCGGCAGAGACGATGGCGACGGTGATGACGGTGATGGCAGAGGCTTCGGCGGTGGCGGAGACGATGGCGGTGGTGACGGCGGTGGTGGCGGAGACGACGACGACGGCGGCGGCGGCGGAGACGATGGCGGCGGTGATGACGGTGATGGCAGAGGCTTCGGCGGTGGCGGAGGCGCGGCGGGGGGCGGGGGGGGGGGGGGGCGGCGGTGGGGGGTGGGGGGGGGGGGGGGGGGGGGGGCCAATCTCAAGAACACATTCAGGTGAGGAAGGGATTCATTAGGTTGTTGCAGGTGTACTGTCGTTGTATAATCAATAAAGAAATAGGGGTTTTGGAATCTAATAGCTGCCTGTGATCCAGACATAGTGATAGAGACTGAGTCGTGGCTAACTCAGGAAATCCGATCCCCGGAAATTTTTCATTCTGATAAAAGATCTTTAGGAGGGATAGAAACAGTAGAGGTGGCGGTGTCTTTATTTGTGTCAATGCAGACATAAATATTAGATTATATGGGTAAGTACAGAGTTTGAAATGATGGGAATAGAAATTACTACTTCAGGAACCTTATTAGAAATTAGTGCATACTACAGGCCACCGGGTTACGGCTACGAAATTTTGGAAGATATCATAAAGAGAACAGGAAATGAAAATGGTCATCCAACTGTTATCGGAGGAGACTTAAATGTTCCTAGCGCAAACTGGGAGGGAGCCGTGAGCGAGAGGAAAGTCCAAACACTTGTTAACGGTGGACTAGTTTGAGATAGTGGATTAGCCCAGGTAGTAAGGAACGCGACGCGGCAGGACGCGATTTTGGATGTTTTCCTAATTAGGCCGAAAGAATTTTTCATATCTTGTGAAGTTATTGAGCGAATAAGTGATCACCAAGCGGTTCTTCTTGACTTAGACGAAAATATTTCAAGGAAAGGTATTACGACAGGAACGAAAGTGCGTCAATTCAAGAAAGCAAATGCAGAGGGTTTCTTAGAGAACAATGCAACCGCTTTCTGAAAGAAGGATATGGAAGAAATATGGTGCGCGTTTAAAGATATTTAGACAAAGCTTTCCGGATCCAGAATATTACAATTCAAAAATTAGGCGAATGAAGAGGATAACGAAATGTTTAAAAAAAAAACCGAGCATAGAATATTTTTCAAAATTGTTCAAAAGAATTAGATCGAGAAAATAAAATTGATCATGAGGCGTATTTAAAGAATATTCTAGACGAAAAGGGAAATAACTGGACAGTATTTCACAAATTTGTTCCTAGAAGAATGGGAAACAAAGAGGATATCTCAGTTGTTTGTGAACATGAAAACAGACTCATCACAGACGATCTGGCAAAAGCTAACACATTTAATAAGTATTTCAGTTCGGTTTTCATAAACAATACGAACCATCCACTAATTCAAAGTTCTTCGGTTACAAACCAGTTCAATATTGAAGTGAACGTTATACGAAATAAAGTAAAATCTATGAAAAATAGTAAGTCAAGGGGTCCAGACGACATTTCTACGGACATAATTAAACTAGGAGAGGCAATATTATCGTACTTAATTAGAAGATTTCACGTGTCCATGAACAATTCAAAAGTACCTGAAGATTGGAAATTTGCTTTTGTAGTACCAATCTTTAAAACTGGGGACAAAACTATACTAAGTAATTACAGGCCGGTAAGTCTCACGTCAGTCTGCAAACTTATGGAGCATTTAGTTGCGAGTTACTTTAAGCAAGAATGGGAAATCAAAAAATGACTCTATCATGGCCAACACGGATTTAGAAATCGTTATTCATGCGAAAATCAGGTAGTCACGCTATTTCAGGATCTAGCAGATGAAATTGACGCGGGCGGGAGAGTAAACGCAGTAGTTATAGATTTTGCCAAAGCGTTCGATGTTGCTCCACACGATCGACTTGTTCAGAAATTATTGAATTCAGGCCTCGATCCCAGGGTGGTGGCGTGGATTAGCGAGTTTCTGCGAGGTAGGAAATAGAAAGTCCGAATTGGGCAAGAGTTCACTTCCTATGCAAGCGTTGCCAGGGATACCGCAAGGGAGTGTAATTGGACCTCTTCTATTTCTAGCGTTTCTTAATGATTTCCCAGCGCAATTAATTTCAAATGTTCGGCAATCTTGATGCGTTATATTACTGGGCGGAAAATAATGGCATGACCATAAATAGCTGTAAAAGTAGATCCATCACTTTTAGCAGAGGTCATACTTACAGCGTAACAAATTACCGTTTAAGTAACGACATTATTCCGAGAGTTTCTTCGTGCAAGTACCCAAGTATCCATTTCGATAGTAAATTAAGCTGAAAAAGTCACGTAAATTTTGTTGTATGGAAAGCGTGGAGATCTCTTCATTTTGTAATGCGCATCTTAAGAAAGAGTAAAGTAAACGCGAAGTAAAAATTGCGTATTTATCGCTTGTTCGTCCGATAATAGAATATGGAGCAATTTGTTGGGATCCGCACAAAATTATGCAGTGAAAGAATTGGGAAAGGATTCAGCGTAAAGCAGCTAAACTTACTTTCAGAGACAACAAAAGTGTAGGGTGGGATTCACTGGGGCGAACATTGGCAATTTGCGTTTTGAATAAAGCTTATAGCGGTCATCCAGCTTGGAAAGAAATTAAACGGCGGCTAAATATTCCTACGCATATCAGTAGAGGGGTTCACAGGCACAAAACACATTTAAGTCCGCAGAGAACGGATGTCGGGAAATTCTCTTTCACAAATCAAACGATAAGGGATTGGAATAGATTGCCTGCAAAAACCTGTGAACCCCTTCCTCGAAGCGTTTAACAGTTTAGGAAATTAATTTAGGGTATTTTTAAGTTTATGAGGTAGTTAACTAAGAATATTAAGTTATATAGTGAAGTGATGTGTAGTGTAGAAAAATAATGAAGGAAATGTTTTTAGTGTTATAGTGAAGAGAATTGAAGTGAAGTGAAGGATAGTGCAGTGCGGTCTTTAGTGTATAAACACTCAGTGCGGCTTTAGATGATAGACGTCTTTTCTTTTTCATGTAATTCAATGTTTTAAGAATCAGCAGTTTTTATATTATTATTACTGTTATTGTTATTATTGTCTATTTAGCATTAATATTACCATTATTATATTATTTGCATGACATTTATTATCTTATTTATGTAATTAACTGTCACCAGACTACGTATATTACTCCGTAAATACTGTGACGTCGTGGGAATACACAATAACACAGACACGAACTTCAATGATAAATATGTACAGGTTTATTCACAATATGTACAATAAATATTTAAGTTACTTTTAGCTCTTGGAAAACGTTTACTCCCCTGATCGCAGGAGCGATCCTTAAAAATGTAATCTGACTCGTGGCCCGCGCCACTCCTCAGCGAACCTTATGCACACAGCACGTGGCTCCCGTGACTTAGGTCACCCGTGGAACATATCCATCCCGACGTCCCAACACGGGTTGCCGTACGAGCCTCGCTCGGCTCCGCACCGCCCTGGGCGCAAGTTTTGTGCGTTCGCACGAGGGTTCCACTCAGCTCGACAAACCCCACCCCCGCGCTCTGCGTTCGCTCTTATATAGCTCCCACCCACGTGACCTGAAACGTCACTGGGTTTTTCACACGGCCCGCGCTAGTCGTTGCCAGGCATTTTGGGCATCCCTTTCCCTGGATTCTAAGAATTTTGCACGCGGCACGCCAAAAATGCGCTGTCCGTATTTTGGGCATCCCTTTCCCTAGCTCTCGGAATTCTCCCAATACCGCATTGTTCTTACATCCTGCCTGGCCCTTGCGTCTAATCCCTTTGGCGCCGCCATTTTGAGTGGAGCGTACAATACGTTACAATACGCATGTATACGAAAAAGTAAGTAAGTGAAACTGTTGAAGTGTCAATGAAAACCTCATTATCGAGGTCACGCTCTTTTCCACTTATAAATTTTTACTACATTATTTTTAATTAGCAAAAAATTAACTACAGGTGCTGCAGAATGACACAGACTGTCTCGTACCGATTTTTTCTAATTTCCTTGATGTGGCCTGGCTTTAAGTTCTTGCTCCAGTCTCTGGTCAACGGCCATCTATCGTCACCGAAAGTACGTTTTTTTTGTGACAATTTCTCAACTTTTTGCTTTCTTAATAGTACAGCCGAATTATTACTTCAATAAAATTAAAGAAGAGTAGAAATTCGTCCTAAATAGGAGTTTTCATTGAGAAATTCGTAGCCGTTTTTAGAAAATTGCAATTAAGCTTTACTGTAAATGCGAAATTTGAAGCTCTTTTTCTCAGAAATCTACTGAGTTTTCAAAAAAGTTAATTTAAAGTCATTAGAAGCACTTCAACTCACAAATCTTATGATGCATACAAATTAATGGAAATCCCAATATTAACGGAGTGAGAGGTATTTAAAAAAAATACATTTGTGTAATTTTTGAAAAAACAAAAGAATATCCCAAAATTAACTTTACGTCATATAAACCAGTACAATTAGCACTATCCATTAGAAAATTTTGAAGAAAAAAATTGGAGCCATTTTTAAGAAAATGGAGTTTATGTGGTTCTGAAAATGCGGAAGTTTGAGCAATTTTTAGAAAAAACTGTTGTACTTTGGACAATCTTTATTTGACATAATTTAAAGCGAATGTACTTATAAACACAATAATGTAAAGAAATTGCCTCTAATGTAAATATTATCGACGTGAGAGACAGGTAAAAAATGCATTTTTGTAATTTTTGAAAAAAGAAATAAATAGAGCAGTATGGCGTTTATGTCATCAAATAGAGTATTTCGTACTAACTCTTCCAAAAATTTAAAGAAAAAATGTGAAGCCGTTTTTCTGAATATCTTTTTTTATTTTTTTATTGGTTATTTAAGGTCGCATCAACATCTTAGGTCATTAGCGACCACTATTGCTGTTAACGGTACGGTAACTATGAGGATGAAACGATATGGTGATGATAAGGGGTGAAAGAACGAACACGAACACAACCATGCCCGAGGCGGGACTCGAACCCGCGACCTTTCGGTCCGAGATCACTACGACACTACTACTGCCTTAGCGATCTCGGCCACCTGGCCGACTCTGAATATCTTGTTTTTGTTTTTTTTTGTTTGTTTTTTTTTAATATATTGTAAATATTTCACGATCTATTGCACGAAAACTACTAAGATATCCGAAAAAAATGTACATGATCTTTATGATACAACTATTTATGGACAACATATTTCGTTTAAAAGAAAAATCTCTATCTTCAATTTTATAGTTGTAGGAAGGTGCCGAAAAAAAATTCAAACTTTTGCAATTTTCGAAACATCAGAGTTAACCGTGAATATCGGACCTATGTCACCTTTATAATTGCTCTATTCTTACAAGAAATGTTGAGAAAAACTTTGGGGTTTTTCATCATTTCACAAAAAAGGGGTTTATGTCATCTTATACATTACTTTTAACACTATCCATACCAAAATTTAAAAAAATATTTGGAGCGGATTTTTAGAAGTTGTTTGTTTTTTTTTAATTTTTAATATTGCACATATTTCAGGCAAAATTGCACTAAAACTACTATTTTTTAATGTATGTGACACTAATTATCGAGAACAAATATCATTTGAAGGAAAATCTTCAATTTTGTCATAGTAAGAATTCGTGAAAAAAAATTCCACCTTTATAAGTGAATACCAGTCTTTTCTTACAAGTAAATTGAAGAAAAAATTGGAGTCATTTTTTTTTAATTAGAATATCTCAGGGGTTAATGTTAAGTAGCCCCTAAAATTAAAGAATGTTATTCAAAATCGCAGAGCTTCGACTCGATCCAGATCGACTGGGGAATGTCCATTTTGAAAAAAAATTCTACGTATGGTTTAGGCGCTGGTGTTGTTCAAAGACACGGACAACGGACACATACATAAACGGGCACGGACATAGACATGGACACAGAGACGCGGACACAGAGCGAACTACTCACTTATCGAAAAATTGAACATTCCTTATTTCAAGATCTATCATTAAGAATATATTAAAAGGGGGGAAATTCTCAATTTTTAATACTTTAGTTGTAGGAAGACACCAATTTTTTTTTTATTTTTGCAATTTCCTAAAAATCAGGAATATCAACAAAAATAAGACCTGCAGCATTCTCTTAAGCGTCCATTACACTATCCCACGACAAAATCCAATCAAAAAATTTTTTATTTTTTATTTTGAAAATGTCCAAGGGGTTTCGTGTAAAGTACCTCCAAAATTAAAATATTGGTTTCAAATTGTAGGGGCCGCGACATTAGCCAGATCGATTGGGGAATATCGATTTTGGAGAAAATCGACTGAACAGTTTAGGTGCTAGCGTTGACCACAGATGGACGGACAGACAGTTTTGCCATCAATCGATTTTTAGGTATCAAGGACCCACAAAATATGAATTTTAACTACACGAGAGGAGGTGAGGACAGTACACAAGAGGAGTGTTAGAGGAAGTAATTTACTATATAGAGAGAGATTTACCCACTTCTTCGTTATCGAGGCCTACCAGTTGAGTTTTTCTGTCGAAAATTCGCTGCTTTACCATTCCAATACAAGTATTACATACTTACTCTGTACTGCGAAAGCAGTAGCGAGAAAGTAGAAAGAACATCTCACTCCGAGAGAGTAAAACTAAACACACCAAAAACGTTTTAAATCCATTATAGGCAGGGAAAAAACACCAACGAAGAATCATCACAACTTACTAAAAAAAAATGGACACTTTCACCGTATTCTACAACCAACTCGCGGCATTGAAACCAGTGAGTTCTAGTGTACCCTTATAATGTTGAGATCATTGTTTGTTTGTTTGTTGGTAGTTGTTGTTTTTTTCTTTTTTCTTTTTTTTAATATATATATATATATATATATATATATATATATATATATATATATATATATATATAATATAACCTAGCTCGCGGCATCTAGCATCTGACACTTGCCATTCGGATGCGACAGTGCTGCAAAGTGTGAGTGACAGTCCTGCTGCCTTAAAGTCACGTGTTCTGGATGTCTAGTTCAATGTAGCATGTTCATACACAATTTTTACTTGCAACATATTCTGACGTATGCTAAATTATGGTGTAAAAGAAACAATAAAACCGAAAAGGAAATTTTCTTGAGTCAAAGTCGAGCGGGCTGAATTCATGCTGACCATGAGTAGATTATATCAGCGTGTCTTCTCTTCAGTGACTGCTCGGAACACCGCGCCGGTCAATTGAACGATTGAACATACAACATGGCGCTGAATGGAAGGTCCGTAACTTGTCATTGATAACGGACAGTAGTGTTTCTCAAAACAATTAAGTTAATATTAAAATTTATCAGGAGTGAACTATGGCATTTCTGGAGGTAAATAGGATATTCATTATAATGGTAAAATTGTCGTAGAAAAATCTTCCTTCCTAACCTTACGTTTCTAATTGCATTTTTTTTTTTGTAGTGGAGGAAGTTCAATTTCTTTGATCTGAACAAAGATGTTGATAATGGGAAGATCGCTGAAGCATTGAAGGTAATGTAATGCTAGAACAAATGAGAAAGAGTTCAGAGGGTGAGGTTATGTTTTTAATAACAAGCACATTTGCAGGAAGCAAAAGTGGTAGCTGCGACTAGTGGACATGGACACTTGGTACTTGGAGATTCTGAAGGAAACATACATTTGGTCACCAGGTTGATGCACGTTACAAGTTTTCGTGCCTATGCCCTGCATGTTGTTCTGGCCGAACAATTGAGACATTCTCCCCTCTTGGTAACAGTTGGGGTTAGTATCATTATTGTTCATTATTATTTATGTCTTTGCTATGTGGAGGGGAGAGGAGTGCAGTGCAATGCAGTGTAGTGTAGTGAAATGAAGTGTAGTGTCAGACAAGCTATAAGTCAATTTAGAGGTAACTAAAAATTAAACAGAAATAGGATATCAATCTCTAATTCTAATTGTAATTCTATTTGTAAATATTTGTAATATATTTGTAATTGTAAATTTAGTAGTAATCATTTCACTGAGGATTATCTCAAAGAGAACTTTAATAAATATGTATCTATCTATTTATACAATGTTGTAAATTTGTATATTGCAGGAAAATGAGCCTGGTGAACATCCTGTTTTGAAAGTATGGTATTTGGATCGCATGGACAAACAAGGGCACCCATCATGTGTTCGAATGACTCGTGCCTCTCCAAGTCATGGAAAAGTGACACCTGCTTCTGCCCTTTGTGTACATGACTCTGCAACAATGTTGGCCATTGGCTTCAGTGACGGATCTATATTATTGCTTCGAGGTTAGCTACTAACCTTTAGCCTCTGGTGTTAGTTTTAGTGAATGTGTTTGGACTTTGAATATTTTTGTAGACTTTGAATATTAGATCATTTATTAAAATTGTGAGTAATGAAAACTTTGAATTATAAAAAACTGAAGTTTATGAAAAATTTTAATCTTCCAGAGGAGGTTAAACAAATTACATCACCTGGTCCATAGGAAAACTGTCACTGCTAAAGAAATTATGAAATGTGTACCATTCATTAAAAACAATTTTTATATGATTTAATGTGAGAATTTACAGTCTACATGAAAGAAAATATTCAGTAAAGCAATTCTAATTGTATAATATAAAATGTGAGATGATTAACAGTCATACTATTAATTGTCAAGTTATTTGTCAGAAACAAAATTCCCGCAAGAACATGCATTCTTCCATAAAGAAAGTTCCATTAGCTAACTATATAAAACATAGAGAATGAATTTCTTCTCCTTTGAAGTAATACATTTTTATATAATGGGGTAATATTTCAAAATAGATGTAGCAAAAAATATTGATATATGTTGCCACCTATAATTTGGATTCTTACTAGGCAAATTATAGATGAATATTTAGAAGATAATATTTTGCAGGAGACATAACAAGAGAACGTGGCTTCAAGCAAAGAACTCTTCGTGATGGAAACACAGCTGTGACCGGGCTGAGTTTCTTATGTACAGCTAAACATACTTTGTTGTTTGTTGCAACCAATGCCAATGTATTTTTTTTTAATATAACACATAAAGAGAAAGAACAAAAAGTAAGTTATAATTTTTGTTATATTAATCATCATCTTTAGGTAGAAGAGGTTAATCATATTTTGTACCTTCACAGGTTCATTTGGATGGAATGGGCTGTACACCTCGATGTTCAGTCCTGGCAGAATCTCTTCCAGATAGTCAATTCATGATTGGTCGAGAAGATGTGAGTACTTAATTGTTTTTCCTTTATGCAGGCACACACTGTCTGCTGGACCTGTGAATAACTTTTAGTGGTGGAAACCACGAACTAAAATGTGTCTGTCTGTGGTTTTGGGACTTTGTTTCCCGTCTTTCACCCTGTCTATGCAACATTTCATTAATTTTTGTCCCAATAAACAGAAATGAAAATATTTATTTCCTTTTAGAATAATGTATTTTGATAAACAATTTTTTTGGAGGATGGTGTATGTTTTTTAGAAGGCTGAAAGTTTTTTCTTAAATCCAACATTACAAATAAGACATTCATTTGTTTCTGTCTATACAGGGACAAAGATTGTATGCCTTGTAGAATTGATATTATCGATGATATCATCTAGGTGTTCCTGCTCTTTGCAATATTTTCATTGTCTGCCTGGAACTCTTCTTCCTCTTGGATTGTAATTTAATTTTCTTTCATAGGAAACCTTTAATCTTCATTCTTTTTGTTTTAGCTATTCCTTATCGTATTTCTAAAACAATACTTTTTGCTTTAAGTTTTTCTTTCAAATCTCTTCTTTTCTTATTTTTTTCTCCTTGATATTTTTAAAATTGACTTACTAGAGTTGCTTCAAGATAATATATTTTATTATGTTCTGCCTCATTTCAGCCGCAAAAGCTAAAATTTACTTAAAAATATCTCTGTGATCAGCAAATATCATTCCATTTAGAAGAGCGAGCTTTTAGTGATGAAGACTCAAGTTATTAGAGAATTAACTGAGTCAAAGTTAAATAATAAAGTATTTTCATGCACAAATTATAAGGCTGTGGCTGGTGAACACTGCTTGCCTGGATATATTACATAATTAATTTCCGTGGAGAAAGTTAAATTTTAGATTAGAAAGATTTAGTTATGTTTTAGTAATTAAAGAAAATTTACAGGAGGCACTTCCTGGAAAATCGGTTAAAGTCAGGAAACATTGATCGGGAAAATTCGGGGGAAAATCTGATTTTTTTTTTTTTTTAATTTTATCAGGGAGTGTTGTTTATTATTTTTTGTCATTTTTCAATGTAGAATGTATTTATTCTCCAACCCATAAAAGTAAACATGTATCAAAAGGTTTTTCTGCTGTTTGTAATTTTAATTGTGAATTGGATGCCAAAGACAGTCTCATGCTCTTTCAGCTTATCAAACTGTTGAAATCACCAGGGTCCACAGCTCAACAATGCAGCTGCCCTGTTGACAACTCATGTGGCATCAGAGAGGCAGGCAAACTGGCCCAGAACACCCAAGGCAATGAATGACAAAAGTTGCTTGATATTTCACTGTGGATGCCATGGCTCGATATGTTATACAGGTCTCTCAAGGAAAAGGCTAATTCTGGGTTCCTGGCAGCAGAAAGGCTTGCGCATAGCCATTTATTTGTTTAATGTTCAATAGTATTGTATTGCCTGATCGGGTAGTTGCTTAGCATTAATAACTTTCTTGATCACTGCTTGATGTGTTTACTACCAAAATGTGTAACAATAAGCAAGTACAGTCAACTCTGGTTCTAGTGAACCTCTGGGGACTGACATTTTTGGTTCACTATAGCCGATGTCAAAATTAAATAGAATTTGTCCATTAATATTTATTTTATTAACATAGATCAATTCTTTGCTTTGTACTTTTTCATTAGTAATTTCTCTAGATCCTTCTCCAGAGTTTGTTCTCTCTCCATTCTTGATTCTTCATCGTTGTCTGGGTGTAAGTATCATACTGCAGCCTTGACACCCTTCAATGCCTCTTGCACTGTTGGAACTCTATACCACTCTCCAAAGGCTCTTTTACATTTACATACGAGATTCTTTTGGTAGCGACATGGTGCAAGGGGCTAATAAAACTGATCACTTTACCATGTGGCATAGCGGATTTCGTCAGGCTGAGGCAGTCTCGTTTTTCCTGTCGCCTTCAAAGAACTCAACACTCTTTATCTCATGGAATGTCAAATAACACCAAGATTAAAACTGGATCACATGTCACTGCCAGCAATTCTAGCCCACACAGGACCTGGCCTTTTGTTTCCACAGTGAAACTGAGTGGCATAAGGTCATCCGTAAGGTCCTCATTCCGGGTCCACCGCCTACACTTCAGGGGAGACGTTTTCAAATATGACCTTTGCCCAACAATCTTTTTCTCTAGCTGCCTAGTGTTTGTATTTGTGGCTTTAAGACTATATATTCTTTTCAGGACGGAATTAATTTCCTGAACATTGTATTTCCCACATTTGCTATAGCTGAGGTTCAGGTTCACTATAACTGAATCTTCAAATGCATTTTTGTAATGTCAGTGAAACTGGACCAGTGGAATCTTCTGTGGAATGATAATATGACATAGGTTTTAACTTTTGCTTCAGCTAATATGACATAGGTTTTAACTTCAAATGCATTTTTGTAATGTCAGTGAAACTGGACCAGTGGAATCTTCTGTGGAATGATAATATGACATAGGTTTTAACTTTTTGTATTTGAGTTTTTCGTTCTTGATTTAAACATATCATTTTAGTAATTCTTAAAATTTAATTATTGAAATATATTGATATTTGAATACGTAAAACCTTTATATCATACTTCTCAATTTTCCTAATTTTTCAATAATTTTTCATGGTATATCATTAAAACCATAGTGTACCAAAATAGTTTGCATGATCTATGCAATGATTTAGAACATTATAATTTGATTTCATTTTCAAAAAATTTATGGAAGAAAAATTAAATTTTAATAAGCTAAAAAATTGAGAAATAAAAATGCACTCATAATCTTAAGTTTTTTCTTCAGGTTTACTCCTCAGATGTACATTTTGTTACATTTTTGAAAGTTCCATGGACATGACATCTAAAATTTGAGTGGAACATCAAAAGAAGTGTGTACCTCCCCCGAATTTTAGGTCTACGTTTAAGGCAATTTTTAACCGATTTATTGAAGTTGTTTTATTAAGATAAATGTGGTAGATTAAAAATTGCGTAGTTATGTCACAGTTATTCACAAATTTGATTCTACCTCAGTGAGAATAAAGTTAAAACACTGCTAGCTTCAGAGACAATGGCAGCAATGGCAGTTGGAGCAATAGTGGTAGTAGAAATGTTCTTATTGCCACAAAATATGAAAATGTAGGGTCACAGGGAATTACTACATCTACCTGTCAGCGCCAAAGCTTCTTCATAATATTCATTGTGCTTGCATTTTTGACGTTTTGACTAACAAAGGACAACAAAATATTTTTGTGTTCACCATGTTATTATTTAACATTCTGAATGACATCCAATGAATTACTATTATAATAAGTTACACTGAAAGTCTCTTTAGTTAAAAAACTAAATTTAAGTATAACTATTGGATGCTCTTGAAAATACTGGGAGATTGTCCCCCACCCCCACCCCCACCCTCTTCAGACACACCCACAGAATGTCTACTCTTTTTCTCACACACTGCTTTAATGTAGCCACATGTATGTGTTCTCATTATCATGAAACTTCACAGCAATCAGTGTACAAAATTACGATTCAATCATTAAAAGTAAGTAGCAATACGGAAAATAGAACTGTGTAAAGAAGAATAATTCAAAGGTGGTCCCATTCCCAGGAAAAAGCTGATAAATTCAGTTGCTAAATAGAGATAAAAAATCCTCGAACTCCTAGTGTAGCCAGAATCCACATCGTGCGGATCCTTATTACTGAAAAATCGAATGACAGCAAAACATCCGCCTTCAATCCGTAAACAACACTAGTGGCTAAACCGTTCAGCCGATTGAATCCCCCAATTGATCTGGCTGATGTCGTGGCCCCTTGAATTTGAAACCGAAAATTTAATTTTAGGTACTTTTCATGAAGTTTCTGGGACATTTTCAAAATTTTCAAAAAAATGTCTCCAACGTTTTTGATTAAACTTTTCTATTAGATAGTGTAAGGTTTAAAAGGAGATCTCATGTTCGTTAAAAACCCCAATTTTTCGAAAATTGAAAAAGTTCAACCTTTTTTGGCATTGTCCTACAACTAAAATATTAAAGATATAGATTTTTCCCCTTAATGAAATCTGTTTCTTAAAGATAGATTTTGAAATAAGGTGAGGTACAATTTTTCGAAAATTTGAGTTTTACAAAAAATGATGACTTAGTAATTCGAAGAGAAATTGTGGTAAATAGTATTACGTAAGCATTACTAGGAGCGAGAAAGTATGCGCTGTTTTTGCACCACTAGTTTTTCCTATATATAGCAGGTAGATGTATCCATTTTTTTGTTACCAGGGATATATTGTGAGTTATTGTATTGTGTTAAGATATTTGTTGTAAATTACAAAATAATTGAAAGCCTCTCATTGCAATTGTCTTTAATTTTAGTAAAAAAAATCACTTTCTTGTGTTTTCCATCTTCTGTGTTCTAAAGTTATTCCTTCTTGTAAATATAGAAATTTGTTTATTTCAAATTACATTAATAAATTTTTTTAAATGAATCCATTAAAAATTTTAATTTAAAGAAAAGAACATACTATACCAGTATAGCATTATTGTGGATTTATTGAATCAGGTAAAGAATGTAAGCTTATTGAATCATTCACTTTTCGAAGACAAGGCAAGTTTGTTATAGATTTGTCTTGGTGTGTAGAGAATTATTCATCTTTTATTAATTTTTATTTCTATTAGACTGGAAAATAGAAATGCATGTAGTTTTGCACATAAGGACATTTACTTTAAAACATAATCTGCTTACTTATGTGTACCTTCTTTGTATACAAATTTTCAGTATCCATTATTTTATAAATATTGGGAGCATGAATATTTTCTTTTACTATTTTAATATTAAAATTTTTTAATTTCAAAGAAAGGCGTTGTCTTATATAAGTGTAATATTCTGTTCTTATATAATAAATATTCTTTCCCCATCAAAATTAAAAAGCTGCAACCATCAATGATAACTTTCCCATTGTATCCATAATAGTAATACTACTTAATAATATTATATACTTTTTTAATTGTTTGTCATAACAGTCACTTTTAATATTTCTGAACAAGTGCCTAGAAAAGCTTGATTGGTGACGAATTTGCATTTAAGGTATATTATCTATCAAAAATAAGAGTATATCAAGGAAATCTGTTTTTTGAGATTTAACAGAATCCGAACCTTTGATATATTTCTCTTTAATATGGCAAAACCCATTTTATTCTTTGATCTTTTGTTTTGTTTTTATTTGGATATTTGTGTAGTCTAGCGTTAAGGGAATCACACCCCCTAAAAATAATAAAGCAAACCCAAAACTGACAACATCAGAAAATAAGAATAGATGATATTTAAGAGGATCAAAGAAAATAAGACAAGATATAGACCCAGAAAAGAAGGCATAACCCTGGAGCTTTCTAGAGCATTACAAATATTTTAAGTCATTTCCTGAAAAGTGGACTTTTTGGCTGTCATTAGAAACTCGAAACATATCTCCAGTTCTAAGTAAGATAATCCTTTGATTTTTTCTTTTTATTACAATTCAGAAATATGTACCTCATGCACGAACCAAAACTAAACATTTGAGCCAATTATTTCATGAAGAAAAGTTTATTTTTAAAATTTTCCATTTTTGATTTTTTAATTTTCTGACAAAAAAAAATGTTAAAAATATGTAAATTCTAAATATTGTTTTGGTTCTGGCACTAGTTCAAGTTATCTGTTATCATGAGCAAAAAGAATTAAAACAATAGAGATAGTATCGGGAGCGGTAGCTCAGTGCATCAAGTGATGTCACTGCAGCTCCTCTGACCGGGAGGTCCTAGGTTCGAGTACTGACGGCGGCAGGATTTTCGACACTAGCTTTCCAGCTAGGTTGAATTCAGTCATTGTGTGCAGGAGAATTCTAGCGGCCGGCTGCTCTGATCAGTAGTTTTCCATGGTTTCTCCGATCAACACCAGGCGAATGCCGGAGCAGTACTCTAACAAAGGGGCCACGGACCGCGCGCGATCTTTCCTTCCTCTTCCTTGTCGTATCCTCTCCCCTTACTCTCTCTCTCTCCTCTCTCCTCTCTCCTCTCTCTCCGGTCGGGAGCTTAGAGCAAGTCCTGGTAAGGGGGAAATCCCACTGGCCGATGGTAGGTTGGCACCGAAGGAATAAGGATAGGAGTAGGGTTTAGGACACTTCACAGGGGTTGGTCTAGCCCTTGTGAAGCAGCCAAACTCGTTTTGTTGGAACCAATTTCACATGAGATTCGACGGGAATCAAACCCGGATCTCCTTGGTGAAAGGTGAGCGACTTTGCTCTGTGCCACAGACGGCTTTACTTAAAGAAATGTGTTAATGAAAAACAGATCTAAAAATAATGTCATTTTCAATGTTTCGAAAACATGAGTATTTTGTGTCAGACAGGCAATTTTCATTTTCTTTAAACCATTCTTTATTAAATTTGGACCTTGGCATAAAGAACACAAGAGAAAGGTGCTGGTCTCACGTTCACTTAAAATGCTTGATTTTTCTTCTTCTGCACTTCACGGATTAGGCAGCTGCCTGCTGTGTCTTCACACATCAAACTTCTATGTGGTCTTCCTACACTCCTCCTTCCTGTTGCATTGTACTGCAGCATTTGTTTAGGTAGCCTGTTGTGCTCCATTCTTTCTAAATATTTTTTCCAGTCTTGTTTATATACTTGAATAGAATCATTGAAGCTGAATATATTTAATTCTTTACTTATTTCTTTGTTTATCCAGCGAAGTACAACCTTTTACTCCCCTTAAAAATTTTATCTCTGCAGCCTGAAGTTTTCTTTTCCACCAGCAGCAATTTTTCTTTTTGAAAGAGAATCCAATTTTCACTCCCATATAGGACCATTGGTGTTTCATTGCTCTTTAGAAAAATTGTATTTTTCTAGTCTTATTTCTTAATGTTCTTGTAGCTGCGCATATATATTGGAACTTGTGAATTATTTTTAAATCTTGGCTCCGTCTAACTATTCCATCCCAGATAATTGAAATGTGTTACTTGTTCTATTGATTGGTTTTCCAGGCATATCTTTGTTCTAATTGGATATTACTCCTTTAAAAGCCATGATCTTTGTTTTTTGTTTTGATGTTTTCATGTTATAAATTTTACCCATTAAATTTAATTGGAGTGCCATTTGGAGATCACTTTCCTTTTCATGAATAATGATTTGATCATCAGCAAATAGCAGAGTATTGATATAATTATTTCAATTTTATACAATCATATACCATCAAATTTTCATTCAATCTGATGCCATGTTTTATTTTCAATTTTCATTCTCTAAGAAATTCGTCTATGTAGATGTTAAATAATATCGGGGAAGGCTGCAACTCTGTTTTATCCTTGTTATTTTTAATGTTTGTGATTGATTGAATTTATTTTATTCAATCTTTGTATTTTTATATGTATGTTTATTAAATGTTTAGGAAAGCCTCTTCTATCCATTATGACCCATAATCTTTTCCTGTTTACTCGGTCGAAGGCCTTTTCAAAATCAATGAATGCAATGTGCGTTTCTAAATTAAACTCTATTCTTTTCTGTCTTATTTGCTTCAATATAAAAACATTTTCAATGTACGGTCTTCCCTTTCTGAAGTTATTTTGTTCTTCTAATAATATAACTTCAGCTATCATGTTAATCCGATTTTGGATAATTTTACTGTAGATTTTGTGTGTTATGTTTAAGACGCTAATACTTCTATAATTTTCGCAGTTACTTCAACCCCCTTTTTTAAACACAGATATTATTAGGGCTGTTTGACATTCCTTGGGTATAGTACTTCTTAGCCAACATAGATTCTATAGATGTAACAGTCTTAAATGGAGAAAAGTGCTTCCATATTTTAGTAATTTTACATGTATACCAGTAGCTTTTCTACATTTCATTTCTTTTAATACTTCTAATAATTCTTCTATTGTTAGTGGATCAATATTACCTTCCTTTTGTTCTTGTTCTTCCTTTTCTTCTAATGGGTTGTACCGTAGATTATAGTGTTGTAATCGTTTCTCTTCATCTATAACCTTCAATTGAATGGTATCGTTTTCTTTTTGATTGAGTTTACTTTATAGACGAGAACTAGCTTCCCATGAATATAATTTTCTATTTTATTTATCAAGTGATCCCATGCTTCCTGATGTGCTTTATGGCTTCATTTCTACACCAATTATAATCTTTCTTACTTTCTTCAGAAGATATTCCCATTATGCTTGTTGGTATATTTGCTAATTATCTAGTCGCTGTTGATATAACTTTTTTACTTTCTCATATACGTACGTATATACGGAGTATAGCGTAAGTTATGTAATGCTGCCCGACAAAAATTCCAATTTTTGGCGAAAAAAATTCATTGCCGGACCCTGAAAACAAGAAAGTGGATAAATCCAGTCACTAAATTAAGGAAAAAAGTCCCATAACATGTGGAGTAGCCAGAATCTCTGTTTTACAGGTCCTCGATGCTAGAAAACCAATTGAAAGCAAAACGTCTGCCTGCCCACCCGAACTATAAAATTGAAGACCCCTATTTTTCCTAGAAATGAAATCTGTTGCTTAGAAATATTTCTTTCATTATGATCATGTAGATTTTTTTGAAAATGTTAGTAGTTTTCGTGCAATAGTGCACGAAATATTTGCAATTTTAAAAAATTACCAAAACAAGATTTTCACAAAAACGGCTCCATATTTTTTCTTTAAATTATGATATAAACACCGTTATGTTCTGTTCCTTTGTTTGTTTGTTTTAATTACAAAATAGTAATTATTTTGCCTTGTCTCTCAAGTCGCTAATATTTACATTAGAGGCAATTTCATCACATTATTGTTCTTATGGGTAAATAAGCTTTAAATAATGTCAAATAAAGTTTTTTGAAAACTCAATAGTTTTGTGTTAAAATGAGCACAAACTTACGCATTTTCAGAAACTCTTAAACAGGATTTTCTTGAAAATGAGTCCAAATTTTTTCTTCAATATTTTCCAACAGATAAAGCTAATTGCACTGTTTAATAGGACATAAAGAGCATTTTGGTGTATTCTTTTGATTTTTAAAAAATTACACAAATGATAGTTTATAAAAATATTTCTCACACAGTTAATATGCACATTTTCATTGATTTGTACACGTTATTCAATTTGTGAGTGGAAGTGCTTCAAATTTCCCATTTACAGTAATGCTTATCACAGTTTTCTTAAAGACGGCTCCAAATTTTTCAATGAAAATTGGTTTGGTGGTTCTACTATTTGGTAACTGAAAAGTTGAGAAAATTTCTAAAAAGCATACTTTGAGTGGCTTTTTTGATGGTAGCTGGCAACAAGGAAGGGAAAGACTGTACAGTACCAGTCCACACCAAGTGAATTAGAAAACTTTACTATGAGAAAGTCTGTGCCATTCTGTAACACCTCTAGTTAATACTTTCTTCTTGTAGCAGATGTATCTTCACTATTTTTATTTTTAGCACTTAAGTTTTACTATCAACTTAGTAATTTAATAGTTAGAGACAACCAAATAGTGGTCTGAGTATAATCTTTGCCTCTATAAACTCTTGTATCTTGAATTACGGTTGATAATTTCTAATTAACTATAACATAATCTATGAGTGATCTCCATCCTCTAGCATTCCAAGTATATTTATGGATATCTTTATGTGTTAGTTATTTTTAATTTATGATAAGAAGCAAAATTCCTTAATTCTATTCCATTATTATTCCTTGTCTGCTCCCTGAAAGTCCCTACTATCTTAGATATTGGTTTGTTTCCAACTCTTATACTTAAAACTTCATTCAGTTATATTAATGCTACTTTCCTTTAATTCATTATGGAGTTCCATTTCTTTGGGACCTAAACCTCTTGCATTCCATGTGGCAACTTTTAGTCCAAATCGCGTGTCCATTTCTTGCTTACGTTGTATTTGAGATTTATCCGGCTTATCTGTATGAAGATTTTTAGTAATTGAAATGTCCTCTGACAGCACCCTGACCCTATAGGCACCATGCGGGGTAATCCCAGTAGTGGGGCTGCCACTTGACTGCTTCTGAGCCAGCAGGATTTGTTATCAGGGTTTTCTCCCTTAGGGAAGTCGGTTTCACCTCGAGGGCCTCCCCTATCTTTTGAGAAGCCTTCTTCCGCCAGTTTCGTCTTCTTGGAGTCTTCTCCGCCGTTGAGGTCGTCTTTTGGAGTATTCTTAGTCTGACCCCTTCCTCTTTGACCTATCCAGCAAGGGAGGCCGTACCAGTAGCTACATTATTGCCAGCATAGCCCTCAGGATCACGGGAGTACTCGAGCTCCGCCTCCACCTACAAGGTTCTGTACTCCCTAGACGGAGCCAATTTTTCAAAAATTGAAAAAATTAAAAAACTTTTCAGTGTCTTCCTACAACTACAATTGTGAAGATACAATATTTGTTTAAATGAAATTTGTCTTCAAAAACAGATCTTCAAGTAAGGTCACGTTGAATTTTTCTACATTTGAGTATGTTTTAAATAATTTGGCAACAAACATAGTCACCCACTCTGCAAATCCTGCACTTTGTGAAAGTAAAATGAAAGGTGATACCAAGCTGTTGGATGCTATGCAAGTTCAAATGTGTGTATTATTTCATATTTCTTTGTTCATTTTTTACATTCAAGCTTTTGCTATAGGTTTACAAATTAATGTTTTAGAAATTATTGAAAACTTACTTGAAAAACATGAAATAAAAATTGCTAGTCTTCAGGGAATACCAGATTGGGATGCAACAATGGCTTTCCACATCACAACTTGCGAATTTCTTTGAATAACATCTCATTGTTGTGACATAATTTAGTTGTATGAAAAGCAGTTATAATTGTCAAATTTGAGGTGATATTTGCTTGAAAATATTTAGTTTTTGTACAAAATATTCTGCCATTTCTAAAGAGTTTTACAAAAAACGATTGAGATCTGTTAATTCAGAGAGAAATTGTGGTATAAATAGTATTACATAACCATTATTAAAGGCAAGTAAGTATGTACTATTTTAGCACCACTAGTTTTCTTAAACAAATTTAGAGTGATGTGGCCTCATATAAGACATGTGATGTGCATTGATTAACCTCTGTCTGCACTGCATGCATGTTACAAATAGTCATGAACAATGAGAATATTACTTTTGGATGTCTAAAGTATGAGTTATATCACGTTACTTTTTCTTTAATCTCAATTTCTAAGTAATATTGTTTTTTTGCATCTTGTAGAATTATGAAGAGAATGCTACAGTGATTGTTTGTTGGTCGTTGAGTTCCCTCATTTGTATGGGAATTTAAAATTTAAAAATGTACTCTTACCAAAATTAATCCTGTAGACGACGCAAAATATGTTTTTTATTTGGTTTAATAAATGTTTTATTAATGTAACTTTAAATTGGATAATTTTCTTTTGTTTGTAAAGGGAAAATAAGTGTTTTTTCATTTTAGATGTTTTATTCCTTTTTACATATTCAATACATATTTAGGTATATATTTCACCAGTTCATTCTTCATATTTTTCTGGACTCTACTGGTCCAGAAAAGATTCTTTTCACATGATTATTTGTGAATTATATTCTTTTCTTGAAGTGGAATTCCAAAATATATTAGTTAACATTGGGACAAAGGGGGATTCTATTTGGTAATAATTTTGAGTCGATATTTACCCCTTAACCATCTACAACTTGTGGAAAATACTAATAAAATCTCAATTACTAACGTAGGACATATAGATATAACATAACAAAAACTTAACATAACAAACACTGTTCGAGTTGATGTAGTCTCTACAGATTTATCAAAAGCCTTTGACTCGGTTAATTATGACTTGATTTTCCAAAAACTATCAAATTGATATACATGTAACGTTTTTTAGATGAATTGAAAATTACTTAAGGATAAAATACAAAATGTGAAATAAAGCTTTTATATCAAGAGACATTACATAACATCAAGTGTTTCCCAAGAATCTCATCTGGTACTAGAATCTCATCTGGCTTTATTTACTATTAGCAAATAACATTTAAGTCCATCCATCTATCTAAGTCTTTCCATCTAGTAACTTTTTACTCTTTGCCAATGACTTGAAATTATATCTTCATATAAAATCGATTGATTAGTGTAAAACCATACAGCAAAATCTTGGCCATGGTGTCGTTCAAATGAATTACACTTAAAAACATGTACTGCCAACATAGTTCAATATGAATTGCACTTAGAAAAATGTAAAATCATGAGGTATCATTACACAAGGAATCCAATTAACTATACTGACAAAGGTGGCCCAGGACATCAAGTGATGTCACTGCAGTGTCTCTGACCAGGAGATCCTAGGGGAACCCCACTGTCATGACAATGGCAGGAGTTTGACACTACCTAGACAGCTGGGTTGAATTCAGCCACTGTCTGGAGGAGAAATCTAAGGGCTGGCTGCTCTGATCTGTAGATGTCGGTGGTTTCTCCTATGAATACCAGGTGAATGCCAGAGCAGCACCCTAACAAGCAGGCCTGTTAGGGCAACAGACTACATGCAATCTTCCATAGTTGTCAGGAGACCAGTCAGGAGCTTAGAGCTTATCCTGGCTGGGACGGCGCATAGACTGTATTTGCTTCACTCTAATCATTTTATTGTATTGAGCAATTGCCTGTTTTCATAAATGTATGAATAAGTGAATGAACATGCAATTGATCACAAGTGCATAATTTGAAAATTCACATTTTCACAAATTCACATATTCACATTTTTGCTGTCTCAAGGAAGATGATTAGGACAAAGTGTAGATTGTTTTCCTTGACAACTTCTTTATTTTCCAAATTTACCTTTCTATGTGTCCAGCAAATGTTTGTTATTAATTTGTTTTGCCAATAATGCATTTTGTATTATGTAGGCTGTGTATTGCTACACTCCAGATGGGCGAGGGCCATGTTATGCAGTTGAGGGACAAAAGCAATTGCTCCAGTGGTTTCGCACTTACCTTATCATTGTTGCTCAAGAAAATAAGACTGGCCCTGGTGGAATTATACGATCCGCTACAACAGCTAATTCTTCTTCTTCAGTGTATGTATAAATTTCTTGTGAGAACTTCATGTTCCAATGGTATATTCACCAATTCAGAATTGAAGAGACTGAAAAAAATTGTTTGAAATATCGTTTTATTATATCTTCAAGTGTAAGAAATATTAGGGAATATATCACAAACCAGGAGTATATTTGAAAGCATCTACTTGTTGTTACTCATTGTTAGTATTTTCTTTTGAAATTTTTTTAAGAATTGCTATTGCAGTGGTTGTGAAACACTTTCTGTTTATCTAATGGAAATTCAATGCAATTGGAAGATAAAGGATATTATTAAGATCTGGTTTTATATTTTCCATGAACCAGAAAGCTATTTACATCCATATTTTATAAAACTTCCTCTATTTCTTACTGTTTAAAGTATTTGTGGAAACTGTTCGATTTTAACACATTTAGGTCATCTATTTATAAAGTATCATTAGGTTTGTTATTCTTTTTTGTTATAGAGAATCAGGATCAACAAATGACCAAGGAAAACAACTAGTCACTGTTCTTGATATTCAGAACAAATTCATAGTATTCTCAGCTGCTGTGCGGGAGGTGCAAGCGGTACTTACTGAGTGGGGTGCTGTATACTTGCTGACTGGAGGAGGAGATGGCACTGCTCCTAGATTGTGGCTTTTACAAGAACGAGATTTACAGTCAAAACTTGCATTGCTTTTCAAGAAGAACTTGTATGATGTTTCAATTAGGTACTTTTACAGACCATTTTATTTTACTTAAGTTAAAAATAAAAAATATGTTCAACACTTTTTTGTTGTTGTTGTTTTTTGTTTTGTATTAACTTAGTATTGTTTTCATGGAAGTAGAGGATTTATATTTGCGTTTGAATATTTTAATTGATTTTCATTTCAATTATGCAATCCAATAACATGAGAAAGCTACATGGAGGAATTACAAAAATTAAGGGAAAGAAACTTTAACACAGTTAGATTTGCCATGTTTAGATATGTGTAGAAAGTGTGGTAAAAATAGTATTGGAATTTCCATATAAACAACTGACACAAGCACTATGATTATCACTGAGCAATTTTTTTTGACGTAATATCTTCCAGAAATATTACAGTTTTTTGACATCCGCACAATTGTCACACAATATGGTGTGTTCTGATTTGAAAGAGAAGCTTTTGATATTTGGTGTTTGGTAAACAATAAAGGAATGGGGATGTAGAATGAGAAACTGGTATTTGGATAATGCAATACAAGAATTAACTTCCATCAGCTCTATTGTGATAATCTCTTGTGATATAAAAGTGAATTGAACATCATTTGCAAAATGGCTAAGAATACAACAAAATATTTCCATCTTGATTTTGGAATCCTTTTAATAATTGTTTTCTTGCATAAAAACCTTCTTTCAAATTTCAGTTCAAAATTTTGATGTGTCAAAAATATTAGATTAGTTGTCAGTGAGGTGTACTTATTTCATTTTAATGCAACACTTAATCTTAATTCATGTGAAATCTGCAAAATCTGTTTTTTGAATTTGAATGTATTTGTAGGAGTGTTAAATGCAATTTGGAAAATGTTTAAATGTAAAACTCAAAAGGTTAATTATCATGTCTCTTGATGAAATGATTTTCTTATAGAATTGCGAAAAGTCAGAAATATGATGCAGAGGGACTGGTAGATATATTTCGACAATATGGTGATCATCTGTATGCAAAAGGTGATCATGCTGCAGCAATTGAACAATATATTCGCACAATTGGTCGTCTTGAACCTTCCTATATTATTCGCAAAGTAAGATGAAGTTTGGTTTATTGCTCTGTATGTATTTAAGTTATCAGATTTTACTAGCAAGAAAGGTGTGTTTTTTTTTTTTTTCTCAGTACAAACTGTGAAGAGTTATGAAGACTTATTTCTATTGTAGAATTAAATTACTGTCTTTCATGCCTTAGAAATGATATAAATACATTTGCAGTTTTTGGATTCTCAACATATTGATAAATTAACAACATACCTTCAAGCCCTTCATAAACAAGGGCTTGCCACAGGAGATCATACCACACTTCTCTTAAATTGCTATACCAAGCTCAATCACACTGATCGTCTCAAAGAATTTATTTTGGTAAGTGCTGCTAGCTTCATTTTTAATAATCCTGATTTAGAGGTGAGAGGAGGATGTAAAGAAAGATACTGTCTAACTAATGTACTGTATGTAAAGCTGTATTTAGTTTGTTCGTATGAACATTATATTGTGTGTGTGTTTTTTATCTATTTCTTTTCTTTCATTTATTTTATTTTATTTTTTTCAGACCAAAGACCGTGAAGTTGATTTTGATGTTGAGATAGCAATTAAAGTTTGCCGACATGCATCTCCTGAAGATGCCTTATTGCTTGCCAGAAAGCATGCACATCATGACTGGGTTTTAAAAATTCAAACAGAAGATCGTGGTTGCTACAAAGAAGCTTTGGAGTACATTGCCAGTCTTGATTTTGAACAAGTAGGTCATTTTCTATAGTAACAAGGGAACCTTTATGTCAGAACACCTCACAAATCTTTTGTCATCTGCAGTGTGTTCAGGGAAACTCTTATACAAAAATTTTGCTTTGAGTGTTGACTGTAAGGCTTCAAAATTGAAGCTGGAATCTTATCTAGCAAGGAGATTACATAATGCAGCTGGACAGTCCTGCCGGGCTTAAATGGGTAAGCAGGTGAAAGCCATGGTGCTGACTCTCATGGTTAGTTTGTCTAGCTCAAATGAGAAACAGAAATGATTGGCTTCAATTGAATGGAAAAAAAAAAACTTGTTAATAGTTTATTTACCAGGAATGGATGCTGTTCTGCTTGTTGCATGTCACAGTACCGACCTCACAGATTGTAAAAGTAAAGTATGAACTGATTTAGCCGACACTACGGAACAGAACTTTTACAGTATTATGTAAAGATGCAACATCACTTACAATTGTAATCTTGCACAATAAATACCAGCAAGAGGAGTAGCATATTTATACTCTCAAACTTCTAAGGCAATTAGACACTGTGAAACTCTGCATGTTAAATTCCATGATGAGACTAGTTCTTGTCTTTTGCAACTAACATATACTAACAATCCTTCAGTCTGTCCAACTCATATTGACCAACATATGTGATTCCAAAGTACATTTTCTCACAAATACTTCTGTCTCGTGTGATGTTTTGCTATATGTGTAGTCTACAAGACCTTGGTTCTGTCCAAAACATTTTATTCCAAAGTCAATTTTTCCAAGTTCTTCTGTATCCCATCTGTCACTTTGCTACATATGTTGAAGTTCACTATGCAATTAACATAAAACATCTTTGAACTTGTCCAATGATATTTGAAATTGAACATTGTTAGACACAGGTCTTTGTTGGCAACACCACCAGTCAAAATTTCTCTTTGTTTCCCACAATATTCACTTAGCCCACCCAATTCATTGTCATTGTATACTGTGCTGTGCACTTCAATATGGTTGGTAAAATGACTTATGGAAACTTACAATTGTTGGATTGGCAACAAATTTCATCAAATTAAGTTCAAATGCATGTATTTTCCTCTAGTAAACTTCAATCCAATTTTAGGTAATTTTGTGGTTAGCATACTGAGAATACTTTATCATATTTCTTGAAACGATAAGATGAAATCTTAATAAAGGTGATGGATTGTATTTGAAGTATTGTCTCTGTCAGAAACTTTGACATTAATTTCTTATTTTTTTTACTAAGTGGCAGAAAATAGATTTAAACTGTTGCAGTAACCGCTCATGACCTCATGAAGCTGGGGTGCCAAAAATATGTGCTTGAATAGTTCTCATTTGCATCAGTTAATGGCAACTACTAGTTTCCATTAATCATTCTGTTTTTCATTTTTTTCATATTTGTTACATATTATAAATGAACCCAGAATGATAAAGTATTGCCTGTTGCTGGTCGTCTCAAACTATAGACCTTTCAATCTGTAAACAAGCACAGTACATTCCTGACTACTGACACTTCTCAAAAACCTTTTTTTTTTGGTCATAAAAGCATCGTAGTTGTAATTTCCTCTGTGCAGCCTCCATCTGCATGGAGGAATGCACACTTTACTTGAAGCGAGCACTTAAAATGACCAGCTTCATGATTACTCTGGTATGATGTGCCATGGTATTCAAAATATTGTACCCAGCTTCAAATCCAAATCTTTTTATTTCTACTATGTTAGAAAACTCTTTTATTTAACTTTTTTCATAATACAAAACCAAATAAATAGTAGACTGTAATTTTGTAGTAAATGGTGTCTTCAAAGCCATTTATTGCATGCAGGTGATACTTTCTTGGATTTAGACTTTCAAAACAACTTTTCTTGTTTTTCCCCCTTCTTGAGTAGTTGTGTTGATATTTTTCTCTGATGTAATTTTGTGAAGAAAGTTTGCAATCATAATTTGTTACTCTTTCACTCAATTTACACTTTAATAACCTTGATCACTTCTTCTTTGCCATCATAACCACTATTGGAGCTTCTGAAAAACTGAACTCCTGTACGACACAACAAACAAAGAATGAAGTCTGGTTACAATGATTCAGGTACCCTCTAATCTTTCTTGGTGACAAATAGGAGTACTGATAACTGATGCAATCTACCTGTGAATGAAGTTCTCAGCATTAAAAATATATCCCACTCAAAAGCAATGGACCAGAACTGAAAAAAGAGAGGTTTCTATTACAAACTTCAATATTTAACTGTTAAATAAGTGAATTATATGTTAATTAAAATTTTAAAATTTTTAAATTCCAAAAAAATTTTCCACATAATAATACTAAAAAATTAGGGTTGGGCAGAATTTAAATAGTACTTGTATTTGAAATACGTATTTTAAATACATTTTGTATTTGAAAAACTGTATTTTTGAGTGTTGTTTAAAGTAGGTGAAAAAAAAAAAAAGAATAAAAGAAATACTTGAAATATTTCAAATACAGATGAAGAAGAAGATAGTTTAGAACAAGGATAATTTCTTTTCATTGATTCCACTAGTGAATGCCCCACATTGGAACAAAAATTAAAGCTCCTTTCAGCTGTTGAATGTGGATTCTCTTCATTTTTAAATGATAAATCTAAACCTTAAAAAATGCTGGACAATTATCTGGCAATAAAAAAAGTGTTTTTCGTTATAATACTAGTTTATATTTATCCACACCTGTTGAATGACTGTTTTCCTTTGTAAGTTTTATACATTAGCCAACTAGAAGTTTATTGTCTGATAATTTGTTCAAAAAATTAGTCGTGGTAAAAGGAAATTTCCAATAGTTATTGTTCAGAAATTGTATGATGTCAATTATAATTTATTAATTGACAATTACAATATATTGCAATAAAAATCTATATTTACAGTATTTTGAGTATTTGAAGTATTTTAAATAGTATGTATGTAGCACATCAAGTCCTAATGTGTTTTTTGTATGTTTTTAAATACTTATGTATAAAGTATTTTTGCAAAGTATTTAAATACTAAATTTAAAGTATTTTGTGCAACCCTGTGTACAATAATCAAGGAATGGAAACAAACTATAAGAAAGGGAATAAATATCAGTAAAAGACAGAAGATCCAAACAATCCTCTATGCTGATGATGCAGTCATAATAATGGAATCAGAAGATGACTTGCAAATTGCAACACATGAACTGTATAAAACAGCTTAGAAACGTAATATGGAAATTTCCATAAAAAGACAGAAGAAGGATATGGGAAAAGAAATGAGAAGAGTCACAATTGTCATAAATGGATAAAAACTATATTTAATTATTTGGTCAACATCTTTGAAAAGAGATCAGAAGACATGGAAAAGAAACTTCAGAAATACAACAGGGTAAATGGATTAGTCAAAAGACACTGTGGAAGAGATATAACTAAAGAGACCAAACTAAGAATCCACATTATGAAATCTAAACCAATCCTTATGTGCAGTTCAGAAGTCTGGCAATGAAAAGCAGTGAGCAGCATAGACTAGAGGCAATGCAAATGAGATTCCTACGACATCTTACAAGAGTGACACTAAAGGATAGGCAAAGGCTGAAGACAAAAATATAGCTAGGTCAATTTTGGTCGTTCTCTGGAGGAGAATTTTAGCGGCCGGCTGCTCTGATCGGTCGTTTTCCGTGGTTTCTCCGATCAGCACCAGGCGAATGCCAGAGCAGTACCCTACCAAACGGGCCACGGACCGCGCGCGATCTGTCCTTCCCATTCCTTGTTATATCCTTTCCCCTTACACTTGTACACTTACACCAACATGCACTACAATACCACATATCCCGGGAGACCGGTCAGGAGCTTAGAGCTTGTCTCGGCTGGGGCGGTGCTCCGCTAGTGGGAGAGTCCTGGTTAGGGGGAAACCTCACTAGCCAACGGTAGGTCGGCGCCGGATCTCGCCTTCCAGCGGGGAAAGATCACCACCATCTCCCGAGAGAGAAAAACATGCACTACACTAACGGGACTAATGACCAGAGCAGTTGACACTCCCAGAAACACGAAAAAATCAATCAAACAAAAATATAGTAGAAGAAAGAAATAATGGACAGAGAAAAGTCTCTCACATTAACAGAATGGAATAAGAAAGATTATCAAAAGTAATGTTGAAGTACAAACCAATAAGTCGAAGGGATGTGGGAAGACCACAAAAGAAATGTCAGATGTCAGAAACACCTGAAGGTGTATCCTGGTGTACTGGGAAACAGGAACAGGTCACAAGGCCTAGCAACCTGCAGATGATGATGATTATCATAATGATCTATTAGTACAGTGAATGAGTGGTTAAGACAAGTTTTCCTAGAATCCAGGGCACGACTTTTAACTCATCTCAATATTGATGACGGTAATTACATCAACTTTGTAATGTGGAAAGTTTCTAACATTAAGATTCATTTTTCCAAATTTTATAGATTTGTTTCAAAATCCCAGTTTTACCCAACTGTGTTTAGAAGTCGTGCTCTAATAAGGAGGGAAATTTGACTTAATCACCTATTCTGTGTGCATACAGATGTTTAACTGTGCTTGTACTCATTCATGTCTAGAAAGCATCTAATTGTATTTTTCAGAAGATGTGAGGAATGTGGGTCAGGGTGGCATATTTTCAGTTAGTAGTAGATAAAGCACTTGCTCACACCCAGTTCCACATGTGGGACTCTACAGTTGGAAGGCAAGCAGAGTGGGATATTAGTCGGTAGCCCGAGCCTGGGAGTTTGACTTACCAGCTTCATTGGTTTCCATAAAGGATTTGCCCTGCCTCAGAAACCAAAACATAAAAAATAAATAATAATAATAATAATAATAATAATAATAATAATAATAATAATAATAATAATAATAATAATAATAATAATAATAATAATAAATTTTTAATGATGATAATGATAACATTAATAATAATACATTGGACAGCAAGTCATAATGTATGTAAAGACATAAAATAAAAACCATAACTTTTAATAATTGGCGTAAGTTGGGCATCGAGGCAAGTCTTTACAGTCTCATCAATCAGTACACCATGTCAAAATATGTGCTATAATTTTTATTCATTGTATGTTGCGTTTCACTTACTATAATCCCATTCACATTGTCTTTTAGGTATAAAAGTTACCTTGAATATATATTATTGATACTGAATTCAATTTAAACGGAAGGAAATAACTTAGCAAACTGAAATGTTTTTTAAATATATTCTGATTAATAACTAGCATATTCATGTAAATAAATAAAGTTGTGAAAATATTATTTTGAACTGTATCTCAAATCATATTTATCCCATTGTAGGCAGAATCTATGATGCGTGGTTATGGTAGTGTGCTACTTCAACATGTTCCTGCCGAAGCAACTGCACTTTTGAAGCAGTTGTGCACAGCATATCGCCCTCAAGGAGCAGGACCTGCTGTACCAGCTGAGTGTGCTGATGCAGAGGATTTTCTGCATCTATTCCTCAACAATTCTTCCCGACTGGTGGAATTCTTGGAACATGTGTGCTCCACCCGACCTCAGCAAAGTGCCCTAGTTTATAATGCCCTGTTTGAACATAGACTTCATTTGTGGGCTGCAGCACATGCAAAGGTTATTGAGTATAATTTTAATATTTTCTATTAAGAGGAGAGAGAGAGAGAAAGGAGAGGAAGTGCATGCAAAAGTGAGGGGTAGAGGAATAAATGTGCTAGAGATGTTTTGAGTTTTGGCTTATTATTGTTTGGGCTTAAAGGAGGAATTGGCTGAAGCACGGATGCTGGAAACACAAGCTGTACGACTTTTGCAAAGCCCCGATGCTAATTATGATAAAGAACAAGCTCTTGTTCTATGTCAGGCTTTGGATTTTCGGCCTGGTCTGCTTCATTTGTATGAAGAGAATAAACTGTGAGTTTCTACATGAAAAATAATTTATTTTTGTGAAAAAAATTTGATTGCATTAATTTGTCTTGTATTTTAGATATCAACAAATAGTTCAGTATCATTTAAGGCAGGGAGATTATTCATCTGTATTAGCTGCCTGCCGAAGGTTTGGGAATCAAGATCCCAGCCTTTGGATTCAGGCGCTTCTTGCGTGTGCCAAAGACGCTGACACCCCCAGTCAAGTTCTGGGAGAAGTATTAGGTGTAATTGGTATGATCACTATTAATGACTATTTTATTGGATACATTAAATCAGCTAGCACAGATTTAATTTCTGTCTTTTAGAAAAAGAGAGACTGCTTCCACCGTTGCTGGTTGTGGATGCTTTAGCTAGTGCTGGAGGCGTAGCAACTTTGGGTGATGCACGGAAATACCTGCTGAGTGTGTTAGCTGCTGAAGGAGAATTACTACAGCAAGAAAATACTCTCATTGAAAAGTACAAGCAAGAGACAGAGAGGTTGAGGGAACAAATACGCACTGCTCAGACCCAGGCGGTGGTTTTTCAGGGGGCTCGATGTTGGGCTTGTCATCACCCTTTAGAGCTACCATCAGTTCATTTTTTATGTCAACATTCTTACCACCAACAGTGAGTTATAGTTTGTATGAGAATTTCTTTATAATAAAAATCAATATGAACAATATTTTCAAAATTTCTATTAATAATGTTTTCATCATGTTATGACTAAAATATTTCTGATATTTAATCATGATGTATTGAATACAATTTTTTTTTTTTTTAGTACATTGCAGTTTTTAATTTTGTTAATTTATTATCGCATATTTGTATTATTATTCTCATTACAGAAGGATTCTTTGAAGAGTAATTGGGAGTGCCTTCATTGTAATTGTAATAATATTCATTCAACTGTTAGTTTACAAATCACTTTTCAGACCTATGCTGAATGCTGTTGGGGAAAGAAATAAAATTCTTTGACATCTTTCGGAATAACATCAAGTTTATGATCACTAATTCTCCTGAAATTCTTGTTACTTACAGTATCCCAGACAAAAGTTTCTGAAAAAAAATCTGAGAATTTTAAAAATTGTTATTAAATTGAATATAAAACCATAGAGAGTGAATAAATTTTAATACTGACATCAGTACGTTAAGTTGTTTTTGTTGTTGTTTTTCATGTGCTAGAATGAATGTGAACATTTCAAAGTAGATCCAATATCAGACAGAGCAACTGAATTATAATAATAACCACCTTGTTCTTTATGTTCACAAAAACATATTAAAATTTGTAATTAAATAACGAGAAACTAATGGTGATAAAACAGCACCTACTTTCTCCCCTATATTTTCACGCAAAAAGTACTCAATTTTTTAAAAAATTGAACAAAAATCTATCATTAATTAACAGATTTCATTAAGTAAAAAAGCTCCATAAAAGCGCCAAAGAATATTAAAGCTCCATAAGCAGCTTTAATATTTTATTTGTAGGGAGACTCCAAAAAAATTTTGAACTTTTGCAATTTTTGAAAAATTCGTTTTCAATGAACGTGAGTTCTGCATCATTCTCTTAAATGTCCTTCATACTATCCAACAATAAAGTTTAATAAAAAATAATGGAGCCATTTTTTCAAAATTTGGAAAATGGCCCTGGGGCTACATTTAAAGTATTAAAAGGAACTATCAATGTCCAACCAATGGAAGGTATTCTTGGTAGCAAGTAACAGCAGGTTTGTTACAAAAAATAGTTTAAATACAAAATATGTTACATAAACTGTTTGAATACAATTTATTACAAATATAGTTTGAATATAAAACCATTGAAAAAAATATATTCAAGAGTGGTATTTAAACATTAACTGATAACCTTAACCTTTTTCTGCTTTTAATATGTTACTATAACAATTATTACAATAGTGATAATTAACATTGTCAGATGAAATTTTGTAATTACAATACAATATACCTTTTTTATGTTCTTGCCCGCCCTTCTTGAAAAGAAATAGTATTGTAATTGAGTGGTGAATTTTCGACAGAAAATATATCTCTGAAAAAGTGAATAAATCTTGTTCCTATTTACAGTAAATTACTTTCTCTAACATGTATTGGAGCTTTTTTTTATATGAAGGGGGGGGGGAGCTCCAAATTTTTTTATTAAACTTTGTCCATAGAGAGCCTAAAAGACATAGAAGAGAATGGAGCAGGTCTCATTTTCGTCCTGCAATCTCAACTAAACAATCGAAGTCCTCGATTGTTTAGTTGACATTGAAGTTAAAATATTATTTGGCAATTACAATAGTGAAGGTAAAATTTTTTTTCTTAAATGAAATCACCTTTAAACACACATCTTGAAATAAGGTCATGTACAGTTTTTCATTTTCATCATAAGGTCATGTATTTTTTTTTTTTTTTTTTTTTTTTTTTTTCAATTCTTTTCTCTAAAAGTCTCCTTTTTTTTCTTTAAATTTTCTCCTTGTATGTATTAAAGGTTGGTAAAAAAAAAAGTGGTCCCAATTCCTGCAACCACAGTATTTTAAAAAATTGCAAAACATTAACATTTCAAAACTACAGAAATTGAGGATAGAGATTTTTGCCTGAAACAAAATCTGCTCTCAAAACTCTTAGAAAAGGTCACATACATGCATGAAAAACAAGTAGTTTTTGCATAATTTGTGGTTGACTTTTTTGCAATTTATAAAAAATAGCATTCTCTCAAAAACCACTGCAAATTTTTTCCACACATAGAAGAAGGAATGCTTCAAAAATAGGGCAGGTCTCATTTTCACTGAACTCTTGAAACTTTTTATTATTAACTAAATTGCAAATTTAGAAAGAATGTGAGAAAGTATGTGATATAGCTCCACTAATTTTAAATTTACTTTTCAGTATGAATTATTTTCAAAAAGAAATGGGTTAAAAAGTTTCCTGGGGTTATCAAAAAAAATGTATAAGTCATGAAGCATTAGAAGGGCATGTTCAGTGGAATTGCATTGGATGAGTTAGTTGCAATGAAATTGCATTCATAGATATTATTTTATTACAGATATTCATAGATTTTTACATATGCCACTTATCCAATGCAATTCACATTCAACGTTCTCCACTGATGCTTTATTTCTTCTGCATATTTTTCTTTATTTCTAAGACATATCAATGTCTTTTCGAAAGCATGTTCCACAATAAAAAAAATTGATTTAAAAAATTATATTGTATGGCAGTTGGAAAATTCTATATTACTATGATAAATATCCCTATTGAATTCATTACCTACCTTAGTATGTAAAAAGAGATGTGCCAGAAAATGGTGATTTTTCAACAACAACAAAATTTAGTGCTGGGCCCTGGTAACAAATGAGTGGATAAATCTTGTTTCTACATATTATATATTACTTCCTCCTACACTTTGTGTAGTCAGAATCCATGTTCATGGGTCCTTGATACCGAAAAATTGATTGATGACAAAACGTCAGTCTGGTCATCGCTAATGCTTAAATTGTTCCGACGATTTTTTTCAAAGTTGATATTCTATGATCCATTTAAAGTTACTCCAGCCAGTTTGAAACACATATTTTGATTTTTTGAGGTACTTTACATGAAGTCTCAATTACACTTTCAAAATTTTCTCAAAAATGGTTCCAGATGTTTCATTTCTCACTACTGCTTATGCAGTGTAGAGTATGGTAATACTGCAGGAAAAAATGGCGATTTTCGACAGCAAAACTCTTATTGCCAGGCCCTGGTAACGAAAAAGTGAATAAATCTTGTTTTGATATAGTAAAATAAAGCAAGTCAGTAGCATTGATACAGACTTTGGTAAAAACCTTTGATTTAGTGAACTACAACTTGCATATACATAAATAAAAAGCCTTTGGAATACCAGGGTTGAAAATTAGCTCCAAAACAGAACATAATTTGTAAAATATAAAAACTTTGTATCTAATGCCATTAAAGTCAGTTCAGGATTCCCTCGCGCACGCTCGCGCCTTGATCCAATTTTTTTTTTATATTTATTGATAATATTTGCCTTGTTTTGCAAAATTTAAAATCACTTTTATTTGCTGATGATTTGAAATAGTTTAAGAGTATAACATCAGCAAACTACTACAAGACTTGCAAATCTTGCTGTCTGGAAGCACTTTTTCAATGGTGCCTTGTAAATGATTTACACTTGAATCTAAACAAATGTAAATTCATAACATTCTTGAGGTCTGTGAACATTATTTATGCTAATTATACTTTATGTAATACGAATCTGGAATGAGTTTCTTCCATAACACATCTTGGTGTTATTTTTGACAACAAAATGACACTTTGTGATCACATAGACTATATCGAAGGTAAATCGATTCAACAACTAGAATTAATTAAGAGAACTTGCAGAAAAATTTTTAATTCTCAAGCTCTAAAAACTTTATGAATTGTATTAATCAGGTCACATTTAATGTTCGGTTCTACTTTATGATCACCATTTTTTTAAATTCTCATAAATCGTTTAGAAAAAGTTCAACACAAATTTTTTAGAACCCTCACGTCAGGTATGAATTTATCTGATCCTTTTATAGATCATAATTACTAAGTACTTCAGTTACCTCAGGAATTTTCAAAAACCCTCAAAATTTTATCTCTTTTTGGATAGAATAAGGGAGTAGAATAAGCAGGTCTAATTTTCTTGAACTCTGATTTTTTTTAAATTGCAAAAGTTAAATGAAGTGTGAGAAAGTATATGCTGCTTTAGCACTGTCAGTTTTGTCATTGATTTTATATTCAAACTATATTTGTAAAGAATTGTATTTGAATTGTTAATGTTACAAATTTGTAGTCAAACTGTTTTTCATAACAAACCTACTGTTATTACCAACCAAAAATGCCTTCCATGCTTTGTTTAAAATCAATAGATCTTTTTTAAGTTTAATTCCCGGGGTTTCAATGATTTAAATGGAGTGATGTATAACATTGATTTAAATCACAATTTAAGTCAAATAACTTTTTAAAAAAATAGTAAATTTAAATTAAAAATATGATTTATTGTAATTTTAAAAATTTTAAAAAAATTTAAAGAATTACAAATTATAACACTTGAAGTATTTATTTATTAATAAGCAATGAACTATAGTAATAGGTTCTATGAATTACTTAATGGTTTATGAAGGAACACCAATTTTGCTGCTTATTCTGTTCCAAGGCAATTTCTATTTTTAAATTGGATAAGTCCAGATGGGGAAAAAAATTGTTCTACAATGTTCATTTCTGGAGAAATTTTTTTCATGGCTTACACACTTTTCCACCACTCTGTGGATGTGAGTTCTTTCATAACTGTGGGATCTAAAAGTGTTCCATTAAAAGAAACTTTGTTTAGTGCAATCAAAATTGGTTTTAAAATATCTACCAACTCTTCTACATTTCTTTTAATCATCGTATTTGAGACTAACTTTTTTATGTCACTATGAGTTTTACTCCTCCATGGTTTCTGATTTATTTTATGAAAGTTCTAGTAAAACCCTCAATATCTCAGAACTGGTCAATGTGAGATAGCCCCCTTTCCTACTGACCCTTCAATTTTTGGTTTTGCTTGTCAAATATCTATAAAAAAAAAAAGTACCTATTTAATTATTAAATTTAGATCAGACTAAAATTTTAAAAATTTGATTTTTTTTTAAACAATCATGATTTTTAGTTCCCTGTTAATTCCAAATTTTAACATGTTTTTTTTATATTTAATGAACTTAGTTTAGGTAAGTATTATTGTCCAGTTGCTCTATCTGTGAGGTTGGGTCTGTTTATAAACGTAATTGATGTGACAGTACATGACAGCTCGTGTCTTATGTCATCGAAACTTAGATACTGAAAACAGCATTGGGTAAGAGATTGGTGGCATTTGGAATGTGGATGATTTGTAGAATATTAAGAATTCCTTGTACTGACAAAGTGTGATTACTATATACTAGAGTGGAATAATGTATATCGAGAGACATTAAAAAGTATTAAAATGTAATATTGAAAATTGTATATTAGATATTTTCTTAGAAAATCCAAATATCAACCATTATAACTGATAATGATGAGGAAAATGGAAGGTTGAAGAGGAGTTGGCAGAAAGAGGATGTCCTGGTTGAATAACACAAATTGACTTGTATTTTAACTTTGTGTTTTGACCCACGAAACATTGAAATAAAAAAAATACTTAACATCCTGGCATCATAACTGACTTGCCCTCTATGGTGCTAAATTCAATTTTATAATATTAATCAAGGTCTTGAAACAAAAATTGAGCAAATTTTATGAATAAAAATGTGAAATTGTGCAAAACATTGAAATCAAAAAACGTCTTCTTTAACAGTTGCTTTCAGAGTTTTGCTGAAAATGAAAATGAATGCCCTGCTTGCTTACCAAATAATAAAAAAATTCTTGATATTATTCGCTCCCAGGTTTGTATGTTATAATATTGAAAATTTATTTCAATTGTTTATGGTTTAATGTGAATTTACATGTTTGTATGAACTTTGCTTCTTAGGAACAGAGTCGTGATTTGCATGAAACATTCCACAGTCAGCTGGAGAGAGCTGAAGATGGTTTTTCACTTGTAGCTGATTATTTTGGTCGAGGAGTATTTAATAAACTTACAGTGGTCACTGACTCAGTTGCTTCAACACCTACAGCACCTGCAAGTATGTACACCACAGTTATTTAGCACAGTTCAATAGTATTAGTTTTTATGTTTATTTAAGATTTCTTTGTTGGGAAGATTTTGAAATCATTGGTTTTATTTGTTCTTGAATCATTAAAACTTCCAGGTTCTGCCCTTCATTACTTATGTTTTTCATGTTGTCTCAGGCATAGCATGGGAATAGCCATGCAAAGTGTTACTTTTCTTTAAAGTGTAAGAATATTGTGAAAGATAAGATTGTCTGTGGTCAAAAAAGGAAAATATCTGTTTCTATACTAATGTAATTGTTAACTGAAATTCCTCACAATACTACTGAATGCATGATATTGGATTCATATGCTCTTATGTTACTTATTTATATTTATTGACATTTGTAACATTGAAATAAAGAGCTAAGTGCCAAAAAAGCAAAAAATTAACTTAAAGGTTGATTATGTGGTTTGTGGCTCACTGCCTATCATATATATAGCAGGCCAAGTTCTACTGCTAGTGCAAACAGTTGCAAATCTCACTTCAAGAAGTATGTACCATTGATACACGTTAAAAGACAAGAATATCTCGATATATTTCATTGCGTCAAAGCTTTTTAAAATGCATATCATGAGACATCTCTTACTGATTTTATTATAAAATATTTCTGACAAATTTTCCTCACCTTAGCACATTGTAGATCGGCACTCTGGGTCACTGTCCTACCACAATTCCTGAACATTTACCTGGAGAGTTACTAAAAACAGTCTTTACCTGTTTGAAAATGTGAAAAATGTATGTTTTATTCTTATTAGTCTTAGTTTATTATTCAATTTATTAGTTCCAGTTAGTTTATTCTTCAATTAAAAGCTGGTTTATTCATGACATTTTTATTTCTGCGTTTTAATTCTGAAATAATTGATGATTAACATTGAAAATTCTAATATAAAAAGTAATAATAGACATCACGATTTTTTGACAGCAAAACTCTTATTGCCAGGCCCTAGTAACAAAACTAGACAAATCTTGTTCCTATGTGTAGTAAATTATGTCCTCTAACACAGTGTGTAGTAAGAATCCATGTTTTGAAGGTCTTTGTTGCCAAAAAATCAATTGACAGTAAAACATATGTCTGTGGTCAATGCTAGCACCTCTGACGATTCAAAAGATTTTCTCTGAAATTGATTTTACTTAATCAATCTAAACAAGCTCGAGGCCTTGCGAGTTTAAAATGGATATTTTGATTTTTGGGGGTACTTTTCGCATATTGCGAAAATTCAATTTTTTTTTTCAGTGTGTTCCTATTACTAAAATATTGAAGTTAGACATTTTTTCCTCAATAAAATCTGTTCTTTAAAAACAGATTTTGAAATAAAGTCGTGTACAAAATTTTTGGAGTGTCTTCCTACTACAACAGTAGTCAAGATATTTTTTTTCTTAATATAATCTGTTGTTCAAAGACATCTTGAAAGTACATGTACAAATTTTTGAAAAATTGAAAACATTATAAGTGAAATATAGATAATTTTAAACAATCTTTAAACAATTATGTTCTCAAAAACAGTTACAAACTTTTTTTTATTTTCTCCTCATATGTGTCAAAGAATGGTATAAAAAGTGGTGTTGGTCCCATTTTCGGCAAACTCTGTATTTTCAAAAATCGCAAAAAATTAACGTTGCCGAAAGATAATATTGAAGAAAGAGATTTTTTGGCAATGAAATTTGTTCTAAAAAATTAGATTTATTAAAAAGGTAATGTAAGTAATAATCCTTTAAAAATTCCTCATAATTTTCAAACATGCAAAAAATTAACATTGTGAAACTACAATATTGATGCTAAAGAGTTTTAACTTTACTTAATAAAAAGTGTTCTTCAAATTAGATCTTTAAATAAAGCCAGGTACATTTTTTGGAAAATATGAGTAGTTTTGCTTAAATTTTGCAATTTTCGAAATTTCAGATGCAAATTTTCCTGCAATTTCTTGTATTTTCTGCAGAATTTTTCAGGAGTTATGTCGCAATACAACAGTGGGAACACTCTGACAAGGCTGTTTGATATTCTCAGAATAACTTCTCATTCTTGAGCGGTATATCTGAGTGTATAGAATGGAGTTTTGGATTGTCACATTTGTGTTGGAAGTATTACCTTAAAATGAATCAAGTTTTTGCACCTAATACACTACAATTGGTAATAGGTTTTACAAGTGATGCTGAGATGTGTTGATGTGGTCAGAAATTGCAGGATGATAATTTTACACAACCATTATTGAAACAAGAATGTACATGCTGATGTAGCACCATTATCCTGTCACATAATTACCCTACAAATTCTGTATGACTAACATTTTTGCTGTCTGAGATGTTTTAATTTTAGTGAATGAGGAACCTGAAACTTGTAACACATCAATTAATATCTTATATTTGTTGCAGAGCCACTTATAGTAACAAAAGGTAGTGAACCTCTTCATTCTTATGGACCAGGTGCTGAAGCTAGGATACGTCTTGGAGAAGGTCAGCATTCTCAGACAGGTGTGTATAACTACCAAATTGATTATTTCAAATAATGAACTTTTGGTGTCTGTAAAATGCCTGAGTAAAATCTCTGAGTAAATTAAATTATACTCGGACTTTCTATTAATAATGTACTTTTCTTCATTTTTTGAAAATTTAATATTTTTTGTTAATTATGTCTTTTTTTTTTTTTTTTACAGTAAATTCCCTGATAAATTCCCAATATTTTCAAATGCATTTGTATGATTATTATACTAAATTACATCAAAACCACTTATTAACATTTAGATTTTCAATGAAAGTCCAAAGTTCATTCTTCCAAGAATTTACTTTTATTAAATTAGTCTTTATTGATATATGTAAGTCATGTAATATAATATAGGCTCTATCGATGGAGTGCAATTTAAGGACTGTCATAACCACATTTAAAAAAATTAAGATCATATATTCTCTGTGTCTCTGTTGATACAAGCTGGAAACTTGGGTAATACAAGACAGAAACTTGCTTTAACCAGAAAATATCTCTGACCTGTTTAACCTGAAAATATCTCCTGTTAAATAGTATTTTACTCAGCATAAAATGGAATCTGTCTGACGCAGAAATGCAATGGTTTTCCATGACCTGCAGGGGAAAATTTTACTGTTCAATTTACAGAACTTTATAAAACAGAATTCCTGTGAATTTAATGCAATTGGCTAAGAGACGTGAGACTTTCTTAATGAAATGAATCATCTGCAAGCCTGTTTTAAATTCTTTATCCCTGTGACACATGATTTAGTCATGGCACCTGCACAATGGAGAGGAGCTTCAACTGTCAGCATAGAATTCGAACTTAGGATTGCATGTCTCTCAGGGCAGAGGCCATAGAGGCCTAGAGTCCATAGTGTACACTATAAAATTTTATCAATTGAATTACTAAATATGTGTAATTAAAAATTGTTGAAGTTTTAAGTGTAGTTAAACAACTTAACTTGACACTTCAGTGCAGTGACAAATCAAAGTATTGAAACTTTTCTGGATCTCTCTCAAGGTTTCTCACATTGGTTGCTGCTAATAAGACACCTGCTCAACTTGATGACTACTACCTTTAACTTGAAAACAGCCCTGAAGCTGAGGAAGAATATGGCCACTAGAAATATATATGCTAGATTCTAATAATCCTTTCCTTATACTATTTTTCTGGAAGCTACATCTACCTTGTCTTCCCTGTGACACTGTTGCTTCCAAGATTCAAACACTCAGTTCTTGCTCCAGTCCTAATCACTGGAAACTCATGCAAAAGTTTTATTTTCTGCTCTTGCCAGTGAAAATTAATGAAGAAACAATGGAAATAAGAGATTGCAGAAAAATAGTTACGTTAGTGGAGACACTTACGGTGAAAGGGGTATACAATAATTATTCTTACTGTGATTTATAGATATAAAGGGGTTAGGAGATCAGCCAAAGAAGGGACAAACTTTTCTAGATGTGCAAAATTAGGCTTTGCTACATCAAAAGTGTTTACTGGTGATATCATGGTTGTCCTGAGCAACATTCACCAAACGACAAAGACTGACATTTACAAAATAAGACCATATTTCAGTCAAATCATGTTACATGCCCACTTTCTCAGTATCTCTTCATTCTTAAAGAAACATCATTTCTTCTTGTTGTTGTTTTTTTTCATAGCACAAGATTCACGTCGAGGAGGAGGTATCACAGTTCCAGTTCCTGAAGGCCGAATGCGCCAGGATGAAGGACGACCACTAACTACTGTCGATTTGAATCCTGTGGCAGCTTCGCCCCCTCGCCCACCTGTAAGTCGGCCAATAGTCTCTGTGCCTCCTGTTCAACTAGTTCAAGTTTCTGCTCCAGCCATTTCAAGCACAAATCCATTCGAGGAGGATGAAAGTTATGATGAAGCCAAGAATCCATTTGCAGAAGACAACCCGTTTACTGAAGAACTGTCTACCAATCCATTTAGTGAAGATGATGATTATGATAAAAATTTGAATCCTTTTGAATCATAATTTAAATATTTTTATTGTGTATTATACAGTACTGATTGGAATAATTTCTGTGAAGATTTTTTTTATAATAAAAAATTTATATTCAATGTTCATGCCAAGTGAGACTATTAATGTAAAATCTTGACATTCTATTTAAAATGTATGAAGTGTCCTGCCAAATTAATCGATCTATCTAGAATGCGTGACCAATACATTTAGAGATCAAGAGAAGCATTTATAGCTTTTCTATCTTCTTTGTGATATATAAATTAGATTGTAATATAGCAGGAGTGTATATTACTATGTGATGAAAATAAAATGGAAAAGAAAGAATCTAAATTAAAAGAAAATTGGTATTACTCTAAAAGAATTTAAAATCGCTTATTAATATTGTATGGCTGCTCTTCTTGTAATGTTGAACAATAAACTGTGATAAATGATGTTGCTTATCATTGAGTAAAATTTTCATGTGCATCTTAATCCAACTTTTCATTCCGTATCTTCAAATTTCTTCACATTATCAATTGAACTGCCAATTATTCATCAAACTGCTTAACTCTGTGCTCACCATGACAATTACTAATATATTCTAAAACTCATTCCAAGAGGAAAGTAGAGGTGCTGCAACATAACATAGACTTTCTTCAAGTATCTGTAATAGTTACCTAACAATAAACAGAATTTTTTCCAGCCAAACCTTCGTTAGAGGAGACTGAAAATGAAGAACACTGAAAAGAGAATCAATTTACGAGTACCGGCATGCATAAAACTAATAATGCAGAATGTACATAATGGAATGTTCATATTTTGGAGTGGATCGTTTGTAAGTGTTAAAGAGTTGTTACAAGAGAGGGTGACAAGTTGGTTAGAAATGGCTAAAATTTGCAAACATAAATACTCAAATGACCCCTTTAATAGAATGCATGTCTCAGGCAAACAATCTAACATTTTTCTTGGATTTTATGCTTTTAATATTCTGTGCTAATCCCATGATTAGAACCTGACATTTTGGCAAAATACCTTTTTAATATTATTATGATTTTATGACTTTTAACTATAGGAATCACTTAATTGTAACTTCTGGAGTTGTTTTAGTAGGTTTGTGATGCTAATGTGAGAGCTATTTTAGTTTGTGATGCCTCTTTGTAGTATTTTGGCTTATTTTTGCCTTTCTCTCCTTTTTCATAATTATTTTCCTCTCTTTTCTCCTTTTTTTTTTCTTGACACCGATCTTGATCAAGCTAGAAACCTGCAAGCCTAGACAGCATAGAGGCACATTTGGATTTTATCTTTATCTGTAAGTCGAGGCTTTAGGCCCAGGTGGTCTTAAAAATATAAATGAGAAAGGAAGATGATACCTGTCAAGATTTTGTATTTTACATTGATGCTGACTCGCTTTATTTGTTCATGAGGTATTTCGTCCTACTTTTGACCAAGGCCTACAATCCTTTTTAAGGTAAACTCTCTATACAATGTATGTGATATATGATCAGTGCGGGCGATTACACAAGTGTAAAGAACAGACTCTTAGTTTTTTATACACATTGTACAATTAGTTATGTACTATTAGTTTTAAATGTGATTATATTATGTTTTCATTTATGCCATTCCAAAGGAAGTCCACGATAGCATTTCTTATAGACAGCATCGTGAGTGAAACAAATTTGTAGTCTTCATACTGAGCGTCATCTGCATTCAAGATCACAAAGAAAAGAATGTTCTTTCCATGGAAGTGCCAATAAAAATTTGAATAATTTTATATATTACTTCTTTTTAATTGTGATTTAAAAATAAATTTAAATTATACTGAAGTAGGAACGCAAAAAGACATGTAAGCAATAAGTTTACATGCCTTTTTGCATCCCTCCTTTAGCCAGAATAAATCCCTTTTTGCATGCCTACTTTAGTAACTAGTGGGGCTATAACAGCACAAACTTTCTCATGTTATTGAAAACAGCTACATAATATTGAAATATTTCATTTTCTACTCTACTAACACCTCAGCTATTACTTCTCAGCTAAAATGTCCAATTCAAACAAAGCGCTTTTGATGCATATCTGCATTCATTTCGATAGTCAGGAGTAGCAATCATTTCTTACTTTGACAAATGAAACAAACAGGAATAAATTTAACTGTTACAGTATTCATAGTAAATTATACAGAAGCAAGCAACGCACTGCTGCCAGCATAGGATTGTCAAAGCTATGTGTATTCGCTTGGCGAATAATATAAATTCTTGGCAAAATGGCTTTTGTGTTTATTTCAAAGATTTTATAAACAAGTGTCTGATCAAACTCGTCTAATATAATAAACATTTAAAATAATAAAATGACCTTAACTTCAATACCAAGAAAAAAAGTTTTTAAAAAAAAAAACCAAATTTTTTTTTTTTTAATTTTTTTTTATTTAAAAAAAGATAATCAATGTTCTACAATATTGCTTTATACTTGCTGAAATTTTCAGTCTGTATGGAATGTATTGCTGGTGACATGCTGAAATATGCTTAGATAAATTACTTTTTGTTCAGTGAAAATGCGTATGTTCTATACCTCGCAACATGGACAAAAAATATGGATTATCAAATCAAATCCTTTCTAAAAAGTTAATTTGGAAAAATACAAGCTTGAGTAAATAAAACGTCTGTATCACCGCCACCATCTCAACGTTCAACAACAATAAGCTTCTCAAATATCGCCTGCGGCATTATTGCGCAAATTTCAATTAAGCTTTGGAGATTGCTTGAAAGAAATACATCAAAACATTGAGAACACAAATTGTAGAATGAAGTAAAAAGTAAAGGTGCAAGAAAGTAAAAATAGAATTAATATTCACAATTTCAATAGTAAATTAATTATTTTTCATATCATTCATTCAATTTTTCTCATGGCTGGTTGGTGGGTCACCAGTATATATTTCATTCATTTCAAGCAGAAATTACCCAAAAACTACTCGTTTTTTCAAAAAATGTTACATGATCTTTTTAAAGAGTTAATTTTTGTACAACAGTCTTTGTCTGAGGCAAAAATCTCTATCTTCAATTTTGTAGTTTCGAATTTTTTTTTGCAATTTTCGAGAAAAAACGAGCCATACCCGAAAATGGGACCAGCACCATATTTTTTACTGTCTCTTATTACACGAGTGGAGAAAATTTATAGAAAAAATAGAGCGGTTTTTTGAGAAAAAAATTAAAAATTGCCTGAATTTCGGTCTTACTTGAAAACTACTCATATTTTCGAAAAGTTGAACATGGCCTTATTTCAAGGAAAGATTTTATTTAGGAAAAAAATCTCTTTTCTTCAATATTACAGTTGTAGGAAGACCCTCGAAAATAATTTGAATTTTTGTAAATTTCGAAAAATCGGGGATTTTAACGAAAATGAGACCTGCGCCATTCTCTTAAGCGTCTATTACTCTAACTGAGAACAAAGTTTCATCAAAAAATTGGATTTTTTTTAATGTTCGAGGGGCTTTATGTGAAATACCACCCCCCAAATTAATATATCGATTTCAAATTCCAGTGTCCGCGACATCAGCCACAACGATCTGGGAATATCAATTTTGGAGAAAATTGGTTGAACGATTTATGCGCTAGCGTAGTGCGACGGACAGACGTTTTGCCGTCAATATTTTTTTCGATATGAAGGGCGCACAAAACATGGGTTGGCTACACCACGTGTTAGATGATTTTATCTACGGGACAGACAAGCAACACTTGAGAAGACATCTTGTGGCATAAGATGACGGGTGACCGCAGTTGTATTCCCCATATATGTTGAAGTGTATTTGAGTGAATCTGTGCGTAGAAAGAAAAACGACAAAGAGTGAATCCACAAATGGAAATTTTCCGTGTGGACTGGCATTATTCTTGCCCCATCCTCTTGGCAGCTGCCAGTAACCGCCGCCCAAAGTACATTTTTTGACATTTTCTCAATTTTCCGGTTTCCTTATAGTAGAAGCAAAATGATTACTTTAGGAATTTAAAAAAAAAGTAAAGCCTACCTAAATAGCAATTTTTATGAAAACGTTTAAGCGTTACATAAAAATGCAAAATTTGAAGCTCTTTTACACAGAAACTTCTTGAGTTTTCGAAGAACTTCATTTAAAGTAATTTGAGGTACTTTAACTGACAAATGTTTACAAATCGCTGGAATGTGGATATTAACAGCGTGAGAGATATTAAAAAAAATACTGTATAATTTTTCAAGAAAACGAAAGAGTACAGCAAAATAAACTTTATATTATATTAAACAGTTCAATTAGCAATACACGGAAAAATTTTAAGCAAAAATTTGGAGTCATTTTGTGGAAAATGGCTTGTGAGCGTATCTGAAAATGCTGAGTTTTGTGTTCTTTTTAACAGAAAACTATTGAGTTTTCGAGAAAATTTATATGACATTATTTAAAGCACATGTACTCATAAATACAATGACGTGAACAAATTGCCGTTAATGTAAGAGACAAGAAAAAAAAATTTTTTTGTAATTCTCGAAGAAGAAAAAAACACCATTGAGCAATATGTCATTTTGTCATCTTAGAGGGTGCATTTAAAGCAGTTTCAAGAAAAACTTTGGAGCCGTTTTTGAGAAAATCTTGTTTTTCAAATACTTTTTTGGACTTCTTAAATATTAATTCTTCAACTTGCTTAAATATGTACTGAATATCAAAGAAATTCACCGCTCGCTTCAAACTGATTCAACGTCCATTCAGTCAGTTTTTCAGTCTAAAGATTTTTCATGATACTACTGCAATTGTAATAAAAACCGAGATATTGTACATATTTGAAACCATTTTAGATTTCAAGCCGATTCCTGATTGCAAAACGTTTATTTTAATCGCGATTAAAAAAACTAGCCGTAATAAACATAATTCTTTCCCTTCATAAAATAATTATTTAGTTTATTTTATTGACACATGTTTACATGTGCGCCCATGAGTTCGCTTTAAGGTGACTCAGGGGCGGCGTACCAGCTTCCCGTGTGGTCCCGGGTTCGATTCCCAGTCTAGGGAAAGATAGAGTTGTACTTTCCTTTAAATTCGTTTGTTTCTGTAATTGAGTGACGAAGAAAAGCTCAGGCAGACGAAATTTGCTATCTACAATGAAGGGAATACGTCATGTTCCCACATGTCCCTCTTACCGCCCACGCGTGGGAACTGAACTGGGCCTAGACATGGGGGACACCATTAGCTAGACGTCAAAGTCAGATATTCGACCCAAAATGCCAAATACCGCTACATACATATTTACATGTTTTATATTTTCATTTTCTTAGAACTCAAGTCACTAATCTAAAAAGTTCCCCATTTGGTGAACATTTGGCAATCCAATGATAATTAATTTTATACGTGCGAAATATATACTTGGAGTTGTGTGTTTACAGCTGCAAGATTATATTTTCGATGTCAACAGATGTTGATTTCGACAGACGTGATTCGTTGCTAATAAAATTTTACGTACATTTAGCACTCTCTCCACCAAAAGTTTAAAGAAAAAATTCGGAGCCGTTTTTGAGAAAATTATGTTTTTGTTATTTTTTAAATATTTTGACATATTGCATGCAATATAGTGTGAAAGGTACTAAAATTTTCAAAAAATGTACGTAACCTCAATGAAAGAACTATGGAGAAAAATTTTTACTTGAAAAAAATCTCTATCTCCAATTTTGTAGTTGGGGAAGACGCTGAAAAAAATTCAGACTTTTGAAGTTTTAGAAATTTCAGAGTTAACAGTAAAAAACGGACCAATGCCATCTTTATAAGTGTATTTTACTATATTCTTTCAAAAAATTTAAAGAAGGAATTTGAGCCAGTTTTATGAAAATTTTGAAAATGTCTGTGGGACTTCATGTAAAGTACCCTCAAATTTTAAAGAAAGTTTTTCAAAATCGCAAAGCTGCGAGTGGAGCCAACCAGGGAATATCCATTTTGGAAAAAAATCCTACGTATGGTTGAGACGCTAGTGGTGTTCGCAGACGAACGATCCATATGAGAAAAACACTTTTTCGACATCAGCATACCCCAAAACGTGCATTTCCGTTGAAGCCTCGAAACCGATTTTCTGCAGAATTACATAACTTTCTCTATACTAGTATATTACTCCGTATATATGTATACTCGAAAGTAACTAGAAATGCTACAGAATGGCACAGACTTTCTCGTAGTCAAGTTTTCTAATTTCCTTGGTGTGGACTGGCTTTATGGTCTTGGCCTCTGGCCAGCTGCCATCTATCGCCAAAAACAGGTTTTTTGATATTTTCTCAACTTTTCGGTTTCCAAATGGTATATCCGAAATATTACTTCACGAATATTAAAGAAGGTTAAAATCTCGTTCTAAATACCAATTTTCATTGAATAATTTGAAGCCGTTTTTAAGAAAATGGCGTTTATGCATTGCGAAATTCGAAATTTGAAGCATCTTTTCACAGAAATTTTTCGAGTTTTCGAAAAACTTCATTTGAAACACATTAACTTGCAAATGCAACGGTGTTTACAAATTGTTAAAAAAGTTCATATTTGCGCTGTAGTGATATTTTAAAAAAATTACATTTGTGTAATTTTTTCAAAGCGAAAGGAATATAGCAAGAAGAATGTTACATCATATTGAACATTGCAATTGGCACTATCCGATGGGAAACTGAACAAAAGTTTGGAGCCATTTTCGGGAAAATGACGTTTGAGCGTTTCTGAAAATGCGTAATTTTGATCTAATTTTAACAGAAAAGTGTTGATTTTTCGAGAAACTTTATATGACATTATTTAAAGCACATGCACTCATAAATACTATAATGTAAACAAATTGATACTAATGTAAATGTTAACGAGAGAACGAAATGAAAAAGAAGAAAGAAGAAATAAAAGAAGTCATCTTCGTCAACATATCAGCTTTATTAAGGTAGCCGGCTTTCGACGGCTTTGCCGTCATCGTCAGTCTCGGTGCTGTCGGCAAAAGTCGAGCGACTTTTGCCGACAGCAGCGAGACTGACGATGACGGCAAAGCCGTCGAAAGCCGGCTATCTTAATAAAGCTGATATGTTGACGAAGATGACTTCTTTTATTTCTTCTTATAAGAACGTCAACAACATCCAATCAGAATTCCCACAACGAAATAAAATATTACATTTTTGTATTTTTTTATAATACAAAAGAAAACAGCGATATGGCGTCTGTGTCATATTACAGAGTGTATTTAGCACTTTCCATACTAAAAGCTTAAAGAAAAAATTTGAAGTCGCTAAAAATATTGTTTTGAATTTTTTAAATTGCAAATATTGCGCAAAAACTACTAAAATTTTCAAAAAATGTACTTGACCTTAATGAAAGAATTAATTATGGACAAGACATTTTATTTTAAGGAAAATCTTAAATTTTGTAGTTGTAGGAAGATGCCGAAAAAAATCATACCTTTGCGATCATACTTTTGAATTTTTTCTCCCAAAAATCCACCGTTTTTGCGCGAAGCATTACATAACTTTCTCTATACTCCGCAGGTACGTATGTATACGAGAAAGTAACTGGAGGTGCTAACGAATGGCACAGACTTTCTCGTACCAAATTTTTCTAATTTCCTTGGTGTGGCCGGGCTTTAAGGTCTTGCTCCGTTCTCAGGCCAACTGCCGTCTATCAACGCCCAAAGTACTTTTTTTTTTTTTTTTTACTCTTTCACAACTTTTTCCTTTCCTAGTAGTACAACCGAATTATTACTTCAAGAATAATAAAGAAGAGTAGAAACTCGTCCTAAATAGAAGTTTTCATTGAGAAATTTGTAGCCGTTTTTGAGAAAACGGCGATTAACCTTTACTGTAAATGCGAAATTTGAAGCTTTTTTTTTCGGAAATCTATTGAGGTTTCGAAGTAAATTAATTAGCTTTATAATACTTATTTATAAAGTATTTTGGCGAAGTATTTAAATAGTAAATTTAAAGTATTTTGCCCAACACCGGTTATGAGTTATAAGAAAATGACTGGGATATGTTATTTCGGAGAGAAATTCTGGTATAAAGAGTATTACATAACTATTACTGAAGGCGAGAAAGAACTTGCGTCTTAGTACCACTAGTTTACCATGATTTGACGATGTTTTTACAGCCGGAGGCCTTTCCTGACGCCAAATACAGAGGATTCATAATCACATTACACATAGCCAACACACACAAAATCATGAAACACGCACAACCATACCAGAGGCAGGATTCGAACACACAATCCTTCGGTCCGAGACCGCCAAGGCACTACTGCCTTAACTGTCTCGGCTACGCGGATCGGCAGTTTTCTTTCATTTACTATTTCATATTATTTTAACTTTTTCGAAAACAAACGTACGAAGTTGGAACAGTTTTAGAAGGCGAGTAGGTAGCAAAAATAAAACTGTCTGGTCATATGACATACAACTTAGAGGAACAACTCAAACTTGTAACATTGAAATATAACAACGCTTCGAGTCAATAACCTTGAGAAAATTTGTAAATGCCCCGTGGTATGTAACGAACACAATAATACACAAAAGACTTCCCGATCCCAACAATAAAAGAAGAAATCAACAAGTCCAGTGCAAAATACCTACGACGACTACAGAACCATCCTAATGTTCTAGCCATCAACTTACTAGACAATAGTGACCCACCATACGACTTTGACATCATACTTTAGACCTTGCATATCGGCTATAAATTGTTCATATCAGAAATTACGTGTTCTGTGTATTTATTATTGTATATTTATCAAATATGTTTAATGCAGCTTGATAACTACTGAAAATTTGATATTAGTGGACTACGATCAATGGACTTCTAAGAACAAATTTATGCAGTTTTGCCACATGTTTGTTCGCAAAACAATTACAAAATAAAATATGAAAAAGTCAAGAATTGCATTTTTAGCAAAAATTTATTAGGAAAAGTGTGTTCATTGTTGCCAGCGCCCATTGACTGAGATGTGTTGATATGGACAGGAATTGCTGTGCAATGATATTACGTAACCGTTACTAAGGGTGATAAAGTACGAGCTGTTTTAGCATCGCTAGTTTTATTTTTCAGACCCCAAATATCTTGATGGATATATCAACCAAGCATTTCGATTTTAGTAGGGAATTGAACTATTTTTCTACATGGAAAATTGCAGCAGTTTTAGAGCAACTTTAAGCTCAAACGTTTTTGGAAATGTGCCATTTTTAGTTCCCATATACTCGCCTGTGGATTAAAAAAAATTAGATACTTTGAAACGTATGTTTTAATAAGCCTATTAAACAATGAAATACGTTTATAACTTAAATTTTAACGACGTGAAAGATGTTTAAACAAAATACGTTTGTGTAATTTTTGAAAAATTAACCCCCGTCAAATAATTTAAAGAAAAAATTCATTGCCGTTTTTAGAAAAATATTTTTTTAATGTTTGTAAATATTCCATGTTTCACTCTAAATTGTGGGGAAAATACTAACATTTTTAAAAAGTGTACTGGTCATTATGAACTAATTGTGGAGAACAAACTTCATTAGAGGAATATATATATATATATATATATATATATATATATATATATATATATATATATATAAAGTTGACGCACACGGTATCACTAATCACAACTGTATATAGTACTATTGATTGATTAGTGACATCGTGTGCATCAACTGCTAAGGTCATTAATCCCGTAAGTGTAGTTCATGCGTTTTCCTCTAAAGGTTGCGGTGATCTTTCTCCGCTGGATGGAAAAATCCGGCGCCGACCTACCGTCGGTAAACACGGTTTCTCTCAAACAATAATCTCCCACCCGATGGGTACCGCCCCAGTCGGGAGAAGCTCTAAGCCCGACGATTGTGGTAGTGTGCTTGTAAGTGTAAGTGTAAGTGTGTAAGTAAGGGGTGAGAATAGGATAGTGAAGAGGAAAGAAAGATTGCGCGCGGTCCGTGGTTCGGTTGTTAGAGTTCTGCTACGGCATTCACCTGGTATTGACCGGAGAAACCACGGAAACTACCGATCAGAGCGCAGCCGGCTGCTAGAATTCTCCTCCAGACCGCGACTGAATTCGACGGTAAGAGACGATTCAAAAATGTCACCAACTTTTGCACATTTCTAAAATCCTAGCAGGAGAAATCGAACCTACACCATCTTTATAAATATATTTCACTGTAGTCTTACAAGAAATTTGAAGAAAAAAATTAGTCTTTTTGAGAAAATTTTGAAAATGTTCTATGGGTTTTATGTAAAATAAACCCCAAAATTTTAAGATTTTTTCCAAAATCGCTAGCTTCAAGTCGGAACAGATCGGTAGAGGAAGATTAATTTTCAAAAATAATTCTACGAATAGGTTAGGTGCAAGTGTTGGTTACTCGCAGACGGACAGGCGTTTTGGAAAAAAAAACTTTCTTTTTCAGATTTAAGGGACTACAAATCGTCGATTCTTACTACTATAAGTATTAGATAAAGTTATCAACTACATGTTGAAGCAAGAAAATTCCTCTTAGTTGTTAGGGAGCCACAAAATGGGTGTGAAAAATCCGCACATTTTACTGTATCAATATATACCATTCTATGCAGTACGTATAATACTCTGTGTATACGAACGTATACAAGAAAACAAAGGGGTTTCTGAACCTCAAATATGCAAGAATTTAATTTAACCTATAATGTGTAATTTAACGGGGGTAATGTGCGGGCAACCCGCGGGACATCAATGAGAATTGACTGACGGGGTTGCCTATGAGCGCCTGGTACTCCAGGTGAAACTATATCAAGCGTTGAGATCAACTGTTGAGTTTTGCCAGCTGTCATCTACTTTTTTTTAATTCTTGATTTTTCGGTTTTGTAATGGTAGAACAGAATTATTACTTTAAGAATATTAAAGAAGAGTAAAATCATCCTATGGAAATTTTCGTTGAAAAATTTTGAGCCGTTTCAAAAAAATTTATTTTTAATTTTGCATGACCCCTGAAAAAATTAATTTTAGAACTTTTTTTTTTCTAGAAAATCCAGAAATTCAAAATCCCAATTTTTTTTTCTAGAAAATCCAGAAATTCAAAATCATCCTAATGTGCGTTATGGCATGGTCACCCCCCCTTAATGTGAAAAAAACGTTAATTTTAGATTCAAGAACTATTTTTTTCCTAGAAAATTCAGAAATTCAAAATCATCCTAATGTGCTTCCTTGCGTTATGGCATGGTATGGCCTGATATCACGCGCGCATCCATTCCTCCTCCCCCATTTCAGAGCAGCTGAATAAAGTGCCGAGATCATCAATACGGGAAAGTCAGGTGGGGATCGCCTGAGCAATGAGAATATGGCCTGCAACCAAATTAAAGGTTTGAAGTGTGGCCTGTGAGGCCTTGGAAATTGGACACCCCTGGATTGGGTAATAGTGGTGTTCATAGACAGACGGATGTTTTGGAATAAACACTTTTTCGTTATCAGAGGACCCCAAAACGTGTATTTCCGTTGAAGTGTTGAAATGGATTTTCCGCAGCATTACATAACTTTCTCTATACTACGTATATTACTCCGTATAAACGTACGTATACGAGAAAGTAACTAATGGTGCTATAGAATGACACAGACTTTCTCGTACTTATTTTCCTAATCTATTTCGTCTGGACCGGGAGCGGTAGCTCAGTGCATCAACTGATGTCACTGCAGCGCCTCTGACCGGGAGGTCCTAGGTTCGAGTCCTGTCGGCGGCAGGATTTTCGACACTAGCTTTTCAGCTAGGTTGAGTTCAGTCGCTGTCTGGAGGAGAATTCTAGCGGTCGGCTGCTCTGATCGGTAGTTTTACGTGGTTTCTCCGATCAACACCAGGCGAACGCCGGAGCAGTACTCTACCAAATGAGCCACGGACCGCGCGCGATCTGTCCTTCCTCTTCTTTGTCCTATCCTCTCCCCTTACACACTCACACACATGCACTACACTACCACATATCCCGTGAGACGGGATATGTCGGGAGCTTCGAGCTTGTCCCGGCTGGGGCGGTGCCCCGCTGGTGGGAGAGTCCTGGTTAGAGGGAAACCTCACTAGCCGACGGTAGGTCGGCGCCGGATCTCGCCATCCAGCGGGGGAAGATCACCGCCATCTCCCGAGAAAAACATGCACTACACTAACAGGACCAATAACCAGAGCAGTTGACGCGCCCGGAAACATGAAAAAATCAATCAATATTTCGTCTGGGTTTTCGTTTTTATCCCCATCTCTCTTCCCGGCTCCTACTTATCGGCGCCAAAAAAATGTCGCAATTTATTAATTTTTCGGTCCCCTAGTTGCAGAATAGACCCTGTGGTGCTGCAACAACCCATTTTCCCGCTTAATTTATAACTTGTAATTTTCGACAATTGAGAGGGTTCAACGAAAATGAAGTCTGGATCATGCCCTTGAAGTGTCCTTTGTGGTTCCATCCGAGGAAAAAAGTTAAAGAAACGTTTGAAGCCGGTTTTGAGAACGATAATTTAAATTTCCCTTTACTTCAAGCATATCTTCAAACACTCTGAAACGGAAAGAAAACCTTGACTAATCACGAACTTTTAACTACAAACGATTCAAAAATGATGAACGCAAAATATTGCTACATCATTCACTATGAACGTTCACATTTCTCAACTACCGGTACTTACCTTTTAGCAGTTTCTCTTCAAGCAATTTAAAGGCTGACATATTACACACTGCAGTAATGAGTACATTTTTCGCAACCACAAACAGCATACGGACGATTTCAGAAATAAAATTATTCCAATCGATGCACTTGAAATACAATCACGACGTAAGTAATACACAACGATGACACTTAAAACTACAACACTAGTAGGTATTACGTCTAACACACACACATCAATTTACACGTAATATTATTTCAATATTTCACAGATAAATGGTTGTCCCGGTCGTAATTTCGAATTGCTCGAAACAAACACATAGTATAATAACAGCATTCTTGTCATGATAACCAATTTCAACACAAACCACTTGCATATTCTGCAATCGGCGAATATAAAAAATTTACATTTGCGGTAATACAAAAATTTGAGAAAATGTTGTAAAACAAAATCTTTAGAAAACTATTCAATTGACGCGATGGTTTTACTTTCCGTTTTGTGCAATAGATACTTTTTATTTTGTGTGAGTAAACAATATCTCGGCCAAAATCAAGCTTTCGGAATATGGGAGAATTCTTTTCCATTGTGGAGAATTTCGGGGAAAAGTTTGTTTGAAAGTTTCAGAAAATTCGCCACTTTTAGTTCTTTTATACTAAAAAACTTATGGACATTTCAAAAACCACCATTAAAATACTTTGAATCTTATGTGTTGACAAATGCATTGAATGATGAAATACATCTGTAATGAACATTTTAACAAGACGAGGAACAAAAATTTAAAATATTACATTTTGTATATATATATATATATATATATATATATATATATATATATATATATATATATATATATATATATATATATATATATATATATATATATATATATAAAAAAAAGAGGAAAATTATGTTTACGTCATCGCATAGAGTCCATTTAACACTATCTCTTCCAAATGTAAAAAAAAAACTTTGGACCATTTGAGAAAACATTGATTTTGTTAGTTTTAAAAATTTCATGTATTGCATGTAAAATTGCAGGAAAATTAAAAGTTTTAAAAAAATGTGCATGACCTTATTGAAAGTTGGAAAACAAATTTCATATGAAGGAAAAATCTCTATCTTCAATTTTGTAGTTGTAGGAAATTTAATTATTTAATTTGTTAATATTTTAATCATTTAGTATAAGACTTAATGAAAGGAATTATTAAAGAAAATATTGGAAAAAAACAACACACACACACCACACATTAGTGTTATGAAACTTAATAGCAAACTAACATCCCCCTTACCCCTAGGTAATGCAATGTAATGCTGTCTCAAACCCTTTTCACCCTCTTTAGAGTTACATAATTTATGGATGACCCCTAAGGCTCCCAACAACCTATTCTATATTCCATTTAGGGACAAACAAATGATAATTAAACTAATTCTCTCGCTTTCACTTATTCTTTTTAAATATGTGTATGGAGAAGTATAACGACCTACAGGCTTCTCCTACAACAAAACTGAAATTATTTTCCAACCCAATTTCCTGGCAAAAATAATTCCCAAAAGATTTTCTGTTGAGAAGTACATGTGTAATATTATTATCAGAGGCAGCTGGGGTAATTTGCTCATGCCCTGACAGAATTGAGACCTCAAAGTCTTTTTTATATTGAAGACAACTAAAATTTAGTTACGTCTAATTCAAATTAATATCTGTAAATTATTTCTGTTGCATGGAGAAATGAATACTGTTTATGTATTGAAGGGGGAGGGGACTTTAGCTTGAAATAACAGCACCTCAAGTTTTCTCTGGACGCCTGTTTTCAAACCAATTAAAATAAATTGTTTATAAATATGAGTTGTAGTTACAATGGCAAAACAAACAACAAACTAAATTTATCGTATATTAAGACCTGTTCATTGTTTCAATTCAGAAAATATTTTTTACTTCATAATTGATTCAAATCAGCGTGATAAATGTTAAATTAATACAGAACTGAACATTGCCTCAAATAAAATTACTTTATCAACCTATCTGGCCCAAAATACAAATCCAACTAATACATCACTTACCAACATACAGTTTTTGTTTCATTGCAATTTTATTCATTTATTGATTTTCATTTCAGCCGTACATAAATTAAAAACTCAACTTAATTTATTAAAGTTAAAAGTGTAAAGACTAGTTTTCACGAAACGCTTTATTGAAGCGACAAGTGAAGAACGTAATAAATTTCCAGAATATTTGTAATGCGCGCGTTTCTTTGATGCACCGGAAATCCGTACGCATGTCTAAACAGCATGCCAACGACTCTTGTCTCGAAATACAGACGCAGGGCGCGTTCTGAAGATGAACGCAATGTACTGAAAATAATTCCTATCCTTAAAAGGCTTGAAAATTGAGCGTTGAAGTACTTTGAGACCTCTTGATTCTCTATCAATTACTCGCTCCTATCTTCTTTCAAAAAAGATTAAAATAATGTGAAAGATATGATGAAAGAAGTCAATAGCCAGCAGACAAATTTAAAAGACATTTGTTTTCGCTATTTTTTTCAATTAAATGTGTATAAAACGTTTACTTCAACAATAATAAAAGAAAACAATTGTTTCATTTGCATATAAATATTCTTTGGGGATTTAACAATGATTTAACACTTCGAACAAAATAATTAATTGCACGAGCTGATATTCGTTATAGTTCTTTCTATTTTAATATATTTTACGATTCGGAATGAGTGTATGTGTGTTAATACTATGCCTTTCAATGAAACTTGCCAAGTAATGGGTGTGCGTAGATTTCTGAACTTTCTCCCGTGCCCATCACCATTACGGTCAAAGATCTTTCGTTGTGAATACGATGTGAATGTACCTTTTCGGCCAGTTGCATTTAAATGGTGTACTAATAAGATTGTGCCCAATTAGTGAGGTCATCGGTTAAACTAATTGTCATGTTTTAGTGTGTTCGTAAGTGTTACGGAAAGAATCAGTTGACGTCATTTTATTTGACTCTCGTGCAACACCGGCATTTTGAACTGAAGAAGGTTGGGTATTGAATTTAGTTAAAAATGGCGTCAGATTCGCAAATGAAGAATAGGATGCAAGTTTTCAAGAACAAAGGGAAAGATCAAGATGTGAGTAGATCGTACACAATTGTTTAATGTCTATACATTTTATTTTTTGTGTTGTTTGATAAAGGAGCATGTGTTGTAATTGTTTCGGGAGCATGGCGTGATCTGGTTAGGCGAGCATGCCATGGTATCACGAGATCTGTAAGAAAGTATTTTATAATTGACTGGGGCCAAAAGTTTAATATTTCGCCTTGTTCAGGAATCTAGAACATTCGATTATACCGAAATATTGCAGCATTGAGGTGCAGCACTCTTGTAGTATATAACCCATATATTAGCTGTGGCACCTGCAGGTGCTCAGATCTCTTTGTTTTAGAATGGTGAATTTCCCACGATCACCTTGTAAAAACGATGAAGTGTTTCGTAAGATAGGGGATGTCAGTTTGCATTCAGCCTGCACATGCAAACGTATTTATATTTTTTGTCTGTTATGTTATATTTTTTTTATTTTCTGCATTGTTTTTAATTGAAAAGACCTTTGAAATAAACAGTTTTTTTAAAAGTGGCAAAATCTTTAAATGTTTAATATTAGCATGTATATTTGATTCTCAAGGTAGTGGCAAAAATCTGTAGTGCATAAACTGTATTGAAATGTAATTTTGTGTTTAACTTTTCATTTGTATGTTCAAAATTATAAGTAAATTGTAATGTAGAGCTGGAATTACTTGCTCAAAATTTGTCTACCGTAAAGACGTAAAATGTAGTGTTCATGGTTTGTAGTATAGAGCTTTTGCAATAATTTTCTTCTTTTCCAGAAAATTTTAACTTGTTTATGATATGAATGCCAAAATATGTTTGATTAAGGTTTGATTATTTTTTTAATGTAAATACAGGAAATGAGGAGGAGAAGAAATGAAGTGACAGTAGAACTCCGTAAAAATAAAAGGGAGGAAACCTTGCAAAAGCGGAGGAACGTGCCCATTCCAGATTCAACAGGTATGTATGCGTTTTTTATAAAAGTAATATTCCCAGGTAATTTTCAAAATCTAATGTGTTGTTTGATTTTGCAGATGAGGAAGAAGTTGATAAACCAGTTACTGCAACAAGTTTGAAGCAATTAGTTGCAGAAGCCGGAAGTGACAATCCAGCAATCCAGCTTAATGCCGTCCAGTCTGCACGCAAACTACTGTCTTCAGATCGAAATCCTCCTATTGACTCTCTAATTGAAAGTGGAATCCTTCCCATATTAGTTCGCTGTTTGGAATGTCATGAAAAGTATGTAAAGAAAATGGAGAATGAAAGGACATTATTAGATTATCATGAATTCTGTATTTAATTAATTTTTATCTGAAATGACGTTGGCTATCTTTGTATCAATGTTTTTTAATGATATTTATTTGGGATAAATTGTGGTTTTAGTTTTTGATTCAAAATTTTGTTGTAGCCCATCTCTTCAATTTGAGGCTGCATGGGCGTTGACAAACATTGCTAGTGGAACATCTCAGCAGACTCAAGCTGTGGTGACAGCTGGAGCTGTTCCTTTGTTTTTGAATCTGTTGTTATCGCAGCATCAGAATGTTTGTGAACAAGCTGTATGGGCTTTAGGTACGAGAAAAAGCGGATCTATTATATAGATATCAGAGGTATTATAAAGTTGTATTTGAAACAGGAGTTAAATAACAAGTCTTTGTATTTTAGGCAACATCATTGGCGATGGACCTCAGCTGCGTGACTATGTGATTAGTCTTGGAGTAGTGCATCCTCTTCTAACATTTATTAAACCGGAGATACCCATTAGTTTTCTTAGGAATGTGACTTGGGTTATTGTTAACCTTTGTCGAAATAAAGATCCTCCTCCTTCTGTTCACACTATACGGGAGATTCTTCCTGCACTTAATATGCTAATTCATCACACAGATATTAATGTAAGTCCTATAATGTCGTGTATGCAATCTTATTTTATTTGGTTATTTATATTTATTTAGTAATAAAATAAATGAATTTCAGATTTTGGTGGACACTGTATGGGCGTTGAGCTATTTAACTGATGGAGGGAATGATCAAATTCAGATGGTAATTGATAGCGGAGTGGTGCCAAAACTAATTCCTCTTCTTTCCCACAAGGAAGTGAAGGTATGAATGTTTTATTGTATGTAAAGGTGAATTTCAAAACGGCAAAGAGGTAGAGCAGTGAAATTAACATTTTTAGTTTTGTTTGTGTGTTCAGTCAAGATATGTGAATTTTCCTAGTTGATTTGCTTGCTGAATCCTGCGAGTTTGAAATGTATGCTATATATGCAAGCGATGTATGTGTTAACAATACATCCAACTCTCCTTTCCTGACTCACTTGTTTCTTGATGAGGTGATACGTTGTGAATTGTGTAAAATGCTTTTTGGTAAATGCCCAATATTGTGTTGAGCCAAATTTTCCTGACTATTGCCTTTGCTTTTTTATCTAGTGGACGGTGTTAAAGCGGTTTTTCCCTGTAGATTTGGATGACCCAATTTGAATGGAATAATTTGTGTAAACTATCCGGCACTTGTGGGATGTTTATACTTCAAAAGCATTCTAAACTAGTTATGGAATCAAAAGATAAACGTGAGCTAATTTTCTCTGGCATTGACTGATAGTTGCTAAGATATAAACTGAAGATCCTATTGCAGGAAGTTCCACTTTTCTGACAAATTTCTGTAGTTAGAGAGAAAAGCTATGTTTTGTTTCATCAAAATAATAATATGTATATATCCATATCCATTGAATTTTCATTTCAGTTATGTGTTCTGTGGACAGTACCACTGTACTATTTACCAGAGGCAGGAGATAATACTGGGTCTTTATTGTAACTCGCAATCCACGTCTGGAAACACTATCTCTGGTTCTGGCAGTTTGGCAGTGCATGAAATACCTTCAGCATCCCTTTCACTGTGTGACCCCCCTCCCGGCCATGTGCCCTCAGATTTTGAGCTGAGAGAATGTGTCTTAATTCTAGTTGGTAGAAAGAGAAAGCACTTATTGTGTCCTTGTGACTTGTCAACGTGCTGCAGCCACTACACTGAGAAGAGTAAATGTCTTTCTCTTGGTAAATGGTGGTCACTTTGAGCATTTACTCAAAGGACAGTCTCATTAAATAATAATGATTGTTACATTTCTGTTAATAAATCAATCATAAGTTTCCTCCATATCTTCAGTATTACAGTTTTGTTTGTTAAGCAAACTGGACAGAATTGCATAAAGAGAGGTTTTGTTTCCCCGCTCGTGCCTCAACCCACCCCACCCACTCTGCAGTGTGAAAAGATTCTGGCTTGTGAGAGGCGTAGCTGCTTGCCTAAGCTCTTGAATCGGAAAAGCACAGAAATAGGAAAGTTGCTGCAGCTTATGACCTGACAGTCACCTCCTCTGCTGTCTCAATGTGTCAGGCCCCACTGTCTTAAAAGGTGGCTTGCCAAATTTCCAAAACAAGAAAAAGTGCTCTCAGACATAGGTTATGAGTTAAGCTAAAGACCCTGTATTTGTGAATCTTCATAGTTACGTGTTAGTAAATTGTTTATAGCTTAATGTTTTGAATTTGTCATCTTAGACATGTTTCAACTTGCAATTGCATCATCCATTTGTGTTGTAAAAGCATCAATCAAGTGTGGTTCCATTGTGTAGCCTTCAGAATTGGTGATAGAATAGTAGTTTGAGTCAAGGCCAAAATGTAAATGTTTTTTGATGATGTGAGTTGGTAACTGTTAGTTAAGATGATGTAAAGTTGGTGACTATTAATAATAAAAAAAAAACTTTTACATTTTAGCTGAATAAATACTTTTGTACATTTTTTCTCTTACAGTAGCTACTTCTAAACCAATAAAATTAAGTAATACAATTTAATTTAAAAACTTCCTTTCTGCTATCTGTATCTACAACTTTTTTGTATTTGAAATGCAAATATTGATACTATGGTAATTGTTGTAATGTTCATCAGTCACTAGTTGAATGTTAGTAGTCTGAGAAATGTGTATCTTGTTTTGCACAAGATACCTGTGAATTGTTAGCAGACTATGAAAAATCTTGAACAGCTTTAACTCTGTGCAAGGAACACTTAAAACACTACAGAAATTTTTACTTTTGGGCAATACATATTGGTTTTGGAGAAAGAATGTGTGGTTTGTTCATTAGTGCTCATATGCAGGTAAACCTATTCTATTCAGACTTGTGTGCAATTATTTAAACACCAATTTCTGCCAAATCATATTGAGTAGTATAGAAATGATTCACCTTCATTTCACAAACCTGGGTTAGCTTGTGTTGGGGTGTAGTACTCGTTATTTTTCTCATTCTGCCAACTGGAGATTGTTTGGAGGAAAACAATGTATTTATGAAGCTAGAATGTACATTTCAAATCTATTCAGAGAAATACTATGAACATAAATTATTATTTTAAGAGTCAGTGTATTGCAAATTTAGTTGAATGTGAAAAGTGTGGGTACTTTAATGATTCAGGATTGTGGGCTCTGTTTATCTTCAACTTGCATGGCCTCACTTTGAATTTTTCTGTTAAAGAATTTGTATTAATATTTTCACGTGCTATTTGATATTTGTATCAATTGTCACAAGATGATCTTTTGTGTCAAAATTGGAAGAAACTAAATTTCTCAAGATCCCTATCCCTAACATCACTCTTTCAACTGTCACTACTTTCACATAAATTGGTGCTTGGCTCATGAAGCTGTCAGAAGAATAAGTTAGACACAGCAATGCAATCTTCAGTGCTGCTCAACTGTCTAGAACTGTTTTAGAATCTGACAAAATCCACTGGCCTGAACCAAGCATGTGTGTTCATTTATTGGAAATCCATTGCCTTCTAACAAGTTTTCTTTGCTGAATGCAACAGTTATCGTGAAGCAAAATCTTTGACCCAATTATATACAAACTCAAGAATGTTTAGCAAAGTTTCATCGTATACCAGCAAGAACTAAATTAGTTTGAAGTTCACCAATTCATGTCCTGTTGTTGGTTCCCCACTTTTTGCTCTTGAACCACTAATAGTAGCACTAAGCAGTAATGTGATCTGTTGGCTGAGAGTTTGATGGTAGAGAAGGTCATAATGTGGGGTTAGCATGCTTTCCATATTTTGAGCATGCTCTTGTAGAGAATTAAATCGAAGTGGAGAGATTAGATATTTTTCTTGATTGTGGTTACTTAACCTTGTTTTTTGAAATATACCATGAAATTCTAGACTGAGTTGTTAGGAAAATTCAAGTATTAATTTCTTTTACATTGTTTCATAAACATTCTTTTGGACATAATATTCGTTGACAGTGCAAAAATGGAGAAACTACGAATCAAGAAGATATTTGCCCTCTTCGTTCTTGTGAACAAATGTGTAGATCCATATACTAACTAATCTGTAGATAATGCTGCCTTTGTGCTTGGTAATAATAATTCTAAAATGCTTTCATATTAGCAAATTTAAAACTTTTATTTCTGGCGTTAGTTGCATCACTTTAGCAAATCAAATACTCTTCAGCTTTTAAGTGATCAGCATTTGCAATCTCAGTATTCAGAATTTTTTGAGATGAGTCACTAGGATTATATGAAAGAAAAGCATAATCTAAAATTGAATTAAAAAATATATATACTAATGTAAATATAGTAGTTACATGAGTTTTCAATGACATTGTTTAAGAAATTTTAAGGTACAATAAAATATCACATTTCAAAATAGTGATCCCTTTAATTTATGACAACCATGTGTATCTTTAAAATTTAATTATATTTTTTTCAATTAGTTTCATTATTTTGAGAACATATTTTATTCTGATCATCAGGTGACTAATTGAAAAAATATAATTTCATTTGAAATTGCAGTTCTCTATGGACAAGGTTGTCAAAAATAAAGGGATCATATATTGAAATTTGATGTGAAATGATTTCCAAAATAATGAAAAACGTGCAGAACAGTAAGAGTATAACAAAATCGTGAGAGCATCACATTATTTTCTTACAATTAAATTATGTGCCATTGAAGCAAGTAGATTCGTAAGAAAAGCTTTTCCAACGTATTCATTGCAGGATCTACATTACTTAAACATGAAATTATTATTTATAGTAGTTCCAAAAAGTGCTATTTCAATTTCTCAAATTGGATTTAAAAATTGTTTTTGTAAGGTCTCGGTTTTAGGTCAATATGGTTGGATGTGAAAATAAGAGAGATAAATAATCCATTGGGTAAATTTTGTGCTCGTAACCAACCATTAGCACAACTTCTTGCTTTGGACGTCTTGGTCATCCCAAACAATTAAATATTGTATGAAAAGTGTTGTGTGTGTGTGTTTTTTTTTGGTAGAATCGTTTGATTAAATTTAATAATAATTTTAATAATTGTAAATGATCATTGTAATGTGAAAAATATAAATTGAGTGATTGAATTAATAGAAATTAGGATGTCTTTCAATTAAATTTAGACACAGGAGTTTAAAACTTCAACAAAACTTAAATTTTAATGTTATGCTGAAAGCTCATATTTCATGACAGTGAAATTTTTACCTGCAAATTATTTTATAAAACTAAAAAAATTGTTTAAAACTAAGTTTGTTTAATATTCATTAAGAGGGTGTTTCTCTATAACAAAATTGTATCTCCATTGAGGTATTGTAAGGGGTTGAAGGAAACTAAAATGGTTTTTCAGATGTTGCTGATGAGTTTCTTTGAACATATTTGTTAATTTCTTGGCTGAGAGGCCAGTTTTTTGTAAAGGTATATTTGCTGATGTTTGTTGTAGGCTATCTCATTTAGCATATGCCAGGAATGAAAGTAGAAAAAAAAACTGATTCAATTATCACATCTCCAACACAATAAAAAGGTTCGATAATCTAATTGCATGAACTCTTGCTTTGTAGGTTCAGACAGCAGCTCTAAGAGCTGTAGGTAACATAGTGACAGGCACTGATGAACAGACGCAGATAGTGTTAAACTGTGATGCACTGTCTCATTTTCCTGCTTTACTTACTCATCAGAAAGAAAAGATTTGCAAGGTTGGTATAAACTTCAAATAAGGTTGAAGTAGTGAAGTGTATAAATTATTGTCACATGTTTTCTTGTTAACAGGAAGCAGTGTGGTTCCTCTCGAACATCACAGCAGGTAATCAACAACAGGTTCAAGCTGTCATTGATGCAGATCTGTTGCCAAAGATTATTGGCAATTTAACCAAAGTAAGTATGATTAAACAAGCCAAATTAATGTTAATGCTCTTATGAAGATATAATATTTGTAATTAATCTTTCAGAATTTATTGAACAGATCATTTATGTTTATTTTAATATCAATTGAAATAAAGCAACACACCTTCTGCATGGAAGGGAGGCACTTGTGACATGAGGATTTTCATTAAAATATGGTTTTCATTTCCATCTTTTAAACAGTAATAATTTCAGGTTTCCCCACTTGTTAATCAAGAAATATATTGTAATAATTTACTGGGTTTTATGCTGTGTGTGTAATGGAGAAAAACACTTGCCTTGTACATGCTAAGCTAAAAAGAAAGCCTATCAAGTAGGGGGGGGGAAACGTGTGTATTTTAGAGTTTATTTGGGATTTATTGGGGAATATTATTTTTTAAAGGTTATGATGCATTCAAAGAATACCCCCACCCACACAAACATGCCCACAGCACACTGCATGTTAAAGTTGTAAAATTTCAAACTGGTAAAAACATTTCCAGTAACATTAGTTTTCATTAATATTATGTTTGGGTAACGTAGAAAAATTGAAAAAATGGTTTTGATTTTACTATAATTTATTTTTGTGTTTGTGTGAGTGATTGTAGTAATGAAATTACTAGTTGTGAGTATTAGCAAATGATGTGTGTGTTTTATCGAGTTTTTTATTTGTACTTGTTTGTATACATTTGTAAGAGTTGTGAGCTTTCAAAACTTATTTCAATACATACAGTTATAACTTCAGTTATTTTATTTGATATAATTTGAACAATCATTAACATATTTAAGTGAGTTTTCAGATTTTCAAGTTCTGTTTTTTTTGTGTGGATAAAAAAAGGTGGTAGTTTCTGTGCTTAGGAAAATTGAGCCTATACTGCTAATGGGCATATAGGACATTACAACTACAACATTGTATCTAAAAATTCCTTATAGCTACACTTCCGTACTATCATACAGAAGTGAATGGTCATCTACGTGCATTTATCTAATCCAGGCTGCAATAAATGATAAAACAAATGAGCAAATGATGACTGTTGTAAGGTCACAGACTTGTGGCACCTATTATCTAGTAAATGTAAACATGTTGAAATGTTGCATCTTCATATCCTTGTAAGATAGTAAGTTCCTACCAGTCAAATAACCGACCCTTTATTACATTTAGAAACTAACAACAACTGCATATAAATTTGAATGGAGAATTGAAAGAATTATTTGTAAATAATTGAAAGAGAGAGATTGAATTATTACTTTAGAAACCCAGTTTAATATTACATTGGGTATCTCATATTTTTCAATTTCTGAACATGGTGTTACTAATATAGGGTAGTATGACATGGCTTTTTTTTCTTTCTGTGTTGAATGTGTTCAATTCTGTGTCCATATTGGTTGCATTAGAAGTTCATTTATCTTTAATTACTGTGTCGTAGTGAGAGATACAAAATTTTAAGCTAGCAAAGGTTTTGATTGTACCCAAACAGTGCTGACAACAGCCTCATTAGTACAGCACAACTCCTAGGCAGAGAGCCAAGTCTTCAAGTTGCGATGAGTTTTTAAGCAATTTTTTTTATTCATTTATCCTTGGAATACTCACGGAGATATGTTGCAGTTAATCATGCGATTCCTCTAAAAATTTACCAAGTATTCTTAGTACTTCTTTCACCATATAACTTTTTCAGTGTCCTAAAAAAACTTATGTCTATGAAAATTTTTCCATGAGAACCTGTTCTAATGCAAACTTCTATATTAAAGAATTTGGCTAGAAAGTCCCAATTTTTTCCTACCATCTTAAAGAACAGATTTTACTTTAAATTATTGTTTGGGGGTACTTCACCATGGTTGATCAAACTAATATACTATCTTTAGGTAGTATGGTGAAGAAAAACACTTTCAATTTAAAGTAAAATCTTTGCCCTTACTGGCCTAATTTTTTAATAAAATAAGGTCAGTAAGGGGCCAATTAGTACAGCCGCTTAAAGAAAAGCTTTTGTGGGTGTATGTTTTTTATGATTTGATGACAGAATTAACTTATTGTTTTACTCAATACATAAGACAATTTTTTGAGATATCAGATATTACATATAACATACATCACCAGGCATTCTGAGGAGTAATTATAGTCTCAGTCGAATGATGCCCAAAAAGAGCAGATAGTGGAAAGTTTTGGTGTAGTTTTGATTTTTAGTTTCCATGTGTTTTGTGGGTCACTGAATGTGAATATCAGGTTGCCTGCAAAAATGTATAAAAATCGAGCCTTTTTTAATTTTTTCAAATAAAGCCATTCATTTTTCATGAATAAGAGACCTCCATGAAATAAGATAAAATTACCTACATTTTAATGTCAAGATGAGAGCACATTGAAATTTGTTCATAAAAGCAAAATGCATGAAAAAACTGAATTAACCTACTTTATCTCAATATAACTTGAAAACTTATCATTTTTTTTGTAAATATTAACCTGATATGAAATGAAGGGGATAAATTTGCCTACATTTTGTGTACTAGGTTTTTTTCTAAGATCAATGGTATTGCAATTACTGTGCAAAATTTGCCTGGATTTGACTACACAGCAAACCACTTAACCTTCCTCACTCACTCCAAAATGTAATTTACATCCAATAAATTTGTGCCCAAATAAATAACGGTGCCTTGTGAATCAGTTTACATTCTATTTGAAAAAGGAAAAACGGTAATTAATAATGTGAAAAAGAAAATTAATATTTTGGAAGATGGACTGCATCATCACTGACGTATAGGTTTTGAAGGCTCTGATTTTCATAAACACTTGCTACATACAAAATAATGGCATTAGTAGGCTTTAACTATAACTCTTTGTTTTTTATATTGTTTCTAATGATTGGGATTATCTAATATCTTGAATACCCCAAATTGAAAATTTCATTTGTTTGTCAGGTTCAGTAGTTTCATCTTACTGTCCTTGCTCCAGCTTCTAACTCTCCTTTCAGGTTACTTTTAGAAATAGCTGTCAAAGTGTCACAACACTTTTCATAGTTGAGACACCAATTTTAATACATTGGTGGTACTAACAATTTGTTGTCAAAGACGCAAGGTCTTTTTTTGTACTTTTCCTTCTCCACTTCTGTTTTTTTTCTACATCTCGTTGTTGTTGGATCTGATAGTTAGCTCTTAAGAAGGGGGTAGTGCAATAATGTTTGCATTGTAACTGAAGGCAGATTTAAGACATATCCCTTTTTCTTTACACTGGAGGGGAATAGTGAAACAAAAAGTTAACAAACATCAGCAATCATCTCGTTAGTTATGTTGGAGAGTTGGAATAATTTTATAGTCAGCAAGATTAGTGTTCTTGGTCTGCCAGAAATTTATTTTGCTGTGTTTGGCCAATGCTAAGGTTTCCCAAATATTCAGTGCTTGTGAAAGTTATTGGTAGAGGGTTGAGGATTGCCAACAATTTTGCCTGAAAACACATTTTTGTTGTTAAAATATGTAAAAACCAGGACTTTTCAGATTTTTTAAAGTAACTTGTAAGTTGGCCAATAAAAAAAATTGCTAATGCCATTTGTATGTAGATGTCCATAATACCCAAAGCCTACAAAACTTAGGTGGCAGTGAAGGTACAATCATCTTCAAAAATTTTAATTTTCTTTTTCACTTTATTAATTACCTAATCTTATTTTGCCAGTTAAAATTTAAACTGATTCACAAGGCTCTGTATTTATTTGTACAGAACTTTATTGGAGGTGAATTAAGTAAAGGTGTTAGCGAGGAGGTTAAGAGGAGTACAGTTTTCATAACATCCAGGCATATTTTGCATACTAATGGCAATACCATTAATCCTAGAAGAAAATTTTGTGCACATGAAATGTAGGCAATTTTATCCTTTCATTTCATATCGGTTTAATATTTACAAAAAATTGATAGTTTATTTTGTGATAGTGGGATAATTTCAGTTTTTTAATCACCAAATTTTGCGGTGCTCTCAAGGCTAAACAGTTTCTTGGGTCTTAATAACCTTAAATGAAAATAATTTTCTTTTCTTTTATTGCATACAGGACTATTATTTATGAAAAATGAATGGCTTTTGATTTTGAAAAAAACGAAAAAGGCATAGTTCTTGGGCAATTTTTGCTTACAACATTCAGGTGAAAGTTTTGTTGACGAACTTATTATTCATATTCAGCGACCCAAGAAACATACGGGAACCAAATTTCAAAACTACACCAAAACCTTCCCTTACTTTCTGCCATTTGACTGGATTATGATGATGATTGTAATAGTAATAACAATAATAGTAATAACTAATAGTAGTAATAATAATAGTAATAGTAGTAGTAATAATAATAATAAATAATAATAATAATAATAATAATAGTAATAGTAATAGTAAAAAAGAAGAAACCTGCTGCAAAATTCATCAAAACTGAAAGTGCTGGCTCTTGGTATAGAAACAAATTGTTAGCAGTTTTTCTTTGGGTTCTATTGATAACCGTGCTAACTTAAAATTTTGTATCATAGGTAACTACAAACTAAATGAAGATAATTATCATCCAAAATAATATGCAACCAATTTGGACTGATGTTTTACACAGAATGAAACAAAATTGCAGGAGCCAAAGACACCTTCATTTATATTAATATTTCCAACTTAGGGCTACGAAAAATCATGAGATACTAAATTGAATATTAATATTTTTCTAAAGTTGCTGTTAAATACTCCACTTTCAATTAATAACAAGTGCATTGTTTAAATGCTCCATTTACATATACAAGCAGCTATTGTTAATTTATAGATTAATAAATGGTTAAGTATTTGACCAACAATAGGCATGAATAACATACTACCTAGATTGCGAAGAGTCATTAAAATGAAGTGCTGTTCCCTTTATGACCAGGACTATTTCTAATTTACCAGCCCACTTGCCTTTGTATTTTGACTTACCACGTCTGTTGTTTTGGGAGTAATTCCATTGTATTAGCAGAACATTTGTAATTATTCAAATGACAGAATAAAAAAATGTTCCACAAATTGTTTTTCAGTGAACCCAAGATGATTTTTAATGCTTCCTTGGTCAATATAACTAGAATACAGTAGTCTCTCTCATTTTCAGGGTGAATTCCAAACCCAGAAGGAGGCTGCATGGGCCATCAGTAATTTGACCATCAGTGGCAACCGGGAGCAGGTGGCTCGTCTCATCCAAGAAGGTGTTATTCCCCCGTTCTGCAATCTCTTAGATTGTAAAGATACGCAAGTTCTTCAGGTTGTTCTGGATGGCATTAACAACATGTTGAAAGTGGCCGGCTCTCAAGTGGAAGCTCTTGCTAACATGATTGAAGAGTGCGGAGGTATGCAGGTTTTATAGTGAAAACTTTGTGTAAAGTAATGGAATTCCATTTTATTAATTATGTATTTTTTTACTTTAGGTTTGGATAAAATTGAAAGCCTGCAGAACCACGAAAATGTTGAAATTTATAAACTGGCCTATGACATTATAGAACAGTACTTTTCTGAGGATGTAAGTGTTAATTCCTTTGTGTTGTTTTTATACCAATGTTATTTACATTACAATTGTTCTAATGTCTTTTTTGGTATTTGCAGGTTGAAGACGATCCTAATATAGTCCCTCAAGCTTCAGACGCTGGCTTCCAATTTGACCCCAACACTAGCATACCTAGTGAAGGTTTTAAATTTTGATCAGTGCCAAGTGAAAGAAGCTTTTTGAAACCAAGACATGTGAATCTGGCCAGCCTGGTGGCTGTAACTGCTGTACCCAAAAGAACTTCGGGATAAGATTGTAGTAAAGGACATTTATTAATAATCTGGTATTTACAGTTCACTAGCTGGTGATACCCCAAGCTGTTGTCATAATTTATTTCTTGTAAGTATAGTACACAGATGATTTATTGTATATTTTGACTTTTAATTCCAGTGAATATGAATACAGGGTTGTATAAATTACATGTGAAATGGATTATCTTCAGTTTATTAACTGAAATGAAAAATGAGTTTAAAAGTGAAAGTGGTACAATAAGTACAGTCATCACTACATGCTAGGCAGCATACAAAATTATAGCAAGAGAATGGCCGTGTATTTGCCTTTCCCCCCACATTAATGAAGCAGCATGCCAATGTGTGGTAGGGCTCATTGTTCATCTTGCAACAGTGCATTAAACATTTAGCTGGCTGCTGGAATTTCTGCACCAATTTGAGATATTCTTTTGTGGGGTGTCAACAGCTAATCATGTTACAGCACAAGTGTCTCTTGTTAACTCTAATTGGTGCTTATGAAAACTATTGAAAAAAATGTGTCCTGACCATCAGAGCAATTTTTGTTCCTTGCTGGGAATTTTTATATGTAATATGAATATTGACTCAGAGCTTTTAGCTCCTTGTGGACTGACTGAAAGCAGTGGCGCAGAACGATGAAGCAGGAATAAGCAAGAGGAGAGCTTACCCCTGCAGATTAGGCTGGTCCAGTCTTGTCAACTTGACCTGAAGTGCACCAGGCAGGACAACTACAGAAAATGCTCATGCTTCTAGTTTTCTTTGGTTCTGTGTGACAATTCAATTCCTGAACTGATGTACGTGTCAACACGGACTCATGTTAATCCAAATGTTACTTGTTAACTCATTTATTTACTAATGGCTTCTACACACTGTGGGATTCAGGAGAGGTTGAGATGGAGGAACTCTTTTGACTGAACAAGAACCTTCACTGATGTTCTTGAACTCCCAACCTGTGTCTCAATCATCTTCCTGTACATCGTGATGTAGAGGTTGCAGATGATGCAAGCTTTGTTGCCATGCTTGCAGTCCTGTAGCCTCTCTGACTGAATCCCTCTCATTGTGATTTGTGGTTGACTTTTATTTTTAACTAGGCCCCGACTGGTCATGAGACCAGCTATTACAATTATGTGGATTTGTAGATATTTCAGTTCTTACAGTGGCAACAAAGGCTTTACGGATGAGAAGAAAATTGCAGTTTTATTTAGCCCTATTCCCTTCTTCAGAATTCATGTTCTTGTATTTTAATTATTGGATAATTGTATTGCTAAATAGATTTTAGCTGAGGTAAGTCTAAATATATGAAGTTAACAAGATGTGAGAATGTGCGCAAAAATATCCTTTCTTAAAACTATTTTACAAAAGGAAAACCTTATATCAAATTATTGCTTACTCATTTAACAATCTTGTTTAACGCTATAGCTAATGTGTTTTCCAGTGCACCATCATCTTCAACGTGCATTTTTATGGTACATTGGTTCACTTCTAATTCGAAAGCAAGTGTTTCGCTGTACCCGCCATGCCAAATTTGTTGTTAGGCTTATCGCACAAGCATTGCATTGATATGAATCGCCTACAGGTATAATGTGCATTATTTCATGGATTTTTTAAATTTTGTTGGTATATAGTTGTATTCGGCTTCATTTATGAATAAATTAGTTCTTCCTGTGGATATTTGTGTGCGATTTACATGTCCATGTTTTCTCGCTTAAGATTTTCAAAATTTTTCGGTTCCTTGAAAAACATTAACGAGATTTCACTGTTAAATTCGAATTTCCATGACCTTTGCCAACTTGAACTTCCAGGTTCACTAGACATTTGTATCATTAGGTTGTGCGTGCTGTACATTCACAGAATTCTCTTTGTAGAAATCGGTGTTGCTTTCCACGGTGTAGGCTTATGCTGGAGGGTGCTGGAAATGTGACTGCTAGGCGGAGGGGTCCCTGTGTCAGAGTGAGTCGTTGCACAGGTATTCCAACAGCACTGCGGCTCTCTCTGCGTGGGTGCACCTGTGGTAGCTGTGAAATAAGCATTTGTATTGCAATTAAACAAAACATTTAATTGTGCTGACTTTGTGGACAAATAGACTGGGGTGGATATGATAAGTTTTCTTAAAAGGTAACCATCACTATGGGTATGGGTTCCAAGTTCGGAATATGGTTCCCTGGCAGACAGCTCGTCCTAGGTACAGATGCCAACATTTCAGCTGTTGAGCTGCAACCTTCCTCTTTTCGCCTTGAAGGTCACAGTATGATGGCTTGAACGTTGGCATTGTGACTAGTACATGGCCAAGTAGATACTAAATGCTAAGTGTAATTGAATATTGAGAACTAGTTTGTGTTTTTAAGACTTTTTTCTTACCTTATATATAGAGTAAAATTTTTCAGGAATGAGAAACATTGTGAAGGTGTTCAAGTAAGGATGTAGTGTCTGCTTAATTTTTGTGATGTGAAATTGTAGCCACTTCCGAAGAAAAAAGTTTTTGCATTTTGTGTATATAATACTTGATAAGTATCTTCAGCCCACAAAGTAAATATAAGTTTTTTGGTTTACAAGTAATTTCAGAATTATTGAAAATAGGGTATCAGTAAATGTCAACTTTCTGAGAAACTGGTTCTCCAAGCCGGATTGCAGGTGACTTCTCAGGGCAATTTTAATGGAAGGGGTTTGCAAGTCTGGGTTAACCGCATCTCTTGCTGACCAGACAAACTACAGGGTTTACATGTCTGTATTAAGAGATTATATTAATCCGGGGATTTATGCCCATCTTCAAATTAGCTTGGGTGAGGGAGAGGTCCATGCAAATATTTTTGAAGTAAATTTTAATTGTTACCTTAAATAAAACAATATACGTAAAAAGAATATTACTTAGGATGTGATGAGATCGTCCACATAAGTAAATGACAATAAGGTCAATCTCGTTTTGTGGGAAAGAGGCCAGACTGTCAGATTTGTTTGACCTCTTGTTGCGCTAGATTGGAAAGAAATAAATGTGCAGCTTGTTTTGATGCTAAATAGACTTCCGGTTATAGTGAACTAAAGTCACTGGTTCCGTTTCACTTTCAAGAAAGCACAAGATACGGTTATAGTGAACGGAGGAAATTCGTTCTGAAAATTTATCTCCCCCCCCCCTTTAAAAATTGTATCATTTAAGTGCCACAAATTCAAACACCATGCGGGTTGGAAAAAATATCGTCGGCCAAAGGTCATAATCCAAGAAGTGTGCCCAGAAGTGGAGGTAGCGGACTCAAATGCCTCATTAGTCACTTGCGCCATAGATACTTCCGCTACCGAAAGGATTCGTAGGTTTTGGGGGAGTAAAAGGGCCGTTGGAGAGGGGGATGATGTTCCAACAGTGCAAGAGGCATCAAAGGGTGTCAACAGCGACGTAAGCTCGGTTGGGACTGATAGAACCATGTGCTGGGAGCCCATAAATAAAAGTAAATTTCAGTGTTATATGATCAAATAAATTGTTTCACGAGAGTTTCTTTAACAAGTTATTGTATATACGCCCAATTCCTATTGCTTATCGCGACTTCTGGCGTGGCTGGTAATAAATCGAATACCTTTCATGAGCTTATGTCGACCGTTTAAATATGATTTTAAATAAGTGAAACAGGAAAAAAGGACTGTTAACGAGGATTAAACTTCGTTATTGTCGAGGACATAAAAGAACAAGGCATTGAATTACATGGAGAAGCCAAGGATATGGCGCAGCAGTTACGAGTGGAATTTCAATGGTGTTCAGAAAAAAGAATTAGATGAAGTTGACAAAGCATTGTTTGTGCATTGTGCTGTTCATAATTTAAATCTTGTGCCTAATGATGACATGAATGGGGATAATAGAAGTTCATATATTGTACTGTTTGCTTGAAAGAATTAGTGATATCTTTGGTCATGGCATTAATCGGTGGAACGTATTGTCAATCTTGATGGAGTTAGATGAAAAGCGAAATCTTGCATTAAAACGACTTTGTCCTGTAAGTTGGTCACCACGGAACGATTCCGTAATGGCTATAAGATTAGGATATTTTAACATTTTTCTAGCATTAACAAACATTACATTTTCTAACAAAATTAAGCGAATGAAGCCCGTAAAAAAAAGAAATCGAAAAATTTGTATTTTCCATGTGCCATACGTACATTCAAAAATATCAACATCAACTAACACTGTTTCGAAATACCTTCACGGTACAGAATGTACTCGATGGAGCTTGCAAGAATTGAAGACTATGATTTAAAATTATTCAGTCTGGAATGTAGAAGTAAAATTTAGCGACACTCTAGTGAAGAAAATGAAACGACAAACTGATGAACTTCGCGAGATCAGTAACTCACTGATGGCGAACAAAGATACAAACTGAATGTTTACTGTGGATGCCTAGATATTAACATTTAGAGCTACGATTTGTTGGGTTGAAAAATACTATGGTAATTATAAAAGTGATTCTGCTACAAGTTTTGATAGTTCTTTTGGACAAAGAAATTTACGAAGCACAAAAGCTTCAATCAAAATACCCTGCAGACGTTACAGAAAACTTGTGGTCCCTGCCTTAAATTTCAAAATTTAGATTGTTAAAGATCTTGCAAACTTATTATTGAACATTGCTCATTATTAACAAGTTTTCTCGCTGTGAGTACAGTTAGCCATTATTTTTGTCACTTCCTGTCTCGGACGCCAGCGCCGAAATCGTTTTCAGAATTAAAGCTGATTAAAAAGTATTTATGAAATGCAGTCCCACAAGACCATCTGAACAACGTATTTTATTAATTGAGCACGAAAAAACGATGTTGAAAAATTCCATTTCTACTGTCATTGATAAATTTATAAATGCGAAGGACCAGAATTTAATTTTTAAATTACATTATGAAATTGCAAAAATGATAGTTTATTTTCTGTAATAGTTTATTGTAATGTTTTCACTCAAAATGCAGTTCATAATTACAAAATTAAACTAATGAAATGTCTTTAATTAAGGGTCTCATATTGTGTCTGTCGAAGGGCCTCTGTTAAACTTACGCAACTGGATGTGAAGACTGCATTTACGATACTTGCCAACAGTGGGCAACGCAGATCAAGTATAGAGAGCACGAACTCCTGAGAAGGATCTAGAGAAATCGCTAATGAAAAATGTAAGAAGAAAACAATTGAAAATAATTGATTTTTTAAGGTCAAATAAAGATATTGAAATTTTCAGTTGGTGATGTTAGTGTCTTTTGCTGTATCTGTTAGATTAATCGTGGAGAAATCCTATTTAATTTTGACGTGGAATATAATGAACCAAAAATGTTAGTCCCCAGAAGTTCACCATAACCGAAGTCTACTAATTTCTGTTACACTGGCGTAGGGTCAGGACCGGATTTACCTTCAAAACAAGCAGTTGCTTGGGGCTCCGTGCTTCGATTTGGGAAATACACATAACATTTTGTCCCTAAAATAATTGTTACTGAAATAGTCTGTTGTATTGCAAAAATTGTATTTAAAATTTCAAAGTTAAAAAAAAAATTTACACATAGTCTACTATTAACTATAAGTTATTTACATGTGAATGTGTAGATTGTTGACGCAAGCCTCCAAATGTTCCATGCTCAAACTGACAGCGATGGAAGCCTCCAGGGCAAAAGTTGGTGTAGGCCCACAGATAAAAAGAAAAACAATTCTACGCCCCCTCTAAAATAGCTATTTGTATGGGGTGGGGAACCATTTCGTGCTTGGGGCGCCGCTGAATATGAACCCGACCCTGGGTATAGAACGATTTTCCTAAGGATGAGCCAAAGTGACAGTTCGCGAAAACAAGTGAGCATCACATGTATTTCAGAGAAGTATCCTTCCGCCGCGACAGCTGTTCAGTCACGCCCCTTCGTAAAGTGCTCATGGCTCCAGTGAAAACACCCCTATGCAGAAGTCTTAGAGTTTCGTTGAGAAATATGCATGTACGCGAGTCCGGGAAGTATTTAAATTTAATTACGTATGTGGAAAATCTCTTAACATGACCTCACAATCGGTAAAAGAATACCACCACGAATGTAAATAGAAAGAAAGATGATTTTAAGCAGGAAACACGTGCACCGGTACGCATATCGCATTCAAGTCTCGGTTTTAAAATAAACATAATATTTATCACACAAAAAGTAAATTCAATGTAATATATAAAGACATTTTTTTTACAGAAGAGCACATTACACTGCACTTACTAATATCAATTATTTCTCGCAGCGTACTATATTTTTGTCGGACAAGGACACCACAAAAGGAAGTGTCGAAGCCACTTACAAGTTAGCCAACTGCAAACGAACGAATGCGGGAAGGGAGTCTAATGGGCTCAACGACCACAGAAGCTTCAGCTATGTTGCCAGCACTAGCTGTCACTTTGGCTCATCCTTAGGAAAATCGCTCTATATAGAGTGGTGGGCGTGTACCTGTGCGTTGCGGGTGGGCCTGTCGGCGCGCGCGCGGCGCGGGGCGGGCGGCGACGGGGCGGGGGTCCTCTTCCGGGGCCGGGGCGCGGAGGGGCGCCGGGTTGCAAGCGGCGCGCGCCCGCGCCGCCCGGGGGGTGCCGAACTCCGGAGGCGCCTCGGGCAGCGGCGGCGCCCGCAGCCGATACACCCCCACGCGCTGCAGGAAACTGCGGGGCAGGGAACACAACAGGCACACCTTGCCTTAACGCCGTTCTTCAAAGTGTTTGTTCATTAGTGTTTCTAATTATATTTTCGACCAGGTTTCATCTAGGAACATAAAATGGTTTTAAATATTACCTGATTAAATGAAGCGTGATTTTTCAATGATTTTTTTTTTTTTCTTTTCTCTAAAACAAATTTATTGATGTATTTATTAGTGGTGCTTGCATTTGCGACGAAAAATTTTACTTTTGAGAATGGAAATACTTTTGCACTTGACGTTTGCGCGGCGTGTTTTCGAGATTTTCCAAGTTCAATGTGCGTTTACACTAGATGCGTGCTTCTTGTAATCTCATTGGATCACTGAATGAGGTCAAAGCAAGGAACTTGACCTGAATGAACTATAGAAAGCATACTGTGTTGCGCCATGTGTGTAGAAGGTGCGAATGAAACAAGACAAATGTTTGCATCCGGATCAGGATGCATTCGTGTTCGCGTCCATCAGCATTTCTGGATTCTAAGAAAAGGCCTGGACTTGATTTATCAATCATTTTCTTGTCCGGACTAACCGTTTTGAAGTCATTGAGCAATTTACTGCGTGTACAGACAAGACGCGACTGACTTGTTCTTCAACTAAACAGTACGCGAGTAACTTGAATGATTCTATAACGAGTCTTGCTGTGATCCAAACTATGTTCACTCGATGAAATGTAAATGTGAACAATGTTTGTATGTATATATAATTGTCACCTTGTTGGATGTACTGCTGTTATCCATGAGAATCCTGGGCGGTGTCCTGGTAAAGGATATCTCCCCGTATACTTAAGCAATGGGCCTCGTCCAATCTTCTTTCTTGCTACCGACCAAATCCGTATCCGGTCGTTTCTTCTCATTAACCACTGTGTACACTGTTTATCCATTGGCTTTCCATCCCCATTGACCTGCTTGAATTGCTACCAGTTCTAATACTCCTTATTGTTCATTACCTAAGCAAATCGTAAGTGCTGTTAAAATATTAGCATATAAGTTCACCAAGTTATTATCGGGTTCCTATCATTGGAGACTAAGTTCGATTATGATTGTCCGTTTAATAAAATAAGTCCCACTTTTGGCATTCACTGTTCACTTCATATAACAATTTCTGAGTTCGATCTTTTTAATATTGTGACATACCAGACTGTCACACAATATTTTGATGGGAATTGGGGACAAAAATTTATTAAATTCTTCGTAAAAAGTGTAAATGTTGAGAGCATAGGCATGCAGGCAGGGCGTTCCTTAGCAACCAGGGAAGCGGAAGTAAATAAACATAGCGCGGCAAGTAATGGACAGAAGATTGTGATATAAGGGCATGTAGGATTGGTGGTAAACTAGTAATGGGGTGTGACGTAGAAGGAAACTGGAGATTGTTTTGGTAAAACAAGAGACAAGAAGGTATGAAAGTTATGGAGGGTTGAACCTCGTAATATTTGAGGAGAGGAGCTTTTAGGCCGCGTACCGTGCACATCGTAGAGGTCATTGTAAATGATAGATGCGGGACTTGGTGGAATTTTGCGCGAAATAATTGAGCAGTGAGGACTTATATTTTGTGTGCGTAATTCTATTTGGAACTTTGAATAATTCTGGCACAGGGAGTAGTAAGTGAAACAATAAGTTGAGGAGGGCATTGATCCGGCAGCGGATCGAGAACATGATACAAGAAAGAAGATTGGTCGGAGCGATGGTTTCTTCCTGGCCTCATCGTCCAAGAGCGCATGGATGTATAAATAGTGAGAATAATAGCGCTATTTACAATTTTTACTACCGGTCATGACCAAGGTGACATTGTATGTTACAAAGAATTAATCGATGAATAAACTTACAACATTCTCATTTTGAAAATGAAAAGCTGATTATCATTTCTTTATCATCTTGTGCAATCCATAGCTTAATAATTTATTTCCAGAAACAAATTTGAGATTCCTCGCTTCTTCCGTATGGAGAGCGTATCGAATGATCGTTTGCTAGGAAGAAAGTAAGTACCGACGACGATTATTTTCGTAAGAACCCAACCGGCAGAGCTAGTAGAATAATAATTTCCCTTTAGATGTGTTTGCGGGAAATTTAAAATTGCAACCCTTTCCTGGCGCCCAATAAATGATATAAATTCGGAAACTGATTGCCGAAATAATTTAACAGAAACGGAGAGCGTTTCAATACTAACGACGACGAATCACTACGTCCGAACTCGCGTAAATTTTCTACGTTCAAGTAAACTGCTATATATCTAGCACCCTGATCCGATCGCTATCGTGTCGAGAACTCGAATGACTCTTTTTGTATCCTAATTCAACATGTCAACTTTTTTCATCTTTTTACTCTCTTGTTTAAAACAAAATTATGCGATCTACTTATGGTCCGCTTTTGAACTAATGGGCATTGTTTATATGTTGCACTCCGGTACCATGGCAACCAGCGCCTTTTTGCTAATAACGTGTTATTTTTAATAAAATTCGCTGAATTTTATGTAGGTGACATACTGTATATATATATAAACTTCCCCACCGCTACCCAGGCGTGAAATAATGGACAGTAGTCTAAGCACGTGTTTGCAGTCCCAGCTGGATAAGAACCTCTAATTATCTATAATATAATAATAATAAATATTAATATTTATTATTATTATTATATTATAGATAATTAGAGGTTCTTATTACTACCTCTAATTCTCTCTCTCTCTCTCTCTCTCTCTTTTATTATATAAATATATATATATATATATATATATAGGTATATATATTAGAGGTTCTTATCCAGCTAGGGCCGGAAGTACGTGCTTCGTCTACTGTCCATTATTTCACGCCTGGGTAGCGGCGGGAAGGCTGCGTCAACACTGAGGAGGAAGACCGGCACCTTTTGCTGAGGCGTCTGTTGTGCCAGCGGCGCGACTGCTGAGGAGACATTTGCATTTGCAGATTGGGGGCTCTTTTATCAGGGCTGTGCCAATTCAAGTGGAGGAATTCGTGGCACGGCAGCGGTCCTTATAGCTCCCAGAATACACTCGCTTCGACTGCTTGAAAGGGGCATCTTGAGGGGAACTATTTTGGAAATTTGAACCAGATGAACTTTGAGTTACGAGAAGCGCTTTTTCGTGCAGCCAACCAGGCCTCATGCCGACAGGCACGTGAAGGCGGTTTCACAGATTCGGTATTCGGCTAGAAGCGAGCGATTGCTATTGTGGATGAGTTCTTTGCTAATTCCCCAACGACGAATATTCGGCGCTTGCCCTATCCACCGCGTGTCGGTCTTTTGGATGTATCAAAGGAAGCAAACAGTCGCCGAACACATCAGCTGCTCGGGATTGGGCGAGCGCTCGCTCGCTGCTCGGCGAATGCGTGGAACGCCTTTAGATGAGTCCTTCAGCGGATCGAACATTCACAATTTGGAACCAAGAACTTCAATTTCGTCGTGAAAAAAACTGCGTTTAAGGAGTCCTGTGTGTTCGAATGTACAACTAATGTACATTGTTACAACAGACTTGTACTACGAATCATACCACAAACTGTATTTCAGCCGAAGTTACAAAAATTTTTTTAAATTTTTTTTTTGGGGGGGTCGAATTTTGTCAGTGTCGATGTTGCGGAAAATCACGCAATTTTTTCCAGAGAAATTGAGAATGCCAGGTGTTTTGAGTTAATTACATGTAAGCATTTTTAAGTTCATTATATGCAATGTTCATTATATGTCGCTGTACTCCTTTGTTTTTGGAGACACTTTATACGCTCTGTCCCTGTCGCGCAGTAGTTTGCACATTTCATTGGTTGGCCACGGTGCTAGAAAACGTGACATGCGAAACATAAATCATACGCGGGGTGATTGGTCAACTGACTGGCGCTGACTCAAATCGTTGAAAGTAGCATCTTTTACTTTCTCGCTACCGCTTATGCAGTAGAAAGAAAGTTATGTAATGCTGCGCGAAAAAACGGCGAGTTTTTGGCAGAAATCCTCTCATTACAGGGCCCTGGTAACGAAGAAATCCAGTTGCTGAATTTAGAAACAAAGATCTTCTAACACGCAGTGTATGCTGAATCCATGTTTTGTGGGTCATTGATAGCGAAAAATCGAATGACGGCAAAACGTCTGTCTGACTGTCCATTCGTTTGTCCGTCCGTATGTGAACAACGCTAGCGGCTAAACCGTACAGCCGTTTTTCTCCAAAATTGATATTCCCCTAATCGATCAGGCTGATGTCGCGATCCCTTGAATTTGAAACCGCTATTGTAATTTTAGATGGTATTTTACGTTACTGTGTAGATCGCATTTTCTTTGAAAACTGATTTTTCGAAAATTGCAAAAATTCAACATTTTGTGGCATTGGGAAATTCAAAACTTTGGTACAACTACAATTATGAAGACAGATTTTTCCTTCATGAAATCTGTTCCTTAGAGATGGATTTTGAAAGAAGGTCATGTGCAATGTTTCGAAAATGTTAGTGTTTTTCGCATAATTTTGCGTGAAAGTACGTGCTGTTTTAGCACAGGTTTCTTTAGTCTCCCGTGTGACGAGCAAAGTCGTGTTCTATATGAAATGTAGTGGGTCCAAATCAAACATTTGAATAAAGGAAGCAACTATAAGGAAAAATAACAGTTTTCCAAACCGTTCTTTGAAAATGGGGGTAAGGAAAGTCCCCTGACATTCATTAGTCCCACACCATGTACTTTCATTTAATCAAACGTGTCGCAAGAATACACCATCCGAACGCCCGAGTACATTTGCGCATTACTTCGTGTCACTTCACCCGAGTGGCTTAGCTGGCTGAACTGGGACTATGCTTAGTTCAACCTTCGTCCCCTCGCCTCCTCTGACGCATTTTCTTCTTTTTTTACTTCTCCTCCTCCAAATGGATAACAATTCAAGACCATTTTGGACAGTTCAATCTCTAGAAACATCACTGCTTCGGGATTTGTAGGCAAGTTAAAAATCTATGTAGAACATAAAAGAAATGCAAATATTCCAGAAGGAAAAATATCAGATTAAAAGTAAAATATGGAGGGAAACAAGGTGCAATATGAATGATAGAGAAACGATAGTGTAAGAGAAAAATGAGACCAAACGAGAAAGAATTGAGAAGGAAAAACAGCCACTGTTAGTTATTTTACATGGTCCCTAACAGACCAACTCTACGCATTAGATAACAAAACATGCACAAGGAGAAAGCCTCATGAGGCGCCATCAAAGGTCGTAAGGAAAAAAGTGTAAACATGTTTGTTTTCTGACTTTCATGTGTCACCGTAAAAGTTGGTAGAAAATGTTCGATATTTATTATATCCCATCTCAGTAAGAATAAGAAGTAGAGGAGGGACGAATAAAGAAGGGAGAGGAAGAAAGGAGGAGAATAAAAAGGATAAGACGAAAGAGAAATAAGGGAAGTAATAAAAGGAAAAGAAAAAGAAAGGAGAAGAATAAAGTGGTGTAGTGGTAATAGTAGAAAAAGAAGAATAAATAGTGTGGTAGTTATTATAGAAAAAGAAATAAGTGGAAGTAAGAAAATAAGAAGCAGCGTAAGAAGAAAACGAAAGGTGATGAATAACTAAGTTGTGTAGCAGCTAGGGATAGAGATCGAAGTCGATGTTTCCAACATATTGATATTTGCATAAAATCATGGATGTATTTAACATCGATGTTTTGAAGCTTATGATCTTTTACCATCGATATTTTCTGTTCTATTTTTGCATGTCGATATTTTTTTAAAATTACAACAAAATTTTATAATAATTTTCAAATATCCATAAATCGAATATTCTTCAGGCCAAACTGATCGAAGGTGAAAAATAAAATCGTGCTTTCGTCAATAAAGAAGCATTTATTATTTTTGAATTATCGAATCTGATAATCCAACTTTTTTCTTAATTGCCCAGACGATTTTTTGACCTTATTTTATCAGTTGAATATCAATTAAACATTAATAAACTATTAAATTAAATCATCCCCACGTGAATTTTGGAAGTTCGAAACATCGATTATTAATGACATTGATGGTATTGGGTCGATGTTTTATTAACGTCGACCTTTTTCATTTTGAGCATCGATGAGCTGGCGAAATATCTTCGACCCCAGTGAATAAGCTGATAAATAAATAAGTAAATAAAATTTAAAAAACTTAATTTTACAGGGGAGCAAAAATACCTTTTACAGGGAAGGAAAAAAAAATTTAAAAAAAACAAAAAAAACTTCACCTTGCTGTAAATCGGGGATTAATGATATTCAAACAAAAATAGTGTTGTTTGAATATCACCTTCGTTCGAGTATCATTCGTCCCTGATTTGATTCAGTTGGAAGTTGTATTTTGCTCCCCTGTATCAGCGTCTTGCGCGGGATCAAAGGTGCGTCGGGGGCCTACTTGGGGGGCGGCGCGAGCCAGCGGTTGTCGACCCGGCGCGTGCGGGCGATGGAGCGCATGCGCTGCAGCAGGCGGATGTTGTCCTGCTCGATGCGCGCGCACCGCTCCTGCTCCGCCTGCAGCTTCTTCAGCTTGCAGCGCCGCGCTCTGGCGGCGGCGACGCGTCGATGGCCGGCAGCGCCGACTGCACCTGCGAACGCAGCACCCCATCTCTTCACTCCGTAATCACTCTGAGTCGTGTGTTAGGCGTCAGGAAATTTAGAGGAAATAGTAGTTTATGCAATTCGTTTATAATGTTAAGCTTTATTGCATGAGTACATGTTTTGAAAACGAGCGACGTTTATTTATTTATTTATTTATTTATTTATTTATTTATTTATTTATTTATTTATTTATTTATTTATTTATTTTACGTCAAAAAACAGTTAAAAACTGCGTATGACGTGCTATGGGGAAAAGTGAATTGTGTGCACATTTTCAAAATTCTGTGATCCCTACACTAAGTCATATACTACTTAAATTTTGAATTTTGAAAGGGAGAAAAAAAACAAAAGAACTCCCATGTAATAAAATCTATTTTCAAAGATAAAAAGCAATAAAATTTGAATTTTGAAGCGGAGAAAAAAACAATCAAAAAAAAACTCCCATGTAAAAAAATCTATTTTCAAAGATAAATAAGAAATAAATTTTGGCTCTTATTACTTCCTGCCGCGACAACATGGAAACGATAATTTGAATAATTGTATTTCCCACTGAATTCTAGAAAACGTGCACAGGAAATGAAGTTACATTTATGTCCAGAAGCAAAACAAGGGGCCATCTCAGCATTTGCTCAATGGATCAGGGAAACTGGACGAAAAACCTGATCGAGATGGGGGTCATTGACCTGGACGTTAGGAGCGAGTTTTCAAATTTGTACGAATGCAATACAGCAACATTATAAACGAGTTGCATACGCTATTTTTTTGTATAACAGCATTATAAATTTACAAGAGAATCAAACTTAATTTCGCGAAACGTCTCGGGTGCTTGACATCCAACGTCCTCTGGAAATCAAATTCAAGATGGCATTGTTGACATCCGTGAGAGAAAACGGTGGTCGGCTGTGCCGTCTTCTTCTACCTCCCCACGATTCTCTCGCTACTATTGGCTGAATGTGTGATGACGTCATGTCGCGTTTAATAATGGCGATGACGTCATGTAGCGTGCGATAAAATACTGGATTATGCACGATTCGGGGTATCGAAAAGGGTCGTTTATAATGATGGTATACAAAAAAAGTAAATTTATTGCAACTTGATTGCTTTCATTTACCGAAAACGTTATTATGGATGAGAGTTATTATGTTATTATGTTATTATGGAATTTTCTGTTTTTGGAACGAATGGTCTAGTCTGGAGTCTAGTGTGGAGGAAAAAGAACCCTGAGTTGGGGCCGCAGAATTTAGTTCCGATCGTGAAACACGGACGTGGTTCGGTATTAGAATGGCGGTGTATGAGTGCTAGGAAAGAGAGGAACTTGCACTTCAAAGACGTTATAATAAACCAATATGACTACATGGACATTTTAAGGAATAACTTGAGAGCCAGTGCTGCTTTAATGAATTTAGGTGAAGTCTACATTTTTCAACGGGACAGTTATCCCTAGCAAACAGCTTTCAATGCGAAAATCGGTAATTTTACAATACACTGCAACAAATGCACTCTTCTCCTCAGTCCCTGGACCTAAATCTGATAGAACATTTTTGGATTTTCCGAAGAAAGAAAAAAAAAGAATAAAAAAATTGCAAACAAAAAAGAATTGACACCGTTACGAGAAGGATTGAGTAATATTTCTCCTCAAATTGTGCAATATCATGTGAATTCCATCCCACTGAATATTAACGACTCTATTTGTAAATGAGTTTATTAGAACTATAAGTGTCCAAAGAATTTTTGAGCCCCATTTCAACGCAGTGTTTCTTGTTTTCATCAATACCAAGGTATTTGTTCGGATTTGTGAAACTATTTTTGTGGAAATATAAGAAGAACTTATTTGTTGTCAAGATTGTTTTATCTCATTTATGTTAAATCCATTTGCAAACGTTCCACAAACTCAAAAGAGAAAGATTCGTAGGTGGCCACTCACTTTTTACTCTAATTGTACCAACATGTCAAGGTAGGCATAAGCGTAGTGGCGGATTGACCGTTAAGCCAATTAAAGCTTCAGCTTGGGGCCTCAGAGACCAAGGGGCCGCAAACATTATTTTAAAAAAGGTAAACGTGTTTAAAAATATTATGAAAATATACAATTTTATATTTAATATAATTTCATGTATAGATGATTCTTAGAAGAATGCCGGAGTAGTACTCTATCGAACGAGCCACGGACCGCGCACGATCTTTCCTTCCTCTTCCTTGGCCTATCCTCATCCCTTACTTCCACTTACATGCACTACACTACCACACATGCCGAGAGACCAGTCGGGAGCTTAGAGGTTGTCCCGACTGCAGCGGTATCCCGCTGATGGATACCTGGTTGGGGAAACCCCGCTTGCCGACAGTAGGTCGCCACCGGATCTCGCTATCCAACGGGGGAAGATCACTGCCATCGCCCGAGCAAAAAAGCATACACTACACTTACGGGACTAATGACCTTGTCAGTTAACGCGCCCGAAATTACTAACAACCAACCAACCGATCTAGATTATCCTTATCAATTTTTAAATGTAAAATTTGTATGAAATTATTATTTGAAGGCAAGATTTCCAACGGGGGAAGATCACTGCCATCTCCTGAGCAAAAAACATGCACTACATTTACAGGACTAATGACCTTGGCATGTAACGCACCCGAAATCACTTACAACCAAGCAACCAACCAATATTATTTTTATCAATTTTTAAATCTAAAATTTGTATGAAATTATTATTTGAAGGCATGATTTCATTTTTTAATTAATTTTGAATAAAAAAGGTCATTTGCTCCAATCTCACAAATATTACTGTTGGCATTAAAAGGGGGGAGGGTCTGAAAAATATTTTAACTTGGGACCTCGCAAATGGTAAATCCGCCGGTATCTATGTATTAATAATTGAAGAGAAAACGTACTCCTCTTCAAGCATAATTCGTGCGCGGAGAAGTGTGAGATTTGTCACGAGTTTTGTTTTCTATGCCCTAATCTACAAACAGACATTTTTTGGCGTTTTATTGCAAACTTAGCGTTTAAGAGAAAGATAATTCACTCCTTATTTACATTTATGTACATGAAAAGCACATTATGAATATTGTTTGTTTATTATTTAACAAAAATCTATTATGACCCCTCTCAATGTTCGCCCCTGGTGGCAGCCAGGAAAACGATGGCGGCGGCGCAGCGGTTAGAGCAGCATAGGAGGATTTAGATTTATTGATTAGTGATTCTGAGCGCGTCAACTCATGTCATTAGTGCCGTAAGTGTAGTGCATATTTTTCCTCGGGAGGTGGCAGTGATTTCCCCCCGTTGAATGGTGAGATCCTGCGCTGACCTATCTGACGGCCAACGGGGTTTTCGCTAAACAGGTATCTCCCACCAGCGGAGCACCGCCCCAATCGAAACAAGCCTTTAAGATCCCGTTCGATCTCCTGGAATGTACAGTAGAGTAATGCACGTAAGTGAAAGTGTGTGTGATTGAGGGGTGATGACAGGACAAGGAAGGAAGAGAAAAGATTGGGTGTGGTCTGAGGCCCGTTTGTTAGGATACTGCTCCGGCATTCGCCTGGTATTGATCGGAGAAACCAAGGAACACTTACTGATCTGAGCAGCTGACCGCTAGAATCCTCCTCCAGACAGCGTCTAAATTCGACCTAACTACCTAGCTAGTATAAATATGGCTAGTAATAAGTATGGCTCACTTCCCACAATTAAAAATTAGATGTGATAATGCAGCACATACTTTCTCGCTCTTAATAATGGCTATTTATTCCCCAATTTCTGTCCGTATTTATACATCTCAGTCATCATTTTTTGTAACACTTACTACAAATCGTAAAACATTAGGTGCGAAAAATAAATAATTTCAAGCAAATAGCAACACAAATACGACAATTAAAACTACGTTTCGTACAGCTAACTCATGTCCTAACAATGACCTGGAACTCACAGAACTACAACTATCATCTCGCGGGGCGGAATGCCATTGTCGCATTCCAGTCTGATATTTCCTTAAGGCTAGCAAATGGAGCACGGAAAATAAAAATTTGCAAAATTACACTATCTCATACTTAAAAAATGTAGACGGCTTTTTTTAAAATAACTGATATTTTAGAGTAGATTTCATTTTACAAAAACTAAAATGATTTTGTACTTTTGCAATGTTAATTTTTTTGTATATTTGGAATTTTTTGTAATTAGTAATTTTTTGTCCAAGAGAGCCTAATAGGGCTAATTTCAGTTAAGAATATTATATATTTATGCTATATGCCGCGGCGGCCTTATGATGCCTTGACATCGCCTCAGATGAAGCGAGAGAAATTCGAATTCATCATTTTGATTATTTCCCACTTTTTGAAGATACTGAGTATACGCCGAAAATGGGACCAGCACTACTTTCTTTCCCGTTCTTTGAAAACACGTGAAAATATTTAAAGAAAATAATTGGAGCCATTTCTGAGAAAGTATTTAAAATTTAAAAAATCTTTGACACCAAATTACGCAAAACCCCTCATATCTCCGATATATTGAACATGTCCTTATTTCAAGATCTATTATTGATGAATGTGAAGAAAAAATTACTTTCATAATTTAGGAGACGCCGAAAAAGTATTTAGTTTTTCATATTTCGATATATCTATTTAGTTAAATATTAAAGGTAGACTTCATAACTGAATAATGTGCCCACAAAGTTGAGGATTTCATTTTTCCGCGAATTCCTCGAAATAAATAAGCAAAACATTTTCTGAATATGAATTGATGTTTTTGTTTTGACGTCATTCCGAAATCTGCAGGTATATTTTTTTGTAACTCTTTGTTGATTTTTGCGGTAGGAATTCTGACGTCACCATTTCCCCTTTTTCTCTTATTTCTGGAGGTGGCAACTTCACCTCTTATTTCACTAGACATTTTAAACTAAAGAATTGGTCGGTTTTAAGAACAACAACTACACAACAGCAACCTGTAACTCAAAATGACTTACGTTCTAATGTTAACGTCAGTCAAATGTTCCCTTCAAGAGCTACCACTGCACTAGTCAAATAGGATCAAAGTAAAATTACGATCCAGTATATTTTAAAAATTATATTCCACGTAAAAAGTTATGAATAATAAAAGAAATTAAAACGGACAAACATAATATAATATTAAATGCAATTTTGATGTACAGAATCGAGCAAAACAATAACTAGAACGGTTCTCAATGATTAACTGTCAATACTTGGTTTGTAAACTTCTCTGTGATTGGTCAAGAACCTGTATCATAATGAAATCTGTATCGTAATGAGTATCATTATGAAACAGATTGCAGCCATCAAATGAAATTATGATCCTATCTATGGCGTTAACATGGTAAAGTTTGCGGTTGAAATCACAAACAAAAATAACAACATATGAACGATTGTAACATGAGTACTTAATTCAGTAGAATCCATTTAAATTGTTGGAAGAGTTTACAAAATATACTTCACGAGAGAAACGACGGTTAAATTCATGACGGCGATTTTGAGAAAGGACCATTCTTAAATTTGAATTTCCTCCCCCCAGCTATGTGAATCCGTAAATGAAAAACTAAGTATATATAATAAATATTTGTTAATGAAGCAATATCTATTTAATGAATGCGAAGATAATGTTTTAATTCAAATAATTTTGAAGGCCGTTAGTGTTTCAGTATAATTTATTTATATCGATTATATCGATATATTACTTAATAATGTTTTGAGATTTGCTGAAATAATTGTAAAAGTTTGAGAAGTAATGCATTTTAAGACTGGCCAATACTGAAAATTGTAGTTGGTGATTGTGCTTTTAGGGGAAAAATTATCCTGTGGACTTTTAGATAACACCGGCTGAGTTTGCTCAGGACCAGCATTACCTGGAGTTACTCCGGACATCCCGGAGTTCCAGCCCCGACGATGAGAAAAATCTTAACGGCCGTCTGCACTGATAGGTAGTTTTTCCGTGGTTTCTCGCATCTAATCCAGGTGATGCAGTTTCCTAGCATACGGACCACGGACAGCGCGCGAATTTTCCTCCTTTTTTGTCCTATCCACTCCAGTTACTTACACTCACTCTTACATGCCGTACACTACTACGTGTGTCGGGAATTCAGAGCTTGTTCCGGTTGCGGCGGTGCCCTTTGGGGAGGGAGTGATGTTTGGAGGAAGAAATCCCCCGCAATCTGAAGTGTAGTTCAGTGCTGCAGTAAGAACCCAACGGGGCGGGGGGGGGGTATTTGCCTACTGCATCATTTCCCTAGATAAAACGTCCACTATACTAACGGGACAAATGACCATAGCAGCTGACGAGCCCGTAAACATCAATCAAGAATCAAGATAATATTGAAAGTGTAAGAAATTCATCATTTTTATTTATTTTTACCCTTGTACTTTCAGAAATACAAGTCTAACCTGCTTAAGATTAGAAGATGTTAGAAATCCTATTTTTTCAGCCGTCGTTTTTCCAGTCCCCACTTCCATGGCCCTCTGTACAAAGAATGTAACGGGTTTCTCTTAGTTGGTCGTGTGTCTAGAAGTGGGATGAAGATGCGTGGAAAGCGTCATGCTTATTTTTATTTTTTATTTATTTATTTTACGTCAAAAAACAGTTAAAAACTGCGTATGACGTGCTATGGGGAAAAGTGAATTGTGTGCACATTTTCAAAATTCTGTGATCCCTACACTAAGTCTAATACTACTTAAATTTTGAATTTTTGAAAGGGAGAAAAAAACAAAAACTCCCATGTAATAAAATCTATTTTCAAGGATAAACAAGCAAATAATTTTGAATTTTGAAAGGAAAAAAAAAACAAAAAACTCCCATGTAATAAAATCTATTTTAAAGGATAAATAAGCAAATAAATTTTGAATTTTGAAAGGGAGAAAAAAAAACAAAAAAACTCCCATGTAATAAAATCTATTTTAAAGGATAAATAAGCAATAAATTTTAAATTTTGAAAGGGAGAAAAAAAACAAAAAAACTCCCATTTAATAAAATCTATTTTCAAAGATAAATAAGCAATAAATTTTGGCTCTTATTACTTCCTGCCGCGACAACATGGAAACGATAATTTAAATAATTGTATTTCCCACTGAATTCTAGAAGACGTGCACAGAAAATGAAGTTACATTTATGTCCAGAAGCAAAACAAGGGGCCATCTCAGCAGTTGCTCAATGGATCAGGGAAACTGGACGAAAAACCTGATCGAGATGGGGGTCATTGACCCGAAGGCTGCAATACAATACTTGTTACAGGTTGTTTATACACATTAATACAGTTCAAATGGTAAATAATGCATTATGTATCATTGTTAAAATTAATGTTACTTTTCTTGTGATGCTCAGTATAGTCTCTAATTGTATAGAAACAGTTTTGCAGCAGAAACGATTTCACCTGGGATTTAAACTTTTCTATTGAATTTAATCGTTTAATGTCATCTGGCAAAGTGTTGTAAAATAATGTACATGTATTGTATGTGAATTTTTTGTAATGAGCTGTTGATACTGTTACCTGATGAATATGATTTCTACGTCGAGTGTTATAGTAATAGACTTTGGCATTTTCTGAAAATTTATTCCCGCCCTTGAGCAAGTCATTTTTTACAAAAACCACTGATTCGTAAATAAAAGACACGGTAATGGTAGAATTCCTAGATTAATGAAGAGAGGCTTACATGAATCACGAAAGTTTGTTTTACAACTTGTAATTCCAACTTAATTTTGTGTTCAATTCATTTAAATGGACGTTCCATTTAAGGTTTGCTGAATTGAGAGACCTAAAAATTTTGTTGCCTTAACATCAGTCAATGGTACACTGTTCATTTTCAATGGAGCACAGAATTGTTTATTTGAAATGGAAAACTGCATTAAAACCGTTTTCTTTTCGTTTACTATTAATTTGTTATTTCGGAACCAATTTGAAACATCTGATATTGTACTATTTACGGTTTCCTTATTGCAAAGGATGTTCGTATCATCCGCAAAGAGAACCGTTTTTCCGTTTCGAATCGTCGAGGGCATATCGTTTACGTAAAGTAGGAACAGAGTAGGGCCTAAAATCGATCCTTGAGGAACTCCACATGCAACGGGCAGAGAGTCGGAAAGGTGCGTACGTAATGTTCCATCATTCCAGTAAGGTATTTCAACTCTCTGAGATCGTTGTTTAAGGTACGAACATAACCAATCTAGAGCAATACCACGAATTCCATATGAAGGTAATTTGGAAAGTAAAATGTCATGATCAATGACGTCAAAAGCTTTTGAGAGATCTAAAAATAATCCAATAGGTTCCTCATTTTGATCCAATGATGAGGCGACATCTTTAAGAAAAGAAAATATAGCTGTTTCCGTTGATTTTGATTTTCTAAATCCATGTTGGCAATCTGAAAGCGCGTCGTGTTTAGTGAGAAAGGTTTCCATTCGTACGTAAAAAGTCTCTCTAATATTTTTGAAAAAACTGATAGAAGAGAAATGGGCCGATAATTTTGAATTTCATTTTTGTTGCCTTTTTTGAAAAGCGGCTTAATTTTAGCTGTTTTGAAAATATCTGGAAACGTTCCAGTGCATAAAGATGCATTAAATATGTGAGTTAACGGGTGTATAATGACATACGCACAAGTCTTTAACAAAGAATCCGGGAATTCATCTAAACCGGACGAATATTTATTTTTAGTTTACCGATTATTTTGAGAATTTCATAGGAAGAAGTTTCGAAACATTGTGTCTAAAATTTCGGTGAACTGTCTGTTTTTGAATTTTGTGCCTGAAGACCCTTAGTGAGATCGGCAGCAATTCTCGAAAAGTATTGGTTAAAGAGATTAGCCACTGTTGCCGGATCGTTCACATTTATATCATTATATTTTAAAACAACATTCTCTACGGGTTTTCTAGTTGATTTGGTAGTATTTTTTATTATATTCCACATTGCTTTTGTTTTATTATTTGAGTTCAAAATATCCTGATCGTTTTTCATTATTTTAGCCTGTCTTATGACTTTTCGTAACAATGTTTTGTATTGTATGCTTCAACCGGATATCTTTTCCCTCATTATTAACTGTCAATAAAGCCAATAAATGTTGGTACTCATTCGTAAAGAAGGCTGAGTAGACCTTAGGACCGCCCTGAATAGGTCATCACCGGATAAAAACCCCCAGCTATGCGAGAAGAATTTCTCTCTCAGGTTTACCGGTAGCGGTAGCTCAGTGCATCAACTGATGTCACTGCAGTGCTTCTGACCGGGACGTCCTAGGTTCGAGTCCTGACGGCGGCAGGATTTTCGACACTAGCTTTTCAGCTAGTTCAGCTAATTCGCACGCTGTCTGGAGGAGAATTCAAGCGGCCGGCTGCTCTGATCGGTAGTTTTCCGTGGTTTCTCCGATCAACACCAGGCGAATGCCGGAGCATTACCCTACCAAACGAGCCACGGACCGCGCGCAATCTGTCCTTCCCCTTACTTATCCTATCCTCTCTCCTTACACACACACTTACACTAACATGCACTACACTACCACATATTCCGGGAGACCGGTCGGGAGCTTAGAGCTAGTCCCGGCTGGGGCGGTGCCCCGCTGGTGGGAGACTCCTGGTGAGGGAGAAACCCCACTAACCGACGGTAGGTCGGCGCCAGATCTCGCCATCCAGCGGGGGAAGATCACCGCCATCTCCCGAGAAAAAAACACGCACTACACTAACGGGACTAATGACTGAAGCAGTTGACGCGCCCGGAAACACGAAAAAATCAATCAATCAATCAACGATCTCCCTCAGATTAGAAATTCTTTAACATTGTTAATATTGATGAATAATGTATAATTACTTGTTAATGTAAGTTGAATGATCGCACTTCACGAATCTTGTATTCACGCCACACGTGTCCTCGCGTCAATGTACGAAAGGGTCCTAAGGATTCCAGGAACAGTCACCCGCTGAGAGCGACTCCGGGGCCTTCGCACGCTATTGAGCGCAGGCGTGGGCGAGCGGTTCCATCGCGTGCGCGTGCCCTAAGACGCAGGCGGAGCACACTTCGTGACGGCCGACTCCGCGCGGAGCCCTTCCCCAGACCCGGAAACCGCACGCACGCGTTTCGAAGTTTCAGTTGCAGCTGCTCTCAGCCCCTCAGTACTCCGCGCGTAACAGAAACGTCAGTCAATTTTCACCGGGGCAAGCTGCGATAACCAAGGTAGCGTCTACAGAAATAGTATTACTCTTCCAGGTTTTTACTTTCTCGTAGGGTAACAAAGTGTACAAATGTTACTAAAAGTCGATCGCGGAAATTTGAGTTTGAAAATACAGTTTCAAAAAGTCCTCTCTTTCTTTGAGTTTGTCCGTCCGTCTGTGAACACCTAAACTACGAGGGTGGTCCCAAAAGTACCCTGCCTGACCTAGAAATCGCGGTAGTTTTTCGAAAAATATCAATTTATTAGAAAGTAGACAATCTATGAAGCATATGTTTCAAGTTTGAAGACGCTACGTTGTTTAGTATTTGTTTGGCAGCAATCAATAGTACAAAGTACAACGTCCGTACAAAGGATTGTTTGCAAAATTGATATTCTCTAATAGACCTGATTCATCTGGACTTTGAAGAAAAAATATTCTAATATAAAAGAGGAAATTTTGTAATTTTTGAGATTACTATATAGATAAATCTATGTTGCAGTTTTAACATTTTCTCATAAACTGTTCCATTTTTTTGAACTTATTGTTCAATTATTACATAATAATTTTAATTTTACGTAACCATTACAAATGACACGAGAAACATCTGTGCTATTTTGTAGTTCCACAAGTTTTTATTTTTTTCTCTTCTGTTACATATGAAATACAATTTTACAGTAATAAAGAACTTGACGTATTGAACTTTTTTGCCAGCACGTGATGGCCGTAACAACAATTTTTGTGTTAAGGTGAGGCAGCCATAGAGTACCTTCTCCAAATTTCGCTTGGGATTGAGTCAAATCTTCTCAAAATTATTGGTTAGCACTTCACGGACGTATATTCGGATTATTGCAGTTTGCAAATCATGTAAGTTTTTCATATCTTCACATTACGAGAAAGTATATGCTGTTGTAGCACCACTAGTTTGTTTCTGAGCGATTATGATCTTCCGTGATGTTCGCAATATGACTTACGAACTGAACCAAGTCATATTGACTTACGAACTGAATGGATAGTTTATATACGTAAAGTTTAATAATTACATAGTGCTTCATTAAAGGTTTTTTAATTGATCTATTTATTTATTTACCTAAAAACTGACAACTATGTGACGTTCGAGAGAGAGGGCGGGTTGAGGGGAGAATATCTACATTTACTGTTCAAAATCATCTTCAGTTTCAACTTTTTATTTTTTGTCTCAAATTATTATATTGTGAATTTTAATTCGTCAATAGATGTAGACATTCTGAACGAAACATGTAAGCAAGTTTTGGAATTCCTGGCTGCTGGATATCGAATTATCCGAGATCGCTAAAACATTGTTCACTCTTGGCCAGGGTGTATTCACGTCATGCGTTGGTTCGTATTTTCTGTTCACGCCATGTTGAGGCTACTGTATGATCAGATGTTTAGCAGTTAGAACTGCAGACCGATCGAATAGGAACACAGTCTTTGTAGTTTCAGTTGCGAACTCGCGACTGCAAAAACCAATGCACTTGCTTGTCCGCTAGTAACATACGTTATTCCGCGGAAGAAAACAAGGTTATTAATTAAATTGAATGATCTGGCTGTTATTTCAAAATAACTTTTGTGAGCTGTTGTGGATATGTACATGATACGTAATACCCAAGTGATATTTCTTTTTTATAGTTTTGCCTGTCTCTTTGGATGATTTCGGGAATAGTTAAACAAATTTCGATTGTACTTTCATGATAGAGAATTTTTTCAGGCATAATTTAGGCTACCTCAGATCATTATCTATTTTATAAAGAATAATGTTTTTATATAGAAATACAGTTTTATTCCTTTCTAAATGGCATTTTTACACTTTAGCTTCAAAACTAGAAAAATATGTTTGACTACATGAGATTTAGAAAAACTTCCATATTGTTATAGGCCTGAAAGAAGTGTCACTATTTGAGTTCGCACATCTTAAGTGCACTCTCTTTCGGTTTTTCGCTAAAACGTGAAATGCTAAAATTTCGAGGTCATTGACCAAAGTGAATCGAACTTTTCTGGTAATCTATAATATTTCCTACTAAACACATTTGACGCATTCCGATAGCGCAATTTGGCGTCGAGTAATTCAATACAATAATTGAAAATCATTTCCGACTGGAGGGGTAGGACCGGATCAGAAGGGGGAGGAAGCGTGGTGGAGCAAGGAGGTCGGGGAGGCAGGCAGAGCAGTGCGGAGCGGACTTGCGCTCACACTAGAAATGAAATGCACTTCTTCTCCTTAGTTAATGCCTTATTTTACGTGGCGAGACTCGGGCCATCAGTCCGCTCTTCCGTCTAACCACGCAAATTTCGCTACGCTGCTTTCACCACCTAGCGGAGAAAGGAGGCATTATCTTGGGTGACGAAACAGGCGGAACTCAATTTTGCTCAAAGGCTTCATTTAGGCTTGAGGATCTTTTACATGCAGTAAATCTACTACATGGGACAGCCGGCTTTACTTCCCCTCCGAAGGAAGCCGTAGGTTTTTTCGCTTAAAAATTCAGGGCTTCGATCGGGTTTGAACTCGCAAACTCGGGCACAACAGTGCGCTACACTAACCGTTATACCACCGATTCCGCTTCTCACAGATATGAAGAGATTCTCCTGAAATCCCTTTGGCTATATTAAGGTCGTGATGGAGGTAGGACCGTAGAGGGCATTACAACACCAGGATGCAGTTCAGTTTCTTACAACTCTTACTACGTTTCGTGTGTTCTGAATGCCACACCTCTTGAGGCACAGCAATGAAAAACTATCAATAGCCAGCTTACATACGATAACCTCACAGACAAGAAATCAGGAAACGGTATGCAATGTAATATCTTGTTCCTCTTGTTACTTGTTCCTCTTGCCTCCAGAACCTGAAGATGTGGGTTAATCGGCATCCATAAAACGTAGTGTTAGCAGTAAACTACTTAACAACATTCTAGTGTTGTAATTGACAGTGCTCTCTATGGTCCTACCTTCGTAATTATCTTATTATCTAATAGATATTGTGAAAAAATCCCGGATAATGCCGGATTTCTTTCGATAGTAAGAAACGCAAGATGTGACTCAGGATATCAACTGATGAACCGGGAGAGGTGGCTCAGTGCATCAAGTGATGTCACTGCAGTACCTCTAACCGGGAGGACCTAGGCTCGAGACTTGATGGTGGCAGGATTTTCGACACTAACTAGTCAGCTAGGTCGAATTCAGCCGCTGTGTGGAGAATTCTAGTGGCCGGCTGCTCTGATCGGTAGTTTTCCGTGTTTTTTTTTCGATCAACACCAGGTGCATGCCGGAGCAATACCCTACCAAAAGGGCCACGGATCGCGCGCGGGATCTTTCCTTCCTCTTCCTTGTCCTATCCTCTCCCCTTACACACACACACTTACACTAACATGCACTACACTACCACATATTCCGGGACACCGGTCCGGAGCTTAGAATTTGTCCCGACTGGGGCGGTGCGCCGCTGGTGGGAGAGTCCTGGTTAGGGGGAAACCCCACTAGCCGACGGTAGGTCGGCGCCGGATCTCGCCATCCAGCGGGGGAAGATCACCGCCATCTCCCGAGAAAAAACATGCACTACACTAACGGGACTAACGACCAAATCAGTTGACGCACCCGGAAACACGAAAAAATCAATCAATCACGAATCAATCCATCAATACATATTGTGAACAATTATTCGCGGTAGTAAAATGATTACGTCCTGTTCAGCGACGACGTTGAGTTCCTCTGTTCGACCGACCAATCGGAGAGCCGGGTGCCGCGCCGAGCGCGTTGTGTCCGCGGCGCAGGGCAGCGTGTGGGGTTGCCGGTTGCAGGCGCCGAGCGCACGCACGCAGGCACTCACCTTGCGCCTGTGGTTGTTGTAGCGGCGCGCTGCCACGGCCGGATGAGTAGCTGCTCGCGCCTCGTCAGCATGCTGCTGCGGCTCGCCTCGTCTCGTCGCGTCGCGTCGCGTCTCGTCTGGCGGCGAGGGCCGCGGAGCAAACGGGCCGCCGTCGCTAGGCGACCGGCCGCCAGCGCCGCGAATCGACCAGAGGGGGCGCGCGCGTTGGCACGGAGGACAAGCGACGATCGGGAGGCGATGCGCGTGGGTTGGGGAGGACGCGGATTGAATTGAATTGAATTTGCCTTATTTTACGTGGCGAGACTCAGGCCATGATGCCTGCTCTTCCGTCTTGCATGTAATATGCCTGCTCTTCCGTCTGACCACGCAAATTTCGTTACACTCCTTTCACTAATCATGGGATCAAGAAGGTATTACTTGGGCGACGAAACAGGCGATTTGAATTTAGCTCAGAGGCGTCATTTAGGCTTGGGGATCTTTTACATGCAGTAAATGTACTTACATGGAACAGCCGGCTTTACTTCCCCTCCGAAGGAAGGCGTACGTAGGATTTTTTCGCCCTTAAAAATCCACGGCTTGAACCCGCAAACTTGGGTATAGCAGTCCGATACGCTAGCCGCTACACCATCGCCGCCGCCAAATTGCCTTGCGCCGCCGGATTGGAAGGCGCAAGAGGAAAAATTATGTATAAAGTAATAATGTCTTATTCAAATCATGACGTACACTTGTTTTATTTTTTGTTGCTCGTTTTGTTTGTAAGAAAAATCAGATTTGTTTTCGTTTCAGTAATAAATATATCGACTCTTTTGTATTATCACTATTTTATTTTCCTGTTTAGTATTTAATGTTTGCATCAGTGTGGTTACATTGTTCTCCATCGTTTGCCTCTGGACGGTTTGTGCATCGTAAATTGCTGTCAGTTATGGGATTATTTTTTTATCTTCTCTTCTTTCCTTTTTTTGATCACGTTTGCTCGCGTTCATTCTCAATCAATGTACATCATTTTCAACCAATATCATTTCGTGTTCCGGCATAAGCCAACATTTTCAGTGAGTTATTTTGATCGGAAAGGGGTACTCAATCACTCAAGGTATAGACCGAGACGGGGCCTTGAACACAATTTGTAAATGTTCCCTTCATTAGTAAAGTTTTCAAAATTGTGATTAAATTCATATAAGTGACTAGGTTAAAGAGTACATCATATTGCCCTGAGCCATGCCACAAATAAACACACATTTTAAAATTTATTTATTTTTTGCTCGCGAGTAGGCCATCTTGGACCACGCAGGACGTGCACTTGCACGGGCTCAGTATCATTTTATCACGTTGCAAATCTCGCATGTAACAAATCAAGGGGATCAGTATTAGGTTGAATCCGATTTTTATAACCCCAGAGTTGTTAGTCCTCCAGGGATGGAAGATGGAATGATGATGAAGGATGAATGGACGGCATACATAAACAGACAAACACACCCAGCGGGACTCGAACCCGCGATCCTTCCGTCCGAGATCGCCACGACACTACTGCCTTAGCAATCTCGGCTATCCGGAATGGATTTTTTTAAATTTATTATTATTATTATTATTATTATTATTATTATTATTATTATTATTATTATTATTATTATTATTATTATTATTAAAATCCATTCGACCCCGGATGCTCCCTTCGGGAGTATTTCCCATACCTCCCCCTTATAATCGGCTTTCACTGGATACAAATAGGCGTTTGCCTTTTCGAAGGATTGCTAGGAAAAGCCCGTAGACGGAGTTTTGAAGAAATTAAAGCACGAGCGAGGTTGCGGTCGGAGCTTTTGTCTCCCACCCCACCATTGTTCCATCGTTATTCATTTGTCTTCATAGTCCATAAAATCATTCATCTATTCCAAATGGAGCCATTATGCTTAGGCACCGACATAATAGTAGAGAATATCAATCACAAGCTGAAGAGTAATCTAGCCCAACATTTTATTATAATCCTTTTTTGCATGCCTGAGAAGTTGTAGGATGGGGTAGTAGGTATCATGGTTCGTTTTCTAATGTAATATTGAATTGAAGGGCTTTGGACAGTAGCAGTATAAGCTACACCAGCCTCACCAAGACACCCGCTATTCGCTATCAATATCTTATTTTGGACTGAGTCTCGTGTTATTTTTTCAAGCCATGAATAAGTATGAACAAGACAACAATGTAAGCCAGACTTTCACCAAAATTGATAAATTAACATTCATGAATATCAGGAGGCTTGAAATGGATGGCTTCTCTTGTTTCAGCCTCAGGATATTCAGTTAAAGGAAAAAGACTTAAAGCCGTGTTCCTTTATAGGATGCAAACCAATCCATTAATTTGCGTACTTCCGCTTTCGTCGCAGTGGAATCGGGTTAAAAATATTACCAACAATATGTTGAAACCTTGAAATTAAAGAAGAAAGAAGAGCGTCAATGAATCCCGTATGTTCACATCCTATCCGAGATTTTGCTAGCAAGTATTAAAAAATTATAAACGTTTCTTACTTTGCGTGTTTTCAAATATGTATATTAGTGAGTGCTATTGGGATGTAACACTAATTTACCCTAACAAAAAGTTAACGTAGATTGTGTGTCAAAGTTTAAATCTGATTAAAAGCGTTTCGAAAACCATAATAAAACCACTCATAAAACCCTTCTCTAATCATTGAGTAGATTGAAACGAATCAGCACTAATTCAAGAGGGTTGTATAATAACGTATTTGTTCACCACAAATTTTAGGAGTAGCCGAAATTTGAAGGAATCCCGGAAGAAAGGAGAGTGGTGTTTCGCCCAGGGGCCCACTAAAGAACAATAAAAATCAAAGGAACAATTTTTGTTCCTCTAATTGATATTATCAGTGAATGGGTTTTCCATTAATTGAGAACTTAAATGTTGAAGAATCTAAAACTTGATTCTTGCAGTAATAAAAACTGGATATGACGTACGAGGACCGGGAGCGGTTGCTCAGTGCATCAACTGATGTCACTGCAGCACCTCTGACCGGGAGGTCCTAGGTTCGAGTCCTGACGGCGGCAGGATTTTCGAAACTAGCTTATCAGCTAGGTCGAATTCAGTCGATGTCTCGAGGAGAATTCTAGCGGCCGGCTGCTCTGATCGGTAGTTTTCCGTGGTTTCTCCCATCAACACCAGGCGAATGCCGCAGCAGTACCCTATCAAACGGGCCACGGGTCGCGCGCGATATGTCCTTCCTCTTCCTTGTCCTATCGTCTCCCCTTACACACACACACACTAACATGCACTACACTACCACATTCTGGGAGACCGGTCGGGAGCTTAGAACTTGTCCCGGCTGGGGCGGTGCCCCGCTGGTGGGAGAGTCCTGGTTAGGGGAAAACCCCACTAGCCGACGGTAGGTCGGCGCCGGATCTCGCCATCAAGCGGGGGAAGATCAACGCCATCTCCCGAGAAAAAAACATACACTAAACTAACGGGACTAATGACCAAAGCAGTTGACGTGCCCGGAAACACGAAGAAATCAATCAATCAATCAACGTACGGGGAAGAATTATAATCTGTGCACGTTTTCCTGATCTACAAAATCTCTTTACTTTTACTATATAAAATTGCGTTACAGCAGGCCTGGATAGCCGAGGTCGCTAAGGCTGAAGATCCAGCTGCCTCGTGCCTGGAGGATTGCCGGTTAATATCCCGCCCGGGGCATGGATATTTCTGTGTGTCCGTATACCGTTACCGTTACCGCAATGTTACTTACAGTAATCGCTGTATGACCTTAGTAATGGAAAAGCAGCATTAAATAAGTTTTAAAAAAATTAAAAAGTTGAAGTATGAATAAAGAAACTAAATAGCAACTTCGCACCAACTCTGTGAAGCGGTGACGGACGGAAAAAGTAGCCCTTGTTCAATATCTGCATTATTTTAACAATTTTTAAAATTTTTTAAATAAAAAAGTGTACTCTAATATTCGCAAATATAAAAAATCTATTGTATTGATAAATTATGGGTGGAAAAAATAAATACACTGATACATAAGGACAATTTTCGGAGATATCTTCAATTTCACGTAATGCAATATATCGGTTATTTTTATTAATCACGCGGCAACTGAAAAGTGACCGCTCGACTACACAGTCAAAAGACTATAAGCTAAATAAAATCTACATAACAAAATTCAAAACATTAGAACACGGAAGCGACAAACAAAAATCAGTACAAATAAATAAAATGACCTGGGCATGATAATGACAGGGGCATGATAAATGACCCTGCATAAAAGCGTGATGGGCAACTGAAAATGTTCGCTTCGGAATAATAGAAAACGTGTTTTCATGAGTAAAATCGCTACAGATTAAGATTAAATACAGATTTGAGTGTGTAAATCTCCAGATGTTTGATATGAATTGAAAATAAAAGAATTAAGCCAATTGAGCGTAATCTAATTATCGCAATCACATCAGATCAATCGATTATCACGAAAAAGAAGTTCCTGATGATTTCAGTTTTTGTGGCCCAGTGGCCAAATAATTTGAATACTTTAAGAAAATTCTTAGCTACGTTCATATATAGTTACTGATTTGCAAATTGTACGTAGATTTTCCGTGCTCTAAAGGGAATGTTAAGACAGAATAAAGTTATGAAAAATGTAGTTGTTACTTACAGTGATTGAATTTGTTTATATGTTCTCTAATTATTTGATGATAGTGAATTTGTGGTGCAATTGTTCTCCTTATGCTTTACACTCATAAAATGTTACGAAGTAATGCACTGAGGTCATGAAATTATAGTCTGACTAGAGAATGGTTACGTAAGCAATTTCAACTTGATAATCTAAATTGACAGAGTGACGTAAGCAAAATTATTATAGGATGAACTAAGGAATTAGTCGATATAATACGAAATCGGGGGCATCAGCTGTGCAAAAACATGGATCAAAAATACCGGTGAAGCAAAATTCCAAAAAACACACAAAATTTAAAATACTGTAATAACAATTACGACAATATCTCCAACAAAGCACTTAAAGAATTAAGCAAAAAATATGTAGCCACACTATCTGAACTATTTAATGTAGCTGTAAGTCTACAATATTTCCCACAAAGTTGGAAAACAGCCATAATTTTACCCTTCTGCAAACCAGGAAAATATGCAAGAAACCCATCAAATTACAGACCAATTAGTCTTCTTCCATCCATCGTTAAAGTTTTTGAAAAATTATTACTAAGTAGACTATTTTTTTAAAATATCAAAACACTACATGGCTTCAAGTATGGCTTCCGATCCAAATATTCAACCAATCACAAACTACTTCACCTAACCGAATCCATAGCCACACCATTTCACCAACGAAAACATACACTAGCAATTTTCTTGGACATAGAAAAGGCCTTCGACACTGTTTGGCATATTGGTCTCCTGTACAAGTTACAACTGGGAACTCCGCAATATCAATTTAACATCATTCATAGCTTTCTGACCAACAGAAACTTTAAAATTAAAATAGACAATACACTTTCAACACAATATACAATAGTGACAGGGGTCCCACAAGGATCCTGTCTCTCTCGCCACCTCTTCAATATCTATTTATCAGATATTTCAGACACCTCAGAAATATATTTGTTTGGTGATGACACGGCACTATTCACATTCCACAACGATATCTTATGCGCACATGACCAATTACGAAATGACTTGCTTGAATTTTCGAAATGGACTAAAAAAATGGAGAATTAAAATTAATACTTTAAAATCATAAGCAAAGATTTTCACACTTCGTAAGCCCAAATTATCTACTCCTTTACTCATTCAAAACTCACTCATACCATGCTACCAAACCAAACACCAGATAAGTTACTAGGACTCAGAATAGACACAAAATTAACCTGGAAAGCACATATCACTAACAAAACATACTCATAAATTATAAAACTCTATACCTTGTTACATCATAAATCTTCACTTACCAATGAATACGGTAAAATAATCTATAAATCAGTAATAAGACCTTAAACCCCTTTGGAAAAAAAAAAAAAAAAAAAAGAATCCCCAGCTATAGCAACTTACCATCTGGATAGGAATTACAGACAACCACAGAGAATCCACTCACGCTATCCTAAGGACATTTTCAAGCCTCCTTAACTATCTGAAAATATAATCTCAATCTGCCTCACTCACACACTCACACTCTCACACACACACACACATACCAACAATTTGCCAAGCTCATTTTTCTTGTTATCGTATTGACACTTAGACCTGAGAATGGTTCATCCTATACTGTTATTGTAATCATATATAGACGCCCTTGAAAGGCAGAAATGCCGCACAAGACGAAATAAAATTTAAAAAAATAACAATTATACATTCACACCCCATTCAATACATACAGTACCCAATACATACCCCAATCAATACCCCAAACAATCACTGAAATGAAATTATATTCTATAAAAAAAACTTACGAAACAATCCCAGATCAGATTATAGCTATGTCATTGACACATTTTAAATTAATTCATTAAACCAATTTCATTATGAAATACATTCAGAATAATTATATTCCTGGATAACCGAACATCGAATAATAGAAGTTCCTCTGAATTGTAATTGAGGGAGACTAGCACATTTAACAATTATATTTCATTATAAAATACTAGGAAATGTCATAAAAATCTGAAATATTTTATATTTTGGAACAACTAAATGTGTTTATTTGCGGCTATTGGATTATATGAAATTGCCTTGAGAATACGACTCCTGTTATTGCCTTGACATTGAGAGTTCCGTGCCTTATTACCTTGGAATCCTTGTTAATTATTTATTTTTTTATGGATAAAAATAAACATTTTAAAATTGTTGACAATAATATTCTGATTTGTTAATAATAATATTAATGTTAGATTCATGTATCTTAGTGAAATAATTTAAGTAATATGTTTTAACAGATGTGAAATTTGTTAATTGAATGAACTTTGATGCCGGTTGAAACAAGGAAATCACGTATATATGGATTAAATGGAAAGAATATGAATTTTTCAAAAGCAACTATCGTTAGGGATGGAGATATAATAATAAAGTTAATACCTAATCTAAATGAAATTTTCTCACGTAAGTGCGGAATTTCCTCCAGTATTCTGCTGCTTGCGAAGATCAAGAAGAGCCTTTTCTTTCCAGCGTTGCGTGGTGAATCTTCTCCACATCATTTCCACAAAAAACAGTCCGCTCACCACTCCTAACCCTGAACACAGAATCGTGAACGGCCAGGCAAGTTGCTCCAGCGTCAACGGCTTGGGATCTTTCCTGACTTCTTCCATTTGCATTGTGACTCCGTTTGCCATCATACGATGACGTTGCACGTTCGCCCAGTGTTCATACAGTCCGGATTCCAACACATGCATTACAAACCTGTTGAAAAACGCGTAGAACGTTGCATTTTTTCGAACCAAATAAGCCTGATGACCTGGGGAATTGAAACACTCCGGGACTCTGTACAGGATGATCTCTTCATTGATGGTCATGTTCCTCGACCTGGCGTATAAGTCGAACTTCTGTTCCGTCATGAACAGACCGTCCTTGCCGGTCTTCGTTATATCTCGTAACATTTGTATCTGAGTGTTGTAATATTTACCCTCGAGTCTTCTAGTAAACTGTGTCGGAGCATCAATTTGGTCGGTGTCGTTGAACTTGCCCACAATGGAAAACGTGATATATGCTTTCCGGAGATTCACTGCTGCTTCTGCTAGGGTTTGTGGGTCCGGAGGCCTTAAAGGCGCCGCTAAGAAACCTAACAATTGTCCAGAGTACGCGTTGCTCATGACTAGGGCAAAAAGCAGCAAAGTTCCCATCATGAGGCGCTGAGCAAAAGTACGGGCGGGGCGACTGCAAGCGCCGCTGAACGCCACCTGAAGCACATCCACGAGCGCGCGCTCTAGAAGAGGTGTACCCCAAGGGCCAGCGGGGGCCCTAAAACGGAAACGATGCAACGCGTGCCAGGCGAGAGCAACGCTTACTAACGCGCCTACAGTGGCGAACCACACTTGGCGATGGTACGGTAGTAGAAGATCGGCACCGAAGGTGCGTGCAAATGCCCGACGAATCACGAGGCAATACGGTGCCTGGCGCAGTGGAACAGTGAAGTCTGCGAATTTGTATATTGTTGGAGAGTAATAAAACGTGTTGAATGTGACATCTGCTGTTTTGTTCTTGATTTGTTGGACTACACCATCTAACCACACCATTGACATATCTTCTACGCGAATGTTGGGAATATTATGAAACGTCTTCAGGAGCTTCAAATCTGGACCGTCAAGTTCTTTCATTCCTGCAGCATCAAACCAATAATACCTCATTATTCGTTCCATAAATGCTGCGTGATATGTACGTACTTGATGTTCGTTTGTATTTTCGTTAGATCTAGTTTGAGGATGAATACGAGAAGGAGAAATCCGACAACTGGTTTCTTGGAGTTGAATTTTTAGCAATTCATTTTTTAAGATGTCAATAGTTGGGGTACAAATATCAACTTCTAGGAATATAAAAAAAATGAAGTATTCTCTCAAAAACGCCATCAGATTCAGTATCCACTAGTCGTGAAAAAATAGTTTTACTCATTTGATTTCCTGCTACAAACCAATACTTAACTGTTGTATACCTTGTTATATAACTGTTGTATAGCTTAACTTGTATAACTGAAGTACTAGAAATGTGTTTTCTATAAACTGATGATCATTATTTACAATGAAGAACTATCTTTGAGTTATATTTTTGTAGATTTTTTGTTGAACATGAAAAATGAACAAGAGATTCCCAAAAATAGTTTCTATTTTGCATTGTTCTTGAAATTTGCCACAATATAACGACATTTATTCTTTAAACAACTTTACAACTTTCCAAACTCTCATTTCAACAGTGTAACCTTTGAAGGAAGCAAACAATCGGAAAAATGGTTGTAATGTGGAAAATTATATTGTTCTCTTCGAATGTCTATGATTTTGCTGTGATTATATCAATAATTGCCTCTGAGAACGTCTTCTGAATTTGTTACTAGATCACTCTTTTACAAACAATAGTTGCAGTTACGTGAATTATTTGTACTATGAACATTATGTTCACGTCTATTTTGCACCAATATAATTTTCAGCTTAATTAAAGTAATTTTTGGTCGTTCTTCTTCTCCTATTCTAATGTTTCATCGGGATCAAAATTTCCTTTGAGTTATGAGTTGAATTTGACTTCATAACTTCGAAAGGTGAAATCAAAGAAATGTTTTGAACATTGGTGTGCTCTAGGCCTATCCATTCTTCTTAGATATTAAAGATGAATTTTGTATTTGAAATTCAAAGGCAAGTTGTACTACAGTAAGTTGTGCTTGAAATGCCACTGAAATGAAAGTGTATTGATTCAGACTTGGGAAGGCCCGGTCCAATATTTAAACAATCATCAAAAGAACCGTTTCTGTAAAGGGAGGAAATATCGAGGTCAGTACTATTGTTCCTTGAATTCTACGTGTGCGGATCTGCTTGTTCACCTGTGCTTGGTTCATTTGAATGCTTGTTTAAGCGTGAACAACGCACTGGAATTATTGTTCTGCTGTTTCATGGCGGAAATCTACAATTTGTCCAATTTCGGCATGAATACCATGGGTACAAATATTTCAATAGTTATAATATGATATCCAACAGTTCATATCCTAGAAGGAAATGAGCATAGTTAATAGCCGCTCTAGATCAAAAGAAATTCAATTATTGTGTTATTGTACTAAATTTCCGAAAAAATATTTACGTCATTCTTCTCAAAACCAAAAACAAAAAGGTGAAATCAATGAAAACTGTTTCTTATATTTGGAAAAGGTGCTGAATTAGCACCATAAATGATGCCTTGATTGAATCGGTTCATCCTAAGACCCTGGTAATCATTATTAAATATTTTTCCATCACTTCAACAGAATGCATTGGAAGGGAAATGTAATGGAATGTAGGCAAATAGAAGGCAATATTGTGCGCAATCTGATGCCCTGCCAAGTGGAGTAGACGACGGAATTAAATGTTTAGGAAATGAATGTGTGTCAATGCTTTTTTTCAAAGTTATTGAAAATATAACCAAAGTTTTTATTTTGGATAATAGAACAACTTTTATCAAGCAAAGTGGTGTCGGATTTTGGAGATATTATAATTGTCTAAGTAGTTAATGCAACCTTTCCGACAGTCATTTATCAAGAACCCTAAAACGTGAACTCCAATTCAACTAAAAGAACTTCAATTATATTTGAACCTCTATAGATTGAATCAATGACTGAAGTTTGGGGGCAGTTACCCCAATAAGAAAAAAATATAAATAAATTTTTTAGTGCGAAAGTGAGTGAGGGAGACCTAGTACTTCTAGATGGGAGCAAGGCGTAGAGGTGCGGAGCGGGGATACAATAGAATAGATGGAAGTAGCGGGGCGGGTTTAGAAGAATCACTGCAGGGCGGGATTCTAGCAGCCGGCCACTAGAATTCTCCTCCAGACAGCGACTGAATTCGACCAAGATGAAAAGCTAGTGTCGAAAATCCTGCCGCCGTCAGGACTCAAACCTAGGACCTCCCAGTCAAAGGAGCTGCAGTGACATCAGTTGATGCTCTGAGCTACCGCTCCCAGTTATAATGTATAATAACATATTTGTACAATATAGGATGTCCCGGAAGAAATGTTACAAACTTCTAGAGCACGCAGTCATGAAGGGCATGCAGCTTATTCTGCTATACATTAGCATATCTCAAAACGTTTGACAATTTTTGTGGGTATATGAAGGAGGGGGGATAAAAGGACACTTTTGCCTAAGAATCAGGGGCAAATATATTTTTGTAAACTTCCTTACATGAATTTCTCGTCACATATTCTCTATATCACATATTCTCTATACCATCTTCCTTAGAAATTTATATCAGTTATTCTGAGACATTCTGTATACACTACACACACGCTTCCACGAATCGTAGAAAACAACGCGTGAAAGCACTATTGTTTAATGGATGGTTCATTCAATGATAATGGTTCATTTCGATTCTAATTCCCGGCGTCAGACGAGGAAGCGATGGAACGTTTGCCTTTTAAATAATCAATATTCGTAAACAACATACTAGAATAACAATAACCAACTCGCAAAACAAAATGACCAAGACAGCAAACTAGACTTTAAAAAGGACGGTCGACAAGAGACGATAAAGAACAAATGCAGGCAGTCAAAGTTCATTCTATTAATATTAAATATTAATTCAAATTTAGTGTTTATATTATAACACCTGTTAATAATGTCAACTATTAACACATCTAGAGATTGCTATCTTTCACTGAAAGCAAAATCAGGAAATTTAGTAGAGAAGAAAGCTCTTTCTTCTTTCTAAACCAAAACTGCTAGTATTTTAAATATAAACCGCCTTACTAATAAAGGTCTGATTTAAGTCAGGAGTAACATATTTACTTCGGAAGTAACTACTTTCAGTGTAAGCGTGGAGTAAGCGATGAGTAATTTTCTACTAATAATCGCGGAGTAAGCGATGAGTAACTACGCCAGCGTTACTCCTCAATCAACGTTTGGCAACGTCTAAAACCCCGTGTCGACTTCTCAAATCGAATGTTCAATCGATAGTTTCGTTCGTTTGGCGTCTGTCCTTGGCAGTTTGTTGTTGTGAATCAGCTGTGAGTGATCGTAAGTCAGCATGGATATCTTCAACGAAATTGAAGACATTGAAGCTGTGGAGGAAGTTGAACTCATTGAGATGATTTGTGAAGACCGTCTGAGGAAGCGGAAAGTATATCGCCTCAGACGGAATCCTTTCGAGGAATATTCGGCGGAGGAATTCCGGAGGAAATATAGATTTTCGAAGGAAGGAGCGATGGAGCTCATAGATATATTCGGGGAGAGTTTGTCTTCTGAAAGTGCCCGAGGTGGTAAACTTTCACCGGAGATTCAAATACTTACAGCACTCAGGTGCTGGGGGCGAAATATGGTAACGTATTCGTGGAGTGCAATTGCTGTATACTGCTGCATGGTTACATAACCTAAATTTTAATGCATATCCTTTCAGATGCAAGACGACTGTGCGGACTTGCATGGCATTAGCAACAGTCAGTCCCAATATTTGCAGGAGGGTGGCTCTTAGCATTGCCAGAGCTAGGGCAAATTATATTTACATGCCGCGAACAATTGAAGAGGAAACACAAGCCGCCCATTTATTCTCTTCAGTAGCCGGATTCAGAAATGTAATTGGGTCCATAGACTGTACCCACATCCGTATTCCCAACATGAGAACGGATGCGGGGCAACACTTCTTCAATAGGAAAGGCTTTCCATCCTTGAATGTGCAGGTACTTCTTACAAATATTGACTGTAGTAAATGTTTATTTGAAAAAAATTGTAAAAATATGAAGTAATTGCAAAACATGAACTCTACATGAAATATATTTTCAGGGCGTTTGCAACGCCAAATTGAAATTTGTTGATATTGTGGCGAGATGGCATGGAAGTGTCCACGATGCCAGGATTTTTAATGAATCCGACTGCGGCGGAGATACGAGGCAGGGAGTTCAGAGGAAGGTTGCTTGGGGATTCTGGCTATCCCTGCACTCCGTATTTATTTACCCCTGTGCGGAATCCTAGGCGTGCAAACGAGCAGGCATATAACGCCAGCCACAAAAGTACGCGCAACACCATAGAAAGGTGCTTTGGCCTTTGGAAAAGCCGCTTCAGGTGTTTGCTAACAGGTATTTCATCTGTGATCAGCCTTTTAATAACATTTATTACATTCTCATCTCAGTTGCTTCTACATGATTGTGAAGTGATAGCCAACATGTTTTCTCACAGGATTTAGAACATCTCTGGAGCAAACAAAATTGACAATTGTAGCTCTGGCAGTGCTACACAATTTTGCCATTGAGCTGAAAGAAGAGAATTTCCAATAGACCCAGAAATTGAAGAGGATGAGGATGAGCTAGAGCCTATGGTTTTTGAAAACAATCCGCGGGGAGCTGCTGTGCGTGCTGCATTTATTCAAAATAATTTTAAATTTTCTCCGCTTAATTGAATCATAGCTGGCACAGCAAAATCCCGATTAGTCTAAAGGGTTTAACTAAGTGTCATTTAATAAAAACGTCTGAAAATTATTGTTTATGTTTATTTTTATTTTGTGATTCTTTTAACATTTCTAACAAAACTTTGTTTTGTTCCATTATAATGGCATGTTGCTCCCGCATGCACTGAAATTGCTCCCTAATGAATTCCAATTTTAAGGAGTGAAGTTGTTCCTGCCTGGCGTCCTCTTTCTGCCTGTATTTTTCATGAGATATGAATGTCTCCATTCGTAGATTAAATTCCTGTAAAAAATGCAAATTATTAATATTGTGAATTTGACAATAAAATTTCGCATTGTATTATTTAAATGAATCAATTTCACACCTCTGAGGTAGTCTTTTTCTGAGCAGAGGTTCTCTGTCTGTTGAAACTCTAAAAAAAAATTTAGAAAGCAAGCTTTTTAATAACACTAAATGATAATGCTAGCTACTCTTCTCTAATCGCAATTTAATGGTAGAATTAAAAAATGATTAGACAGATCAAGTCCTTTTCCCACCTTTCGGCCATTGGCAATTGGTGTGCCAGGTATGTCTGCACAGAGGCTCTTGCTGCTTGTCGCAATAGGTTGCGGACTCTGGAAAAATATTAAAAAAAAAAATAAAGTCACAAGCTTTAGAATAACACTGCATTATTATTTCGAGTTACTCTCCTCTAATTGCAATGCATATAATAGCAATTTGATGGTAGAATTAAAAAATGATTAGACAGATCAAGTCCTTTTCCCACCTTTCGGCCATTGGCATTGGTGTGCCAGGTATGTCTGCACAGAGGCTCCTGCTGTCGCTGGTTGCGGACTCTGGAAAAATATTTAAAAAAATAAAGTCACAAGCTTTAGAATAACACTGCATTATTATTTCGAGTTACTCTCCTCTAATTGCAATGCATATAATAGCAATTTGATGGTAGAATTAAAAAATGATTAGACAGATCAAGTCCTTTTCCCACCTTTCGGCCATTGGCTATTGGTGTGCCAGGTATGTCTGCACAGAGGCTCCTGCTGTCTGCTGGTTGCGGACTCTGGAAATATATTTAGAAAAAATCAAGCCTCAACCTTTTAAACAACATTATTTGATTCCATATATAATTGCTTATTCAACAATGAAATGGTAGCATTTCACTTATACATTTTCACTGCTTTTTTCCAGGGCACTTTGAATTACATACAGGTGTACAAATATTTGAATCAGTTATTACATATATATACTGAATTTATTAGTTTATTCATCTGTGCGTTCAAGAAATTTCTACTTTAGAAGATACACTGAACAAAAAAAAAATAATGGCAAAATATTATCACTATAACTTCAGAATTTTGGTTAGAATTCACATTTTAGGACATTAATCAAGCAGCAACTTTGAATTCACAAAGTCTTGTGCAGATCTAGTAATTCCCTATATAACAAATTCTCTCATAAAACCAATAATATTAATTAACTTACCACGTTATGCAAGTTGCCACCATCTATAATTAGTATTTCTTGATTATCAGGTTCCGTCTGTGAAAACAGCAGATAATGATTTTTTAAAATTATTTTATACTTTACATATAAGTTTGGCTTGGTTATCTCAGAAGGAAAGATACTTACGTCGCAATCCATTTCATTTGTGCCTTCGGAAAAATCCAGAGGCAGCATGGATAGTATATCCATGGCTTGTTGAGATGGTTGTGCCGGCATTGGTCCACCACCGGTTTTCTTCGTGCCCTGCTTATGGGCACTAATTTCCTTTTTTGAGGCAATTTTCATTCCTCTCCACTGAATTTTGATTTGTTTCAGGTCTCGCTTCCGCGAGTTATGGGCATTGAATCTGAACAAATGGACAATATAAACATTTTGAACGAGTAAAATACACCGAAGCGAATACACATTGCACTTCTGTACATACTCATCAGTGAGATCCTTCCACGCTTGCGTCTTCGCTTTGTTCACCGAAGTGGAATTCTCTTTTTTATTTAATACGGGAATGAACTTTTTTACAAGTTCCAAAAGCAGCTCCTGTAGCAAAATCAGTCATGTTAAATACGCACCGCATACGAAATCTGTTCTCGATTTTTAAAAACAGATACCGTTTTTATAAAAATGATTTGTACAATATGATCTACATACCTTCTCTTCCCTCTCCCAATTTTCGCTTCTTTTACGCTCCATTTTAATCCTCAATACAGCAAGCACAAGCACTAAACACAACACAGAAGCACAATTCCCAACACACCGCTACACACCACAACACGAGACGATAATAAAGTTTGTACTTTCGAATACACCCGACTATTTCCTCCTTACTCAAAGCTTAAACAAGGGACGACTGTGAGTAGCGGTTGCCATGGAAACTACGACACCTTACTTCCAGCTTACTCTACGCTTTCGTTACTCCATGTTTATTAGTAAAGATTTTGGCTACTTCAAGCTTACGCTAGAAGTAAATTTTACTCAACGTTTATTAGTAAGGCGGTCCATGTTTATTAGTAAAGATTTTGGCTACTTCAAGCTTACGCTAGAAGTAAATTTTACTCAACGTTTATTAGTAAGGCGGAAAGATTTTAATTACATTGCTTCTGGTAAAGAAGAATGAAAAAATGGAAAGGTTGTATTGGAACGAAATTGACATCCCAGTTATCTAATTTGGACTCATAATATCCTGTTGGGCCTCTATTCTGTTGGCCAATTCATATAATAAACAAATAGGAAAACGAAACTATTACTAATCACTTTAATACAAAAAGTCAGAAGATAAAGAAATAATTCATATTGCTGAATTGGTTGAAAGAAATTAAAATTTTATTTGAAAAATATAAACCATAGTTCTCTCCTTTACTTAATGATTTTCTCTTCTCATTCTAATGATCAAGATTATATCTACAATCTTTTTACTTTCCAGTATTCATACGTAGATACGGAGTAAAATACGTAGTATAGAGAAAGTTATGTAATGCTGCGCGAAAAAACGGCGGTTTTTCGAAACAAAAAAATTCATTGCCGGGCCCCTTACAACGATAAAGTGGAAACATCCAGTTGCTAAATTGAGAGGGAAAATACTCTAACTCGTGGTGTAGTCGGAATCCCTGTTTTGTTCGTCCTTGATGCCGAAACAAATTGAATTGAAACAAATCGTCCGTCTGTCTGTGAACACTACTAACAACTAAACCACTCTTACGATCTTTTCCAAATTGAAGAAACCCTTGTACATCTGGATCTAATTGAAGCTTTGAGATTTTGAGAAACATTCTTTAAAATTTGGGGGTACTTTACATGAAGCCCCCCGGACATTTTAAAAATTTTCTAAAAAACGGTTCCAAATTTTTTTCTTTAAATTTAATACATTTATAAAGGAGGCTTAGTTCCGATTTTCACGGTTAACTCTAAATTTTCGGAAATTGCAAAAGATTGAATTTTTTCGGCGTCTTTTCACAAATACAAAATTGAAGATAGAGATTTTCCTTCAAATGAAATTTGTTGACCATAAGTAGGTCTTTCATTAAGATCATGTACTTATTTTTGATAATTTTAGTATACTTCGTGCAATATTGAGCGAAATAATTACAATTTAAAAAATAACAAAATCAAGATTTTCTCTAAAACGGCTCCAAATTATTTCTTTAAATTTTTGGTAGGGGTAGTGCTGTACCCTATACGATGACATAAACACCATGATACTGTATTTTTTGTTTTCTCAAAAATTACAGAAATGTATTTTTTTACTTCTCTCCCGTCATTAAAACTTACATTACAGATGTATTTAATTTTTCAATGCTTTTCTTAACACATCAACTTCAAAGTATCTCTAATGATGTATTTTTGAAATTTCTGTAAGTTCTCCATAATCGTTGAGCGCAATTGAACTGAATTGTCGAATTTTCTGAAATGTTTGAACCAAATTTACTCAAAAAGTAGGAAAAATGTTTCGCCGAAATTCTCCAAAATGGAAAAGAGTTCTCTCCTATATTCGAAAAATATTCCAATGGAAAACAATTCTCTCCGATATTCCAAAAGCTTGATTTTGGCCAAGATATTTGGGGCCCTGAAATCAAAATAATGCTGAAAAATGTAGGTGTTTAAGAAAAACATAAATCAAAACAGCGTTCGTGTTATAATATCTAACGCATTTTGTACTATCCGTACATTTTTTTTAAAATTTCGAGCCCTTTATTGGAAAATATCGTTCAAGCGTTTCTGAAAATGTGCAATATTCAGCTCATTTTCACAGAAAACATGTGAGTTAGGACCTCCCGGTCAGAGGTGCTGCAGTGACATCAGTTGATGCACTGAGCTACCGCTACCGGTGCTGTCAATCAATTTTTCGGAATCAGGGACCCCCAAACATGTATTCCCGCTACACCACGTGTTAGAGGAAGTAATTTACTCTCTATAGGAACATGATTTACCCATTTTCTCGTTACCAGGGCCCGACTACAAGAGCTTTTATTTCGAAAATTCACCGTTTTCCCGTGCAAAATTACAATACTTTCTCTTCTAACATTCGTAAGGGGAAGAAAGAAAAAATGAAAATGTTCGCTGCAGCATTACGCAACTTTCTCTGTACTACGAATATTACTACGTATACACCGACGTATACGGGGAAGTAAAAATAATTATTTAAAGCGTAGTTTCGCAACGCGGTCCGTATCGACTCCCGGGAGCCGATAAAATTTTGAAAGGGGTCAATGATGATCAAGAGATCGATTGGGGATCTATAGTCGAATAAGAACCGGTAATTGATAGGTATAATCAATAACCTATTGATTACAAAAAATATTAAATGAAGTCGATAATTAATTTCTTTGTGACACAGAACATCACAGAATGTAAATTACGAATTTGCCCTTTTTGGTACCCGTCGTTCTTGCTTAGGATCAGGGCCTATCTAACCTGGTTCAACGGTGCACTGTACCTCGGCCCCCAAAGTACCCTTAATCAGGGCCCCCTCGGACGGATATCGGCAAAGAATGAAACAAATCGCTCTCCATACTCATTTTCTTCATTGTACCTGCCGTATTATAACTGTATACTAATTACTGCTAAAACTTAATGTCACGTTCTTTGCATATACGGGCCCCATTTTGACTTGCTGTTCTGTTACGTCTGAGATACTCTAGATGGCTGGATTCGCCGCGATTTTACCGGCCCGCACTCGCTTCCATTTTTTCCCTCGAGACCACGTGCTCGACCGTCCGTGGCAGCTGGTTGCGGGGTCCCGGCCGTCGATGATAGTCCATCGAACTGCGAAGTCTCGGCCGCCATGTTGGAGTAAATATTGGATGCTATGTTCCAGGAAAAGGAAGAAGTATTGATTGGTTTTTAAAATAAATGACCAATAATTTCCATTTTACAAAATTTAATTTATAAACTAAATATTTTAAATATTTTATATTTACGAAATTACAATTCATTTACAACTTCCAAATTCGGCTTCCCGGCGCACTAGAGAACTTGAAATGCTGTGACTTAAGTTATACCTGGGAATTAAATGAAAGGGATTCACGTATTTCAGAAAAATGTCGTTCTTTGTAATGAGTAGACATGTGATTTTTAGGGAGTTGCCTGTTTTATTCTAATGAACATTTTAAAAGTCTGTTGGTATAAGAATAATGAAAAATTATCAATTCTTACGAATATTTATTTTGCCTATTTTCATGTAACTATATTTCAATGGACGGGCATATTTAAATTTCTACACCTCTTTTTTTTTCAAATTTGTTTTTATTTTCTTCTAGTCTTCGTTAAAAGTGTATGTTTATAGCTATTAACATACCTAGAAATGTTATGAGTGTGTTATTACTGCCGAGATCAGAAGTTAAAAATCGAGGCCGAGCGTAGCGGAGCCGATATTTTTAATTTGCACGAGGCAGTGATAACACTGCAACATTTCGTAATATGTTCAGAATTTTATCGGTCACCATAAAATTTCACGCATTATGCGAAAATTTACATTACTGGGATAGTAAACACATGAATTCCGTTCCTGCGGCACGTTAGTACGATATTGTGGGGTGTTGCTTGCGATATATCTGTATAAACAATATTTGTACACCGTGGTTAGAGAAAGATGGATGCAAATAATTCTCCTGAACCTAAAGATACCTAAAGAAACCATGTTCGGTTAGGAAATTCGCGCGTTGACTTCCAATGGTGACACCTTCACATCGTCAGTAAATACGATTACTGGAGTCGGCTTCAAGTTGGAGAGGAGTATCGAGAGGAGTCATTTGGTGGAATGTGGAGGAAAATGATGTTATTTTACTTAATATACATTTTTCTAATTGTACTACTAATAATATTACAACTAAGAATAATTATTCCCCAAATCAATGTAAATTACTTCTGAATTGTTTAAATCTGATTCTGATTTGTTTTGTAAATCGCCATGTTTTTTTTCCTTAACAAACATTTGACTTGCGATGAATGGATGGTTGATTATGCTGCTAAGGATGTTAAACCTCGTTGCCAAGGATGTTAAATTTCTCAACATACAGGTAGATACAAGCGCACTTATCAGGGTTGCATGTTAACAGGGGATAAAGACGCATGCGACCGAGAAAATCATTTTCACTTCCGAAATCAATTGAATTGTTTAATTCATCTGCGTAATCTCATTCGATCCGTATTTAACCTCTATTTTTTTTATCACTAGCACTATTTCCAATTCATCGGTTAATTCTTACTTTTCAACCAATTAATAGAATAATTGAATTGTATTTTATTTCGATTGAAATCAATCAATTACAATCAATTGAAAGAATTCTGCGATCACTTCACGCGGGGACTTTAAACTGTCGAGCGCCCGGCGGGGCTCTTTTAGTTACGCCACTGCTTAGGATGATTAGAAAACTCCAAAAAATATAAGTACGTTTTCACGATATTATATTTCCAACAAAAATATTGAACTTTTGATTTATTATCTGTTTGGTACTCTACATCAGCAAAATTATTTCGTGTAATGTAAAAATTTTGTGGTCATTTAAAAACGCTCAACAATAATAATTGCACAACAATGGTACAACCTTACAAACTCAGCTACTCAAAAGTGGAAGCGCTTTCAATTATTGAAAATTAAATATTTATCAAAAATATTAGGGTACGACATTGTTATCTTTAAGACATTTACGTGCAATTCTTTGTTTTCTAATTTTGTATGAAATGTAGAGAAAAAAGGTTAATGGAGCCAACAGTTCTATTAACAGGAGTCGATGAGCGTAAACGTTTGGGAATCCCCGATTGGAAGAATAGGCTGGGTATGGTACTAGATATGTTAAAAAGAATAACGGAAGAAAGGTGATGGACGACCTTGTTTCTTTCTCCTCCAAGACATTTCGTGTGTTTCTTCACTACTTCCTTAGCACGTAATATGTATTTTACACAAAGTGGCGATGTTGGGAAACAATATACAAAGCGGCATTAGGGATACCTGTACCTCTTGCGTTTCTCCCTGTATTTTTGTCCACACATCCAACTGGAGAGTTGATAGACCCCCCGCCATTGGTACGGGCTGTTCTAATGAGCAGTGTTCACACGGCACTCTACTTATTGGCTACAGGCGGGCACTGTCACAGCGGTTTGAATAAATTCTGTGAATCTATACTTTATTTTTATTTATTTACAGCAGCAGCAAAAAGCTCATATAAACATTTTTAACTATTGTACATTTTACATCAGTATAAAATATTCATATGCCGCGACTAGCTAGACTAGTGAAGCCACGGCTCGCTCATGGCACATAGCGAATTCCCGTCGAATCTCATGTGGAATTTGTTCCAACAAAACGAGTTTGGCTGCTTCACCAGGGCTAGTCCAACTCCTGTGAAGTGTCCTAAACCCCACCCCTATCCTTATTCCTTCCCAATTCTGGCCGCTGGGTAGTGACGCAGGAGCGCGTAGCAGGAGACGCGTACGCGGAGATGCTACCTGGTGGTCCTCTTGACAACTGACTGCGATGTGACGTGACATGACATAAGATTAATGGAGGATTACTCCCCGGCGCAAAGCGCTCAAAGCCCCTTAAGGGGCTTGGAGACGCGTTGCGTCAAGTTGTAGACGCAACAAATTAAAAAAAAAACTATGTTTAGGGACAATTCTATTTTCCAATTTACTTGATTTTTATTTCACGATTTGAATGTTTCAAAACATTTTAGTCGGCCCGGTGGCCGAGATCGCTGAGGCAGTAGTGTCGTAGTGATCTCGGACCGAAGGGTCGCGGGTTCGAGTCCCGCCTCGGGCATGGTTGTATTTGTGTGCGTCCTTTCACCCCTTATCATCGCCATATCGTTTCACCCTCATAGTTACCATACCGTTAACAGCAATAGTGGTCGCTAATGACCTAAGATGTTGATGCGACCTAAAATAACCAATTAAAAAAACAAAAACATTTTAATCATAAATTAGGTGGGAATTGAGTAGTTTTGAGTCTGGCAGGGGCAAATTAATACTTTTCGGCAGGAGTTATATAAGTCTGTAGGGACGATCCCCGGCTTACCCCTTCCCTTTCGCACTCTGATTACTCAGGCGTTTCTGCAAGAAATAATAGCAAATTTATGATTTAGAGATTTTCACAGAGTAATATTTTACACATTTAATGCGAAAAGCCAAAAGTACACACAACATATTAATAATTTTAACATGTATAGGACTTAATACATTATCATGATCTGCTTATGTGAAACATAAAAAGTGTAGATCATCTATTTATCACCAATAAAGATGATAGAATCAAAGTGGGATATCCCCATCATAAACTCAACTGAGATAGTAGCGCATAGCAAATTCTACCACTATCCTCTGAGCTGTTCTCTCACCGACCTGTTAGGTGTTATCATCTGATTGCTACCACAAATAATTTATTTGGTCCACTCTATCTTTGGGAGGGAAGATTCGCATAGCCCAAAAATTAAGGTTCTCACAGTCCCAATTTGCAGCGTATTCAGCACATTTAAACAACTCTTGTCCTATGTTCTCGTTTTTTAATGTTTTAGATCTAGATTTTTTAGTTTAAGGCATAAAAAGCGACAAAACATATTTTCCACGCCAGCAGTTTGATTATTGCATCTTCTTTAATACAAAAAGTACATGACCTTAATTTAATACTGTTAAATTCCTCCACATTCATCAGACCCTTACATTCGTAACTCATTGATTGATTGATTTTTTCGTGTTTCCGGGCGTTCCAACTGCTTCGGTTATTAGTCCCTTTAGTGTAGTGCATGTATTTTCCCGGGAGATGGCGGTGATCTTCTCCCGCTGGATGGCGAGATCCGGCGCCGACCTACCGTCGGCTAGTGGGGTTTCCCCCTAACCAAGACTCTCCCACCAGCGGGGGCACCGCCCCAGCCGGGACAAGCTCTAAGCTCCCGACCAGTCTCCCGTAATGTATGGCAGTGTAGTGCATGTTAGTGTAAGTATGTGTGTAAGGGTAGAGGATAGGACAAGAAAGAGGAAGGAAAGATCGCGCGCGGTCCGTGGCCCGTTTGGTAGGGTGCTGCTCCGGCATTCGCCTGGTGTTGATCGGAGAAACCACGGAAAACTACCGATCAGAGCAGCCGGCCGCTAGAATTCTCCTCCAGACAGCGACTGAATTCGACCTAGCTGAAAAGCTAGTGTCGAAAATCCTGCCGCCGTCAGGACTCGAACCTAGGACCTCCCGGTCAGAGGCGCTGCAGTGACATCAGATGATGCACTGAGCTACCGCTCCCGGTTCGTAACTCATGAATCCCAAATTCATCTCAAATGAATACACAACCTAACTGATTCAGGTGTGAAGCTGAAACACACTAAAATATTTCAAGTCTGTTTACAGCAAATGTTTGTAGAAAATCCTTTGTTATAACCATAATTCTTTCGAATCGTTCGGCGAGTAAGTCGAACAAATGCCAATGCTGTCTTCATCAACATCTATTGGGAGACCCCATCAAAGGGGATGACTTAATTTCACTCCATTGTACTATTTTAGGCTTCCTTCTCAGCCCTTGATAAAACATATTGACAATAAGTTCAATTATGAAAATATTGGTAGATGTAACTAAACCTAATACTATCTCCATGAATATTCCAGAGAGTTGCTCCAAAGTGAGAGGTTCTGGTTCTTCTTTTGGGTCATTACGCAATTCGATAACTCCATTCGCTGCTCTGGCGTGTATCTGTGCTTCTCTCCAATGCATGTACAAACCGGATTCCACTAATCCCTTTGTGATACGATTCAGTTGATCGTAAATTGGACATTTCTTAACAACAAGATAAGAACCAAACCCAGGAGATACGAAACATTCTGGTACAACGTGAAACACATTTTGTTTGTCACCGGTAGGTAAAGCAGAAATTGCTAAATAACTTTCTGAATCCAACACAACCCCACTTTGTTTATTAGTGATGATATCTCGAATCGTGCTGTCACTCATAGCGTACGACTTAGTTTTGAATTTTGCTGCTATATCTTTGTCCATATCGTTTAACATTGTGATCACATCTTCACTGAGGTAAATATGATTGATTTTCGATACCGCTTCCAAAAGTGTTTGGGGATCCTTACTCCTAAATGGTGCTGCCAGAAATCCGAGAAGTTGTCCAGAATATGCGTTGCCTAGCACGAGGGAAAACACCATCAAAATAAAGATGATCTGTCTTTGCGACTGAGAAAATGCAGGGCGACTGTATCCGTTGTTCAGGACCATTTGGACGGCATCAAAAACGGCATCGAAAAGAGAAGCGATTTGATTATTCGAAGGTTCCCTCATCCTGGAACAATTCTTCACAACGAGCCAGGCTAGGGTAGCACATAGGAAACTCAACCCCAAAATAAACCACACTAGAGGCTGGTAAGGCAAAAGTAGCACAATGCTGAATGAATTCTCTCGACGCATTACTAGGCAGTAAGGCGATGAAAGAAGCGGAGTAGTGAAATCGGCATGCTTGTAACGATCTTCGGCATAGTAGACTGGAGTTAGAAGTAAGTCTACACTTTTATTTACTAAAGCTTTAATTAATTCGCCGTAGGTGTTTTGTTTAGTGAACTGAAGATGCACTTCTTTATTATTGAGAAGTATTTCAAGCATTTTATGATCTGGCCCGTCGTATATGTTCACACCTTCTTTACTTGTCCAAGAAACTCCTACATAATTTTGCAAAATTGTTCCTTTGTAGGTTTTTGGTGATGTCTTCCTATAATCTTCTGGATCCGGGGCAGATACTATATGCTGTTTGTGAGGAAAGTGAATGTTTGTATTATTATTGCACCAATATTGCGAGTTCGTTTCTTTAATTTTTTCGTATAATATGCGAAATTGCAGATGTTTTGCAGTGCAGTTTCCGTTTACGATCAATAGAATGAAGTACAGAATGAGCATGGCTGATACACTCGCGATATTAAAAACACTTCACTCAGAATTTCTTAAACGATGTGATGTGATATAATGTATTAATAAGTCTTCTGAACATCGAATTGACCGTTATCCCCGTCTCTACTATTAGAATGCATGTGGATTGTATTAAACGACGTAAAATTAAACGACATTTCAACATTAAATAGACAATTGGTGTATTTCTTGGAGTCGTTTTATCCTGAGTAATTTTTCTGGTCATGTTGAATGTGGTTAATGGATGGAATAGAGTTACAAGCACTCTCTTTATTATCGTATGCGTCATCTCTCTTACCTTTGATACTGAATGGCGTTTAAGGATTTTTGTACCAATTTGGGCAACCACAGAGCCGAAAATTACTCTGACTTCGGAAATCGCATGATTAGAACTTATAAATCCGTGTGGTGTGTCATATCTCTCCAAATAGATTTTTTACACACGCACTAGTTTCCTATCCTTCTAAACTTGGATCCATTAGTGATGAATAAGAAGAACCGTTTCACCAACAGAGAGCACGTGTGGAAAAACTTTATAAATGTTTATAGTCACCTAATTTGTTAGCTGATTAGTGCTAAAATATAGAATCGGAAACTGAACCATCGGATTACAAGCGGTGATCTCTGAGAAAAAAATAAAGTTATGCGAAATTTTCAATTTTTTTCTAGAATTAATTACATAGAAAGGTTTTTCCTTTGTATAAAAATACTAAATAACACTGCAACTTCTAATGGATACATTATAGACTCTCAATAGTACGTATAAGCAGTTTCTAATACTTCAGTCCCATTTTTTTAAAACAAAAATTTTGTCTAATATTTGAAAAAAATTACGTTCACTATTTTTGCAATATTTTCTAGTGATATTTACGCAAAAATGGTACGTGGTATGACATTTTTTCACTTCACATCTGAATAAACTAAATAAAAGTAATGTTCATATGATCTTCACAAACAGGTCTACTGAACACATTCCAATTTATATAAACAACCACATGGTACCATACGCAAATACAGCGAAATATCTTGATATGACATTGAATTCTATGCTTCGATGTAAATAAAAAATGAGAAGAATTAAATATTCATTACAGAAGTATGTACTGGATAATTGGAAGATGTTCTTGTCTTTCTATATACAATCAAATATTACTTTATAAGCAAATATTGAAATCAGTATGGACGTATGGTGCACAACTCTGGGTATGTACCAGACCGAGTAACATCGAAATTATCCAAAGATTTCAGAACAAAGTGCTAAGAAATATCGTCGAAGCACCTTGTTACATAAGAAATAAAGATCTACACAAGGACCTGAAAATTGAAGCAGTGGATAAAGAAATACAAAGGTCTGCGAGAAAACATGAAGAAAGGCTGCACCAACACGCCAATCCCAAAGCAATTCTTCTCCTGGGTAACACAGACCTAGTGAGAAGATTGAAGAGAAAGAAACCTTTCGAAATTGTTTAAGTGAGGTGACAAAGTGTTTTAGGAACATAACAGTGTAAATACCAGTGTATCTACAAATACAAGAAAGTGTTTTTTAAATTGAATTTGAAACTAAGAGGACGCTAATGGGCTAGCTCTTAGAACAAATTTTATTTCATAGTAGATTAGATCAAAAGAAAATTGCTTATTACTCTATAAGACAAGATTGTAATATTTATGAAAATAAAAAATATGTGAATCAGCGCGAATACAAATTAGCAAATGCAATCTGTTTTCACTTAGCAGCAAGAAAAAAGTTCTCTATTAAATGTACTAAAATTCATTTTTTCTGTATGTTATAACGACGGCATACACAGCGGCATAACAATGAACGCTGAATATGCCAAGCTTTATGGAAATTAACAAAATTTCTAGAATGCTCAACTATATTATGCATATCTTTTTTGAATTTTGCAGCTAAAATGTTCGTTCATTAATAGTAGTTTATGCAATTAGTTTATAATGTTAAGCTTTATTGCATGAATACATGTTTTGAAAACGAGCGACGTTAGGAGCGAGTTTTCAAATTTGTACGAATGCAATAATGCAACATTATAAACGAGTTGCATACGCTATTTTTTTGTATAACAGCATTATAAATTTACAAGAGAATCAAACTTAATTTCGCGAAAAACTTTCTTCTGACGTCTCAGGTGCTTGACATCCAACGCCCTCTGAAATCAAATTCAAGATGGCATTGTTGACATCCGTGCGAGAAAACGGTGGTCGGCTGTTCCGTCTTCTTCTACCTCCCCACGATTCTTCGCTACTATTGGCTGAATGTGTGATGACGTCATGTCGCGTTTAATAATGGCGATGACGTCATGTAGCGTGCGGTAAACTACTGGATTATGCACGATTCGGGGTATCGAAAAGGGTCGTTTATAATGATGGTATACAAAAAAATCGTTTATGGGTTGCAATATTGACATAACTCGAAAAATAAAGGTTCGTGCTAAAAGCGTTTAAAGCTTTAAGTGGTGATTGCATTACAGGTATCTCACGCTTGGTAACTGGTACATTTCGTGTTAAACATTACTACTAAAAGGCTTCATAGGAGTTATGTTAATAATAATTATAAAATATTTTAAAACATGGAGTTATTACCTAAAATTCGTATTTTTCGAGTTGTGCCAGTGTTGCAGCCCACGAATGAAATATTGAGTTTATTGATTATTTCTAGGCTTGCAGTTCAAACTGATTCTTCCGCGAGTTTAATTTGGGCAGCTCTAGCTAACGAAAGCCTACTTTGATAACCCGATAAATTACATGAATTAACATGTAGGTTTTGCTCTCCCTTAGTTGCAATTGCTCCTCGTGAAATAAAAATAGTTCGGGGAACAGTCAGTATATAATGGACTTTCTTAAAACAACCTAGAAAATGACTTTATTATTGCTTAGTTATAATCCTGTACGCTGATATGACGAACTTTCTGCTTCCGCTAGGTATGTATTTTGATAGGGACTGTTTTTGTAAACCACGCTACACGATGCCCTGTGGAGCATTGAAGTCGCGACAATGACTTCCAGTAGAGTTCTCGCAGACGATTGTGTATTGTAACTTTCGTTTTCCTGTTCCGTGGGCGAGGTGAACGCATACCATTCTCCTGGTCATGAGATAATTCGTGAAATAATTTATCTATTATTTTGAGCTTTTCTGAAATCCCAATACTGTGAAATTTCGCCCTTAGTAAATGTTCTATAAGACCATCATACAAACCACTAACTTCTGGATCATTAACGCACTCCATTTCTACAAAAACTTGGGAGAAGCGTAACTTACGAACGACCAGAGAAGGACTGTTTACCGAAATATTTTGCGGTGCCTACCGACCATCCAGACGCGCATCCTCCCCTCGCCCCATCCTTGAAACATGAGGAGCTCTAGATTATCGCGGCTGGCATGCGATGACTTCGCCTGCGCTAGCGAATTCTCTGGACATCATTAAGAACTGTCTGAAACTTCTCACTCTACCGCTTTTCATAGCTCTTACGGATGCGGAAGACTGGCTCGTGTATCGGAAAATTCGCCAATGGTCTAGAGCAAAAAGAGTCAATTTAGCACTTTTGTTTAGGAATCAAAGTTGAGAAATATATGTAACTATATATATTGAGACTAATTTGAGTATCTATAATGGAATTTTAGGCGTGTGGGTAATCGGTAAGTTTCTTCACTATTGTCTAGGAGGTTAGAAGATGCTAGAGGATTTGGGTGGGTTGAAGATAGCTTGAGATGCTTGTTCCTATGCTTTCGAAGACTGTCGGTACTTTTAAGTCTCTATGTAGCGTTGTGTTTGAGATGTACCATGGTGCTGCAGCAATGATCCTGAGCGTTTTGGATTGAAATCTTTGTAAAATGGGGAGATTTGACCTTCTAGCTGTGCCCCAAATTTAGATGCCGTAGGTCCACATAGGGATGATTATTGTTTTGTAATAATTCATTGTCACAGTTTCAATAATGCATTGTCTAAGGATAGCATCGAATGTTGTCTTCGTAGTCCAATATAGTATTTTCACTTGCAGTTGAAGTTGCTTCATCTTAGCTAGTATGTGGGATTTTCAGGTAAGTCTTTTGTCGAGATGTACTCCTAAATACTTCACAATTTCAACCTGCAAGTTCGATTTATTATTAATATTTACGATGGGGCATTTTTGTTTTCTCATCGTGAAAGCAATATGAGCTGACTTGTTCTCGTTAATTTTTATTTTCCACTTGCCTGACCATTCTTCAATCAACACTACATTTCTTGTAGTTTTCTTGACGCTTCAATTGGGTTATCATTCTTGGTGAATATGGCAGTATCATCCGCAAAGTAGTCTTTATAGTTATTATTATATTATGGCGGTAATCTTCCCCCGCTGGATGGCAAGATCCGGCGCCGACCTACCATAGGCTAGTGGGGTTTCCTCCTAACCAGGACTCTCCCACCAGCGGGGCACTGCCCCAGCCGGGACAAGCTCTAAGCTCCCGACCGGTCTCCCGGAATATGTGGTAGTGTAGTGCATGTTAGTGTAAGTGTGTGTGTAAGGGGAGAGGATAGGACAAGGAAGAGGAAGGATAGATCGCGCGCAGTCCGTGGCCCGTTTGGTGCTCCGGCATTCGCCTGGTGTTGATCGGAGAAACCACGGAAAACTCCCGATCAGAGCAGCCGGCCGCTAGAATTGTCCTCCAGACAGCGACTGAATTCGACCTAGCTGGAAAGCTAGTATCGAAAATCCTGCCGCCGTGGGGAGTGAGAACCTAGGACCTCCCGGTCAGAGGCACTGCAGTGAAATCAGTTGATGCACTGAGCTACCGCTCCCGGTACATTATCTCAGCCTGTCCACTTCTAGCAAAGACGGAATTCCTAAGAAGACACGACGGGGTGCGTAGTTCCCTTCACTGCAGATCTGTACCGCGCTCTAAGATCCAAACACCTGCTCCGAGCGGTAACAACACTCACCAAAAAACAACCTCTGTGGGACTGTGTATTATACTGTTCGACCAACAAATTCAAACTGTTCGTACACAAACTGGATATGGTTATCCGGGATTTGAACAAAATACATGTCTACTTATAGATGCTGCTGTGCCGTGCGATCAAAACGCCGTATCCAAAGAGGCAGAGAAACATCTTAAATACAAGACTTTGGAATTCGAGATCAGCCGAATAGGCGGGAGGAGCACAGGTCGTTCCGATAGTTAACGGAGCTCTGGGATTTGTTCCACAAAATTTGTGTAAGAACCTGGCTAAAATTCCAGGGCATTTAAAAGACTGGGAAGTGTCAGACATTGCTTTCTTTGGAACAGACAGCATTTTGCGCAATTATGGAGGCGCCGAGAGACTTTAGATCTGCTCCTTAGAAAGCTGGTTGCAACCTGGAGTAGATTTTATATTCAACCGACTATAGTCGTTAATTAGGGGAATAATAATAATAATAATAATAATAATAATAATAACAATAACAACAACAACAACAACATTATCCCGATAATTCTTTCAAGCACCGGAGGCATCCCTAGGAGTCTGATTTGGGGCCTTAAGCAATTCGGTTTGAATGAAGACCTGTTCAAACCCATGCAGAAGGCAGTTGTTATTTCAACAAGGATATTGCGGAAATGCATGGGAAACAATGTATTATAAATTCTTTTTAAAAAATAGATGTATTGTGTTTTGATTTTGTATATCTGTGCAATTCATTCAAATGTGCCAATGAGGTGAGAAAATAATAATAATAATAATAATAATAATAATAATAATAATACTGAAACTAGTGTTTATTGTATACACACCTACTTTTATTTGCTCTAGGTACTTTTGGAGTAGTTATCCACATCTTCATAAAATATTCTTTTACTGTTTTTAAAAAAATAAGGAATGAGTTTGGTATATATCTTCATTAGTAATTTGCAATTCGCGCAGAAAATGAAAGGAAACTATACTGCCTCCAGCCGTGTGAGAAGTGTCTATAGTCATGTTAGATATTCAGGAACTAGGGAAACATACAAAAACAATTAAACAGATTTGATTTTGACTGAAAAATCAAATATTTAATTGTGATATTCCGTCTGTTTTTAAACTTCGCGTACCCAGTGAATTCCTTTACTCCTGCGACAGGAAGTGTCTAGGGAAAAGATTTTCCGCAATTAAATATCCACGTGTTGCGTAATGAATCATCAACTTTTTTAGTATGTTTAATATGCAAAATGAATTGTTGTGCTGTATGTATCTACTGCAGTATGTTATTTTGTTATTCGTCAAGTTTGTTTTTGTAATAATATTTAATTAATTACGATTTTATGTAAGAGAATTTTACTTGTTGTTCTTGAAAATTGAGAGAACATTTATTTCGGAAATCCATTTTGTGTGCTTTTCATCAGCATTACTTTTGCTGCTGCAGACTCCTTGTTTAAACTTATTCTGATTTCCAGATTTTAGTAAGATATTTCAAAATTTCTTTTTTCAATACAATGTTTATTCATAAAAAAGAACGCAAATTATTTTATATTTGTAAATTTACAAATAATATTCACACAAATGAAGAATAAAATCTATTTTGATTTGTCGTACAAATTCCCTAATGATTAGGTGAAAATCATATTCATGGTATTCGCGTTGACCTGTTAATGTATTCTGACAGCATGGAAATGTGGCCTTTCAAAAACAATATTTATTTTATATTCGATTTCAAACAATACATTTCTTATAAATCTTAATATTTAGAGATTGTTCCAGAATTCGATTCTCTCTTTATAAAGATCTCTTCCTATACTCAGCTTTGTATTAATATCGAGGAATACTTGTTTAGTGGAAGATAAGCAGGGCCAATATATATTTAAATTATTTTCTGGAGCCGGTGTTGGATTCCTGCAAAGATAAAAGCATATTAAAGATATAAAAATACGCATATATTCAATTTTATTTTAATTCAAGGTTGATACATTATGATACTAGTTTCTAACATTACACCTTATTGTAACGTAACCAACCAACCAATTAGAATTTAAAGAGCCGTTTGCTGACCCCCATTTGACCTCCTTCGATCCTTTTCTCAATTATCTTCAAAGTCTCTGGCAGTCTAGGGAAAACGCACCAAGGCTCGAGCAAGGCTTAAATGTCGTATCAAGAAGTAATACTGCATAATATGGTGCTTATTTCTTATTTTGTGGCGCGGTAAATATGTGTTAGTCGCTCTCCTTGCCATCTCCGAACATGACCGTCTCTCGCGCATTAAATTTGATGAGGACATTAAAAGGAGTATGAGCCTCTCCAAAAAATTAAACTTGTCATAAAAAACTTTGGATACTTTTATTTTTAAACATATTTTGACACTCAAGAAGAAATATTGAGCCTCTCCAAAATTTTAGTTAAATCTGCGACAATATTTTTAATGTTTTTTTGAAGGTGCACAAGGTAGTTAAACTAGTATTGCTACGACAGCACACACTTTCTCGCATAATCTTGAACTGTTCCGCAACATCATACTACAGAAACCTGCGAAAACGTTTTCAACCAACAAAATTTTTCTGCACCAAGTCTCAAACTCAAGACCACCGAGTTAACTCGTCGTGAGTCTTACCTCTACGATATCCAAACGCAGCGAGCTTGTAGATTTGAAACTTAACTTTTTGCGATTTTCTAAAATTCAGAGAGGTCAACGAAAATGAGACCTGCTCCATTCTTTTAAGCATTCCTTATATCCGAGGAAAAAATAGATCGGTTTTAGAGAAAAAGCTTTTATTTGAAATTATATTTATTTCAAGCACAACTTACGCGAAGACCTGTTTTGTTTTCAAAAAATTGTACACGGCCTTTCTTAAAGACCTGGTTTTTAGAGCAGATTTTGCTTTAGGCAAAAATGTCAATCTGCAATTATGTATTCTCAATTGTTAAATTTTTTTAAATAAATTAGGAAGCATCATTTTTTACCATCTTTGGATAGATGCAAGGACAAATTTTTAAAATTTGATCCGTTTTTGAGAAAAAGTTGTTTAAAAAATTGCTTACATTTCACACTATATTATGTGGAGACTAATCATATTTTTGAAGTTGTACATGACTTTTTTTCAAGATCTGTTTTTAAAGAACAGATTTCATTGCTATTCAATTCAAATTATATATATAATTTGCAGTTGCAAGAAGACGCCGAAAAGATTTGGCGACCTTTTTCAGAAAATTTTCAAAATGATATTGAGAGTTCATGTAATGTACCTCCAAAAATAAAAATATCTATTTCAATCTCAAGGGGGCCTCGTGTTCCTTTAAATCGATCGGAGAATATCTATTTTGAAAAAAAATCGACTTAATGGTATAGGTGCTAGCGTTGATGGACGTACGGACATGCGGACGGTTTGCCGCCAACCGATTTTTGGTTTTCAAGAAAGTACAAAACATTAATTTTGGCTACACAACTTGTTAGAGGAAGCAATTTACTGTATATAGGAACAATATTTAACCATTTTGCGTGTTAAGGGCTCGACAATAAGAGTTCTTCTGTTGAAAATTCGTCGTTTTCCGGCGAACTATTTGAATACTTTCTCTTTTTGCAAAGTAAGGAGAGACATTTTATTCTAGTACACAAATACGTACCATAGCCACAAACACTTTAAAGTTTATTTTGTTACACATGGCAAATATGCAATGGTAAAAATAATGTTTTTATGAATTTAATTTGTACTTTCAATTTTTTTAAATGAATGCGTATTTCATCCGACGTATAATTTTAAATTATTTATTACTTAATCTAGTAATTTCGACCTTACTTATCTTTATCACATAATTTTAACTGTAAGAATTTTCGTTTGGAAAGGAAATTGAGTTTTCTAATCAACCAAATGTCATGGTTTTTACTTTCAATGAAAGGTAGTGGGCCCCAAATGTGTTATCGCTTGCCATTATTAATCGGTTTAATATTGTATACATTAAATTTTAATTGTATCATACAATTAATGAAATGAACACTTAGTTGTAATCGATCTGTCGAAAACAGAGGAAGCATGTTTGAGATCGAGAAAATAGGGAAGATAATGTGTTTATTATTTCGAGGTTTAAGTGTTTTTATTTTATTGGAAAGATTAGTGAGTGTGTTATGAACGCACTTTCTAGCAATCGTCTGGCACGTGTGTTCCGTTGCAAAAATGTTTATTGATTATTATTATTATTATTATTATTATTATTATTATTATTATTATTATTATTATATGTGATAAACAAAGTTTTTTAGTTAAGGTTGAAAGCAGGATATCCTACAATAGGTAGCCCATAACGTTCTCGACCTGATAGTGAAAATGAAATTTCATGTATCAAAAACAACCCTTTTATGTCTCGAAATAATCTTATCTCAAAACACCGGTGTATGATGGTGTATGATGTCAAATCCATGTTTCATCCATTGTTACACATCAAAGAAAAAATCACCTTTGTTTTAGTTATATTATATATATATATATATATATATATATATATATATATATATTATACAATAATAGTATAATATATCCCAATATAATATATAGGCAATTTTATATTATATAATATAGATAATTTGAATTTTTTTAAACAATTTTTTCTCAAAAATCGCTACAATGTTTTTCTTTCAGTTTTCCCCTTTTATGTATCAAGAGGCGGTAGTCTGAGACGGACTGCAAGTTGGCGAGAAATTTCTTCCTCTACCAGGGAGTTTAGAAGCGTCCTTTCCCTTGCATTTTTGGATTTTTGACCAATGAAAGAAAAAAAAGATGTTTACGCTGTCTAGACACAAAATTATCATTTCAATGGAGTAATAGAAGTAAACGAATAATTAGCATCATAATATGTTGTACTCACAATAATTTGGTTAAAAAAATTAGAATTAAACTAATGGTTTACTTATTTGAAAATATGGGGGGGGGAGTGTTCTTCCGTCTCAATTCACACCAACAACGTCCAATTACTTACCCTGTTTTTGCAAAATTTGTCCATAATTTTACCATCCTCTCGCGAGTGATCCATTCAGACGAGCCAGAATTAACCTCAGGCACGTTGAAAAACTTACTTGTGAAGAGATAACCCACATCATCTAAATGAGCAGCTCCTAAATTCATTACATTATTATTGAGTGTGGTAGTTTTTAAAGGTGGTGTTTAATCTGAACAATGCTAAAACTTACCAGCAAGTTTTGTTGCCTGAGCCCAGTTTTTAAAAATGTTCATTTTACCACTGAAGGAAAAGTGGTAGTAGAACACTGGTGTTGCATTTGCTGCCAACAAGTTTACAGTTCTATCTATTCCTCTCGTGAAATGAACGTCTGAAGCAAACTAGAGAAGAAACAGCATTTACAAATAAATTAGAAGCAAATAGGGGTACAAATTATAATGGTTTAAAATATTTAAAATACCAATAGTAATCTAGAGAAAGAAAGTTATTTTCTACATGATAAAAATATGATTCGTCAGTTTAACACAATATTGCACCAAATGTCTGTAAACGCAAAAGTTGCTCTGATGAAGATTTTCACATTGGTGTTCAAAACTAGAAATAATCGGGTACGAATGTTTACAAGATTAGTTAAAGCTTCACTAATATCAAGCACGTCTGTACAAATTACAATTTAATTTTAATTGCCATACCTGATTAGACTTTGAGTCACGTGAAAAAAATTAAATGGTTTTACTACTTACTTCAGATTCGAAATAAAGTAAAAACTGCTTTTTTATTCACAGCACCCATTAAGTTTTTGTTATCACATAATTATGTCGCATTATATATAACGTACATTTATATGAAATGTGTGTTCTGTTTACACAATGTTTATAAGAAAACGATCTAATATTTTTAAACAAAAGTTGGAAACCATTTTTGTATTTCAAAACTGAATCGGACGATAAATAATTGCAGCAACTTACTCCCAACAGCCTTTACAAGATTTTGTCACACTGAAGGAAAGATTAGAGGTAAGTTAGATATAATTTATGAATAATATTTATTCTGAATTTAATATTAAGATAAGAAAAAATTGGAAGTGTACATGTAGAGTAGAGAATTGGAGTGTTTTGTTGTTAAGTACAATGCTAAAGCAACGAGCTTCAATTGTGTAAAGAGGAATTATGCGAGAATATGACGTTCCTGGTTGAAGCACATTGTACTGCTTGCAGTCATGTTTTCTGATGGCAGAATATCTAAGGATTGCTGCGGGTTCTTGTGTAAAAGTACGTTTTCGACGTTTTTATTTTCAATGTTAACAAGTGTCCGACATTAAAATGCCGCCCTCTTATAAAATACGCGTTGATATAATGCATATCTAAATGGAAGGGATAATTAACTTTAATTTTGAATATCTAATTGGTATATATTTAAATAATTATCGTATAGATTTGACTGTTGGTGAATTTCAATTCAGTTGAGTTTGGTTCAGACTTTATGATTGGCATTCTGTAAGTACTGGTTAAATATTTTGTATGATATAAAGTTAAAAATTACGAAAATAATTAAGTTTGTTAATATATTTGTTTAATTTTTTCGTTTTTGATTTTGCGGTTTGATCTAAAATTACTGCACATTTCCAGAAATATCATTTTAAAATGTTAATAAAGAAAATTAATAATAATCATAACCATATGTTAATTTTTTCTAAAATTAATGTTACTGAGTAGGAAATACAGAAAAATAATTTGTATCACGAGTAAGCAAATTTAAATCTGATTCTTTAAATTAGTCTAGACTAAATTCCACAGTTTTAAATATTACGTCTCTCCTACATGCTCTTCGATCGAATTAACAATTACGCACACGTTCCGACGTATCCACAGAAAATAAGTGGCGGCTGTCCTTTCAAAACGCTTTAAAACATTGCCACTCTATAGATTTCTATTGTTCTATTTTGTTAACTTAATATGAAATTTCGGGGAGACAAAAGGAATGAGATAGGGTTGTAAAAGGAAGTGACTTATTGTTTTTAAAGTGAAGTGTAAAACAGTCAACACATAATTACTTATTTTTAACGATTAAAAGTGTTTTATTATTATTATTATTATTATTATTATTATTATTATTATTATTATTATTATTATTATTATGTATTTCTGACGCCAGTCTTACAAGCTAATTACAGAATAAATGTATCTAAAACAAGAAAGAAATTTACTCACATTTACATACTGAACCATTGCTGATTCGCCATTACTTGAATTGCCAAAATAAAATTCTTTAATCTTCTCTTTAATACTGCATTGATTATTATCAACACCAACATCCTGAGGAATGAGTGGATCTAATCGATCATCAATGTTTCCTAATAAAGCTGGATTCTTCAGGATGCCATTTACTAGAACGAAACTATAATTCATTTAATAACGATCTTATACGAGAACTCTGCACTGTAGATGATCGATTAAAAGGTATTTACTGAACCGTTTTTAATATTCTTATCCGTATTTTTTAGAAAATATGGAAAAGATAATTTTAAATACATCTACATTGTATAACGGTAACAATGTTAATGTTATACAACAACGTATGACAATATATCTATATCTACATCTTGTTTTTCCAAATGTAAGTCAAATGTAAGCAACCATTATAATTTGAAGAATATATAAAATTTATTTTCCTAGAAAAATTTGCAAGAAAGTTGAATTTACCTTGAAGTGAAATTATACCTTCTTGTGAGGTAATCCCTACAATACAAGGAACAGAATGGAAATTTCCATTTTCCATCAGAGATTTGGGAGAAGTGGGTAGAAATATTTGATCGTTTGGCCGAGCGTGTGTTTCTGGAACTGGGCCGAATCTCCACCGCCTCATGCCAGTCTATTAACATTAAATTTCGACACATAAACAACGTGAATTGTTTATATGATATACATTTTAGTAATTCCAGTGAATAAAGTTCTTCACACCTGTTGTTTTTTAATTTTATCATACGTGTCAATTAATTGGCGAGCAGAAACATTGCGTAGAAAATTGAGCACTTCTTCAGAGCTGGTGGCGAAACAGCCAAGATCCTTCGCCAACGCAAAAGCTAATTCTCGAGGTTTCGTTGCAGTGGCCCAAGGATTCAGTGCACATCCACTTTGCATTATGGCTTTGTGAAATAATCCTGAAATTAAAATACAGTTAATAGAAGCAAACAATAAGCGATTTTAAGGAATATTTCAATAATTGTATTGTCACTTTAAAATATTTATTGTTTTAATTGTAATAATGATTGTTATAATTTCATGAGTAGCTTTCGATGGCTTGGCCGTCACTATCAGTTATGGCACAAAGATGATTTATTATTCTGTATCCCGGCACGATAACCGATGTGGTCTTAGTCCGTATAACGGCTCATAAAATAAATAGAAATGGTGGTAAAATAAAACTATTAAAATATTTGACACACCAAATCCTCACAAATGTACCAAGATTTTAAGGATACTTAAACTCTTTAGATAAAAGTTGATGAGTCTTCATATCAGTCTACTTTCATTTGATTTCAACCTATTTAAAGTGTTTAATTTTTACAAATAACTTTTCAATTTGTAAGAAGTGTTAATTTTTATTTTTAAAACTATTACCTAATTTCTCTATTGTAATTTAGAATTTACATGTTAGATTCTGTTATGATAAGTATCTTCTACAAAGTTCTGATTTAGTTAACTAGTGTCTATTTACAATTGGTTAACGAATCTTAAAAAACATTTATGGTACAACTATATTATTTTAGTGTAAACATTAAGATTGAAAAAGAAACAATTCTAAACATTTCTATACACTTGGAATAATCAACTGACTTTGCTCTAATTGATACGTTTTCTTAATGTCAACAACTGCTTAACACTTTCCGGTCTATTTTCGTTCTTACGAACTTTATTCGTGTATTTCAATTGTTTATATTATAATTGGGTTACTTCCATGACATTTTCAACTTGTTCATGATAAACACAATAAAATATCTAGAGTTTGTAAATCTTATATCTTATTTTTTGTCTTTTCGGAGCATAAAACAATTTTTTCGTAACCATTAGAAAGAAATTTTTCTTATCAGTAATTATATACTGTGTGCTCTTCCGCACGTAAGTACAAACATTGATAACAGTTGTTTTCACGTCATATTCTTTTCTTTTCCTTATCTACATTATTTATAACTTTCTACAAGATTGTCTATCTTACGTCACTATTGAATGTCGGCGACAAATTACCTCAGAAAATCTGATTAGAAACCGGAAGATAAAATTAGAGTATGATACGTAGGAAACTGTAAATACGTTTTGTACTATTTGGTAAAACGGTAATAAATAGTTTAACTGGAACAAATATCGAGTTTCAAGATATTTAATTGAAATAACGATAAAATGCAAATAATTAACAAATAAGTTTTTTAGTGGCGTTAGATGAGAAATTATTCTTATCAAAGTCCTAGTTCAAGGAGTCCTTTTATTAAATAATTTATTGCCTGTTCAATTACATATAATTTTTGAAAATGTACATTTAATATTGTGGAAAGATGCGGAAGCTTTAATTTGGTAAATTATGTATTTACCAATTTTAATAATAAGTAAATAAAATAAACGTTATTGAAATGTGTTTGGAGTATAATAAAAGTTAAAAAGAATAGTTTAAAGGTTAAGTTTAGAAGATATTAAATTAAGCAGAATAAACATTCATATTTAGGGAGGGCGAAGAATGTCTTTGGGAAAGTGTGAACGAATTCGAAGAGCAGGAGAAAGTGGTAATGTATTAAAGAAATTTTGAGTTCGTTTAACTACAAAGGTTTTAATAGAGTCAATTTAATGCTCTCTATGAAATTGTTTATTGGATATAAACCAATTTGCTTTCAATATTTTTCTAAGGGATTTATTTTGTATAATTTGTATTTTTTGCTGCTAGTAGCTGAGGCATTACACCAAACAGGACTAGCGTATGTAAGAGAAGAGCAAATAATGGATTTAAAAATTAAAATTACCCAATATATTCTTAGTTTTAAATTGTTATTAAAGAGAAGGTTCAATTTTGAAATCTTGGGATAGGTTTTGTTAGTGACAATTTGAATATGTTATTTCCAAGTAAGACGTTGGTCTAAATGTAATCCTAAATATTTAACGGGTATATTATTGCCAAGCTCAGGAATATACATATTGAAGGAGATTTAATTGATCTACAAAGAGTAAACATTTTTGCTTGGGTTTTATTAGAATATATCAATATTCTCCGGAGTCCTGAGTCATTATATTCTATTTTTTTAACTTCTTAGAAAACTAACTTTTACTGGAAATGTGCATAAAAAAGAATAACGAAACGAAATAGTAATAAAGTACATCACAACTTTTGCTAGACAACATATTTCCTTGTGAGAATTTCATTTTGTATCACGTTAGAAAAATATATACATTTAGTTTTAAATATTGCAGACAATAACGGACTAATACTGGAAGAATATTACTGATTAGATTTACTTTAAATTGCTATCTTAACTTTCCTTTCCGAAGTGAAGGGCTTTGTAAATTTTAAAGGACAACTCTTATAAATGCGCAAGGGAATCGGTTCGTGGGGAATTTGTGGTCAGCTAGAATGGGACCTCGGATTTTACTCAGCGAGACGTTTCGCGTGTAATTGTTGAGCGAATCAGCAACTCCCGTGCCATTGATTCACTGACAAGGATGAAAGACCGGAGGTTTTGTATTTTTCAATCAAGATGACGATTAGTAACTGCTGTTTTTGCGCGTCGTCGTGCTATGTGAGTCCGTTAAATCGAAAAATTAGATAAATCTTATTGTTAAATGTAGAAAATTACTTCCTCTAACACGTAGCCAGGGTGCACGATTTGTAGATTCTTGATGGTGAAAAATCGATTGGTGGTAAAATTTCTATTTATTCGTCCGTGTCAAACGCTATCGCCTAAACCATTCAGATCATTTTTGTGCTTTGCTGTGTATAACATTGCTGTGTATAACAGCATTTGTGCCCACGTGGGGCCAACATAGTTACGGCCCACTGTGGCCGCTGCAGAATTGCGCCGGGGGTACGGCCAATCGAGAAATGAGGAGTACGGGAAGACGCCACCAGGAGCAGGGCAAGCGGCGGCGCTTGTCCATGGTCACCGGGCCGTGTCGGCTAAGCAGTTACAGGAGGGGCAGTTCCCCTCGATGCCCCGCCACGGAGGCGGGAAGTAAGAGACCTGTTCAGATGCCTCGGGGCGTATTTATAGGGCCTCGCCCGGGCGGTAGTCAGTAGGACATTTCTGGAGCAGCAAGCGAGTGCCTAGCAATAGTAGTAAGTTCGGTTTTGAAGTGCGTGTGTTACGGTGATTGTATTCTTCTGGGGGACTGGAACTTGGCTTGTATTTCGGACTTGATTTGGATTGTGACTTTACTGAAATAAACTTATGGCGAAAGAACTGTTGTTGTTTTACTTTGTACATAACAATTTTCTTCAAAATATCAATCGCTCTGGACGAACTCGAGACTCTACGAATTTGAAAAGGTTATCTCGATTTTGGGGGTACTTTTCATAAAGTCTCAACATTATCAACCTTTTCTCAAAAATTGGTTCAAATGTTTTATTAATCATTGTCCTCGGATAGCTCAAAGAACGCTTTAAAATTGGTACAGGTTTCATATACGTTAAACATCTAATTTTCGGAACATGCAAAAGTTCATTTTTTCGGCGTTTTACTACAACTACAATTACTGAAAATAATGATTCCTTTACATAAACTTTTCTTCAAGAACATTTTAAATACATTTATGTACAATTTTTCGACAATACAGGAATAATAATTTTCATATTGATATATTAATGGGTGTTAACTTAAAATAATTAAAATGACTTTGATGTTAATGTGACACATTCTTTGCATTTATAAGAGTTGATCGATTAATTAAAATTAATTAAAAGTCTAAAATGTGGATATATTAAGCCGTTAACATACTTAAAAATAGCAAAAACGCTTGAGCGTTTAATACTCTCTTATCCTCCCCTGCAGTCTGAATTCGACTTCTGCAATATAGACTTCTCGTTCGTACCGTTTGCCAAACATGAGCATACCTCTTGACATGGGAGACAACATGTGGTAGTTAACGGATGCCCCACCAGCACTTTCGCCAAATATCGTCACATTGTTTGGATCTCCTCCAAAAGATGCAATATTATCTTTTACCCATCTCAAAGCCGCAACTTGATCCTTCAGTCCCAAATTTTCGGAATGTGATCCATCTTCAAGACTCAGGAAACCTATGAAATATATTGTATTAAACAAATAACGCACGCATTATATAATAAAATAACACATAGCTCTCTGGTGCATTCATCTTAATTGGAGTTCAAATTAAATATTCTGCGAGTTCTAATTTAGTATTCTGCATGTGAAATTCTTAAAATTGGTATTCTAAGGTTCTAAGTATTCTAAGGCTTTTTGGCTTCATAATGTTAAGAACAGTAACACAAGGAAAAGACGTGTAGAATGCTTCACATTGTCATAAATTAACCAAAACTTTAAGTTCCACTTGAAACTACATATTTTTCAGCAAGTTCGATGCATCCGTAATGAAAAGAAAATGTATATCGACATGTCGTTCTGGTTTTACGCTCTGTTCAAGGCAGTAGACGACATTAGTTTAATATATTCTAAAACGCTTGAGCATTGCCAAAGATTGCATCGCTGTTTGTATTTTTCTGCAGATGACACGAGGTCCATCTGATAAAGATTCGGAAGTGTCAGTTCAGTGAAAGCAGTTTGAGGTTAGGGATAGTTTTCACTAAGTAGTAATTTAGTGTTTTCCTGTACAAATTCTATCAAAAAGCTCATGAGAATTATTTTTTTGGAAGAGAAATTCAAATATAGTCCATGTACTTTGAACATAAATGGACAGACAACCGTCGCCGAATATCAAAGAGCGCTTTTCACCTTACCGAAATTCGCAATATACAGAATCTTAATCAAAAGATAATCCAAGTATTGTATTTTTTAAATATATTTTTATTGTACTTTTCTGGAATTCCAGCTTTATAAATACATTCGTTTCAAGCAAACTTCCTTCAGTTGGCGGAGAGGCAAAAGTAATAGGGAATTCTATAACTTCAGTACAAGTCTGCCAATGCGAATCACTTATACATAGCACTCACCGACCATGTCCCACAATATGGTTTTAGATAAATTGGTGTCAAACTAATCGCGCGCATGACTCTCAGAATAGAGAGTTTTTGTACGTCGTTGATTTGAAAGACGTAACACGACAATTCTGTGGAGAACTGAACTGCGCAAGCGCCGGCATCACGGGTTTTCGCGTGCGCGCATGACGGGTTTTCGATTGACGGTTCCCGACATTCTACCTGTTTTGTCGTCTACGACAAATGTGTTCGTAGCTTACACTTTACGTAGTTTTTGCTGCCACCTCTAAACACGAATCCAAAACTAACACACAATAAGCATGGAAGTAATGAAAAACACAATATCCATATTACCAATTTAATAAGGCAGGAACTTAATGGCTATTTTTTAAGTTAATTCAAATATGTCAAAAATTAACTTGTAATTGTTAAGGATTTGGAGGTTATGTATAAATTGAGACTCCTATGATTTCATATAGGAGTCTATCATACGTTTTTCTATCTTGTAACGCGTTTAAACCAGAAATGCACTTAGATAAACATACAGATGTTCAACAAAAGATTTTAGATCTTGTTACAGGTATTCAGTTCCAATTAGTTCCTAGTTTTAACGTGTGTTGTCGATTGTACGACATGCAAAAACTCATTTTTCTGAAGATATGTTAATTCCTATTGACGATTGCAAAAAGTCTCTATTATAACAGAGTTAGATGTAACAGAAAATGAAATCAAAGTCAGAACATTTCACAGGAGAAAATCATAATAAAACTGCATCAGATGTAATCACAAACACAAAGAATCCAGATTTTGAAAAAGCATATGGTAATTAAACTATCCATTGTTGCGATTGAAGTTTAATTAAATGCCTCAATTAAATCGAATCAAGTTAATATTATTTTATACAAACAGTGAAGATTTAAATACCCAACACTCCAAGTCGATAGTTGATACAGACGATTACAACTCCAGCTCCAACGAGATACTCCGGCCCGTACATGTCCATTTCTGCGCTGCCATTTTCGAAAGCTCCGCCGTGAATCCAAACCATTACAGGTATTTTCAGTTCTTCACCTTGAGTAGGATGCTGCAAAGGAAGTATTACGTATAAAAATGGATCTAGGAAGACAAAAATCTAGATTTTGTAAAACTTTCAATTATATATAATTTGTACAATTTTTAAAAAATAAATAAATTAAGATTGTTTTTTAAATTTAATTTATTTACCAAAATTTGTTCGTACAAAAATTCTTCATTATTATCCAGTACTATTTTCACCCCATTTTTCGTGTCATTAAGATACGTAACTCTTTTCACGATTCTTACAAATTGTTAGAAATTCAGTAAACGATTTCTTATATACCTGTTTAGATTGCGGGAAAAATTTCAAGACTTTTTTTGCTTTCTTACATGAATATGTAAAATTTACATCATATAAAAAGTACATTCCCATCTTGTATTTTCCCGGGAAATTAATTTTAATATTCATCAATTGAGGTTTTATGCAAATTGTTCATTTTATAACTTACTGCTAAATACATTCAATAAATCCTTTAGAATTAAAACTTCTTTTCCTTATTACAAATTTTAGCCAGTTTTAAAATATCAATATTACTTTGTCAAATCCTTGACTCAAGCTTACGATCTTTATGTTAGTTTTCTTCTCTTTGATTTTTTATTAACTCAAATGCACTTATGTTTAAATCGATATTGTGTTCAAATAATGAATTGATTAATATTATTTTATGTGAATAAATTGGAAACAATTTTTATTGACTATATATGTGAAATTTATATTGTCGCATCCCTGTTTCATGAACTTAATAAGCTATCGGAGGTACGTGAGAGATGGTATATGCGAGCATTAATTAGAAAACTTGAGGAGGGAAAAATTCCAAACATTGTAATATACGAGAGGAAAAGTGTTTAAATCGTCTCATCAATACGATCGCAAGTTTTTGATCGAATAATCAGTGTTTGAGATTCGTTTGAGCTAAAATCTTATACACATCAGGATCAGTGGCATTTTCTCACTCTGGACCTAGGGCGTTGGCAGGAAATGAAAGTATTAACACCAACACTACTCTTTTCGCTTACATATTTAGAGTAAAATTGAATTCTGTAATCAAATCTCTTATTTATTTTAAAAAATTACGTTGGAAAAATGTAGGAGAGAGAGAGTCGCAAAATAACAACAATGAAGACGTTGTATTTTATATCGCAAAGATTGAAATAATATATTTTAAAGTATTTAAAAATACATGCTCAACGCTTTTCCCATTCTTCGGTTACCGTTTTAAAAATTAAATTTCGAAATATTATCAGGTTAGGACACGATCGCCCATTACTCAATTACTTGCTTCTTTTCTTCATACGAAAGGGAAGGAAACCAAATATTTAAAACTATTGTTCCACGTTTCACTATCTCTATCAAAATATAACACGCATCTCATGAGTATCGCTAAAGGCTGCAACGCGCAATATCACTATCACAGACACACGCTCTCCAGAACGCCGTTAAATCGACGTCCAACACGCTTTGTCCTTGAGTGGGGGAGGGGACGTCGCGCGCATGCGCTGTCGCCTCCCGATCCGACCTGAAGACGTTGGAGGCATTCGCCAACGGCCTGAGCTGCGCTCGTGCACTGCCTACCTTGCATGAACGCGCTGATGCCGATCTATGACGCCGATCGCACGGAAGACCAAATAAATAAAAAAAATGTTAATAAATTCAAAGGAAAACATGATCTTTTTATTTCCTTGAGCGTTGTCACACGACTTGCACACCCAAAGAAGACACCACTAATCAGGATTGAGGTATATTCACGCAGTTCCAAAGATTCTCGGTATTGGTGCAGATGATGATGACATACACGCAATTTTATACTCGAAAATCGGGATGTCTGGATGGAGGGATGGGTGAATGTGTTACGCAAATCGGTCAGATTAGACGAATTCTCCTGCAGACAGCGACTGAACTCGACCTAGCTGAAAAGCTAGTGTCGAAAATCCTGCCGCCGTCAGGACTCGAACCTAGGAACTCCCGGTCAGAGGCGCTGCAGTGACATCAGTTGATGCACTGAGCTACCGCTATCAGTTGGCGCCGTATTCTTCAATCCCCGAAAGTGGCTAAGAAGCCATGTATTCCGAATCGTGATTCCTTAGCGGGAAACGTATTGTACTACTTTTCTTCAGATAACGTTAAAATGTACTTTATTTTTCGGTATAATTAAGTGTCATGTGTATGAACACACATTATTACATGCATTCCCAATAACACACACTTTAGGTGTGTAATGTATACATTTAAAGAGAGACATTCGCAACATTTCTTATTATAATTAAGAGTCATTTTGTAATCATAGCCAATTAAAAGTGTTGATAATATCATACTTACTTTAGGTGTGTATACGTTTAAATAGAGACAATCTTCGTCCCCCCTGTAAGGCACTTTGAATATTTTCTCAACTTGCGGGCAAGGGGGTCCATCTTCAAGAGCTTCTCGGACACCATCCCATGGATCAGGAGGTTGGGCTACCTGCCAAAGAAACGACTTAATGTCACACTTGGAAACACTATATTGAAAAGCAATGGATGTATGGAATCCAGAAAAACATTTCTAGGGAGGTTCAAAGTAGCTGAGCCGATGCGGTGGCTGAGATCGCTAAGGCAGTAGTGTCGTAGCGATCTCGGACCGAAGGATCGTGGGTTTGAGTTCCACCCCAGGTATGACTGCGTTTTTGTCCTTTCACCCCTTATTATCACCATATCGTTTCATGTTCACCGTTACCTTAACGTTAACTCCAATAGTGGTCGCTAATGACCTAGATGTTGATGCGACCTTAAATAACCCCCCAAAAAAGTTCAGATGCCGAGAAGAAGATGACACCCAAAACAAACTTTGCCAAGTCACCAAGCTTTTTACTTTTCGGTACCGCTTGCGCAGCAGAGAGAAAGTTATGTAATGACGCGCAAAAAAACTGCGAATTTTTGGCACCAAAAACTTATTTCATGCCTCTGGTAACGAAAAAGTGAATATATCCAGTTTCTAAATTTAGAAAAAAGTCCTCTTACACATGGTGTAGCGAGAATCCATGTGGATGGTGGGTCTCTGATACCGAAAAATCGAATGACGGCAAAACGTCTGTCTCTCCGTCCGTCCGTTCGTCTGTCAGTCCGTCTATCCGACTGTGAACAACGCTAGCGGCTAAACCGTTCGGACGATTTCTCCAAAATCGATATTCCCCAATCGATTTGGCTGGTGTCGCGGCCCCTTGAATTTTAAACCGATATTTTAATTTTGGGGGTACTTTACATGAAGCACCTGAGATATTTTCAAAATTTTCAAAAAAAAAGCTCCATCATTTTTTATTTTTATTTTTATTTTTTTATTACATTTTGTTAATGGATAACGTGAAGGACGTTTAAAAAAATGGTGTAGGTCGTTTGTTCGTTGAAAACTGATTTTCCGAAAATTTCAAAAATTTTTAATTTTTTTGGTGTCTTCCTACAACTACAATTATGAAGATTGAGATTTTTTCTCTTAATGAAATCTGTTCCTTAAAGATATATTTTGAAATAAGATAATGTACCATTTTTCAAAAATTTGAATAGTTTTTGCGTATTTTTGTGTGAAAGTACGGATGATGAGAGAGAACGTGCTGGTTTAGCACCACTAGTTAAAGAACTGAAACCTTAGAAGTCCGTTAACATACGAGAGTTCATACGAGAGTTCTTGCACGGGTAGGCGTAGACTTGCACGGGTATGATATAGATTAAAGTGCAGGTGCACGTGCATAGCGCCGCACACATCACACTGCTGCCAACGGTACCATCGTACATAACTCTTTAGTCATACGTCCTAACCCCTTTAAAAGCAGTTTTTTTCTCTCTGTTGTAACACGAGTTTCGTTTCTTATACAGTTATTTACAAAATGAGTTATTTTTGAAATCTCTATTTTATTTTTAGAGAATAACCCTAGTCTCCAACAAGGGTAACAAAAAGCGAGTTGTTCGAAATAAGGTTCCGGTAGTAAGAAATTTGAAAACAATGATTTACAAAGAGGAATGTTCGCACGGGTCCAACTGGCAAAGAGTTAATATCAGGGTTACCATAACAAAATTTCCCAGCGTAGGACATTTTACCGAAAAAAGAGGGACATTTAAATGAAAAGGAGGATATTTTACATTTTTATAGTCCACGATGTATAGACAATGTACTCAATAATCCCAAACCATTAATAGTCTTCTAAAATCACATTATACTTAGCATCATTAAAAATAAAAGCTTCCGACTAAATAACTTCGCCCCCGAACTCACCTTCGTTATCTATCAAACAATAAACAAAAATAAGTTTTATATCACAATAAGCCTAATGATCTATTATGCAGAACATTTATTTGAATAAAATGTAGATATTGAATACATGAAGTCCCTTTAATTAATTGAATTACTTTGAAATTATTCCAGTATTATTTTCAATTCAACAGACCAAAAAGGAGGACATACCATGTAAATTTAAAAAAGGCGGGAGGACAGTGTTAAAAAAGGACATGTCCTCAAAAAGGAGAACAGATAGCAACCCTTTTAATAGTTATTTATTGAAAAATATGATTGTTTACTATTTTCCAATGGCATTACTGCTAGTGAGGGGTTATTTTATTAAATTGTACATTTTATGGCAGAAAACTAGAGGACCTACAACAGTATGTACTTTCTCGCGCTCGGTAACGGTTATGAAATAGTATAATACAACTTATCTCCAAATTAACGCATTTTAACGCAAATTAACGCATTCATTAGTTGAAAAACTCATTACAAATCGTAGAATATTGTGTGAAGGCTAAATATCCCTGCTTTTGTCACTGTTCTTTTAAAACAACACGGAATTTTTAAGCGTTTAAGAATTATTTCAAATGAATTTTAAACTTTGAAATTTATGAACTTTACAGTTAAATAGAACAGCTGAAGTTCAGAATGCCTGTTATTATTGTTCGAGTGCAGCCTGAGGTCTCACGCACTTCGTTTTCTGAGATATATTTCGAGATGAGCGTCTCGGAAAAAGAAAGGTAAGTTCTCATTCGTGTACGGGAACATATTTGAAGTGGGACAATTAAAGTTACTTCAAAACATTCAAAATTAAAATTAATTTTTCTTTATAAAGGTCAGTGGACGAATATGCTACTCATTCGTGCAATGTTTCTTCCTATAGATCTGAAAGAGAACGTAAATCTGCAATAACTTTAGAAGTGGAGAACGTAGTGATTGAGTTGTCCGGGAAAACATAGGTATTACTATTTTTCCGCCTGACAATGCTAGTGATAACACTGATGCAGATAGCGGAGAAGATGTAAATGTTACTAATAATTACTTGGTTACTAATAATTGGCTAAGGGTCGTGACATATTTTTCTAGAAATAAAATATACTTTCCTCCATGCGAAGAAATTCATACTGTTGATGAGACTACTACGGGCATGAAATAATTCATGAAGGGAAACCCCGTCAGATAAGGTCATAAATTATGGACTGGGCTGGGCTGCATAAAATAATGTGATCTTAATCAAGATACTTCTCATAATTTATCAAAACAATACAAAAATATTGGTGTTGGAGGAAGTGTTACAATTTGTAGATGTGCTTCAATCAATTTCGAAATTTGCCTTATAACATTTACTTCGGCAACTTTTTTCTTCTCTGTATCTATTTGGCGCAATGACATAAAACATTTCAAGGGATAGGAACGATACGAGAAAATAGGGTTTGTAAAAACTGTACTCTGATTCGATCAGAGGACTTAAAATAGAAAGAAAGGCTGTCCTACGATTGTGTCGTCAGAAGATGGAAAAGTAGTGATATGTAAATGGAATGGCAAACGTTTCATTTGCGTCGAATGATAATCAAGGGTTGCCCCCATTCCAGGTAAAGCGGGTTTCCCAAAAATCAAAGAAGATCATAAATGTTCAAAAAGTAAACATAGTATAGAAATATAATAGAAATATGGGAGGTGTCGACAGAGCAGGTGAAAATATTATTTTGATAGAGAATCTCACGTGGAAAGTCGTTTCCACTCATCGTTGTATTGAATGGGTATATCCATGGCTGATCAAAATGATTTGCAATTACGTGGATAAGTCGAAGGTTTGATTGATTGAATCGTGTTTCCGGGCGCGTCAACTGCTTCGGTCATTAGTCCCGTTAGTGTAATGCATGTTTTTCTCGGGAGATGGCGGTGATCCCCCGCTTGATGGCGAGATCCGGCACCGACCTACCGTCGGCTAATGGGGTTTCCCCCTAGCCAGGACTCTCCCACCAGCGGGGCACCGCCCCAGCCGGGGCAAGCTCTAAGCTCCCGATCGGTCTCCCGGAATATGTGGTAGTGTGGTGCATGTTAGTGTAAGTGTGTGTAAGAGGAGAGGATAGGACAAGGAAGAGGAAGGAAAGATCGCGCGAGCGGTCCGTGTCCCGTTTGTAAGGGAACTGCCCCGGCATTCGCCTGGTGTTGATCGGAGAAACCACGGAAAACTACCGATCAGAGCATCCGGCCGCTAGAATTCTCCTCCTGACAGCGACTGAATTCAACCTAGCTGGAAAGCTAGTGTCGAAAATCCTGCCGCCGTCAGGACTCCAACCTAGGACGTCCCAGTCAAAGGCGCTGCGGTGACATCAGTTGATGTACTGAGCTACCGCTCCCGGTTTTTCTATGTGTAGATTCCTAGTATACTACGCAAGCAGTACGAGAACGTAAAAATATAATGTAGCTTATTTGAATGGAATTTGCCGTTGGCACGAATATTGGGAGTATCCTATAAATTTGTAGTGCTGTATTTTAACCCTCATGTAATGAAAGAGTTCAATGAGGAAAAATAATGATATGAAAAACGTGTAATGGCCTGAGTGAGACAGATCATTATCATGATCACGCAAACAGTCGTATCAATACCGACAATCTCACGAGATACATTAAAAGGTGAAAACAAATTTCCTCTTGATTTTGAATATGTTTTTAAAATACATTTCAAGGAAAATATTACCAATGCCGACTCATCATTGTAGAATTAGTATGAAACAGATTCATCCACTAATGGAGTAAATACGAATAGTACAAGCTAAATATAATGGATAGGGAAATGTACAGGTATATACTTCTTGTGGTGTTATGACATTGAGAGGGAAGCTGGAAGTTTACGCAGTTCGGAAAGCTGATACACAAATTGTCATTTGTAGAATTTCTTGCCTCGATGTTTTGCATGCTCATCAATTTTCTCTTTTTCGAACTATTGTCTATTCTTCCCCTTCTTCACAAGGTGAATAATATCGGGTACTGTGAAGAAACAGAAAGGTTGTTTCTCACTAATGAGTTAATTTTCCACTTCCCTCTTTAACCTGAGTAATTTTTGTTCAGTTGTTCCTTCGTTTTCTGTGATAGTATGACTTCCAAAGAGCCTTCATAAACTACTTAGACTCCTCTTTTATTACAATTGAATAGTTTATTTTATTGAAACTTTTATGTATTCACAATGCATCGAATAACATTTTAATGAAATTGTCTTTAGCAGAAAATATTTTGCTTCCCCGATAATTATATAAACCTTTCTGACACTAACACACACACACACTAACGCAACACTAACACAACTCGCGACCGGGAGAGGTGGCTCAGGGCATCAACTGATGTTACTGCTGTACCTCTGATCGAGAGGTCCTAGGTTCGAGTCTTGACGGGAGAGGTGGCTCAGGGCATCAACTGATGTTACTGCTGTACCTCTGACCAGGAGGTTCTAGGTTCGAGTCCCGACGGTAGCAGGATTTTCGCCACTATCTACATAGGGAAGAATTCTAGCGGTCAGCTACTCTGATCGGTAGTTTTTTGTGATTTCCCGATCAATACGAGGCGAATGCAGGAGCGAACCCACAAACGGGCTACGGGCCGCGCGCAATATTTCCTTCCCATTCCTTGACCTATCCTCACACATTACACAACGCATTGCACTACCACACATGCACATACATCCATTACAGACCACACATGCCGGGAGACCGCTCGGAAGCTTAGATCTTGTCCCGCTGGTGGGCGATACCTGGTTAGGGGAAATTCCGCTAGACGACGGTAGGTCGGCGCCGGATCTCGTTATCCAGCAGGAGGAAAATCACTGCGACCTCCCGAGCAAAAAATATTCACTGCACTTACGGCACCAATGCCGTTGACACACCTCAATCACTAATCAATCGTAAACTAACACAACTCATAAAATGCCTTGTAATACGGTGTCATCGATGAGACGTTATTCACAAGTGTGGGTTGGAGAGTTCTGGAGCCATTAAAACAAATTCCTGGAACAATGCAGTGGTCGTTATGCATTCTGGGAAACATTGCTAAGCTGCCTACTCATGTCTAGTTTAACGTCTGAGAATCGTAACTGTCGGAATTGTTTTCAGGAATTCCCAAATTTCGTGCGCGTTGCAGAAATGGAACCAGGTGTCCCAGACCATCCGTGGACGGCGTAAGTGTGATTAATTCTAAAGTAACAAGGCGCCTGACAACGTACACATTTTCAAATGACATTTTTTTGTTATATAATGAGATATACATAAGATATTTAATTACGCAGATTTTCTTGAAACCTGATCGTTACAATAATTTATAGATAGAACATCTTATTTTTGGTATTTTTAACCTTGTCTGCAATCACCGCAAGTTAATGTTCGTCTCGTAGTTAATTAACACATTAAAGTTCAACTTGTCACAAAGGGTATAGCCCAATAAGACGATGAAAAGTGCCCCCAATCCAAATCGATAATAGCGATGCTCATATGAAAGAGAATACAAATTGACGTAGATTCATAAAAAAACAGCCTCTGTTGCAGAGATACGAGAAACGTGTTTTGCATGTTTTATTTTTTTCTCAGCATCTATTGCGTGTATCAGGCTGCAAAAATGGCAGAGACGGAGAAACATAGTTTAATGTGAAGGTATTTTTGTCAACAAATTTTGACGTCAAATTCAAATAGAAAAAAATAAATATTATTTTGAAATTCACCTTCGACGTGACAACCTTGGAGTGCTGTCTCAATTTCTCCCCTAAAATGGGTGTTTTAACATTCTATAACATATATTTTTCAGATTTTTAAGCAATGTGGACGGTAGTGCAAAAAATTGAAACCAATTTTTTTCAACAAAAACCAAATTGATTCCATGGGTGGTATCTATAATATGTATAAATTTTCTTTTTGATAGCTTTAGAAGTTTTTAGTTAAATAGGTTTGGGCAGGAAGACTGACAGACAGTCAGCAATTGCTTTGACATGAGATTCGTTTTAGTAATGGACTAAGAAAGTCGAAAAAGTACTTAAAGCTGAAAATTCGAAAATCATAGACACTTCATATTTATTTATCTGCATCTATTATTATTGTGTCGCCTTCTTGGTGGCTCGTTGGTTAGGGTGCTCGCTTTCCACAGCGCACCCCAGGGTTTGATTCCAGGTCGAGGCAAATTATACCTGTGCGCTGTCCTTACAAATGTCTCAGTATCTATTGCTCTGTGGCGATGAGAAAGCTCACCCTAAGGTTATGAACCCCAGTATTGAGATATTCAAAATATACTCTACATTAATATCTGCCAAAGATCTTAGCGTCCGGCTTGCTGGGTCAATGAGTCACAATATATTATAATCCTTATTACCTTTATAATGGATTATAGGATCCGCTGACTATACAGCGCAGCTGGGAATCTGAAATAGAATGTTTCTATTTCTAGTTGATTACTGTTTGGATTGACTAAATGAAAGATCACTTTCTTTTCTAAAGAACCAAAATTTAACAAAGTTTATTTTTACCTTTTTTAGCAAACAATTTAGTGGGTTTAATAAAATGATTTGATGTTAGGCCTTTGATCAAGATATCTTTGAATTTACAATTTTATACCGCGGTTAACTTATCTATTCTTCGTTGATATCCCTCGTAGACTTCTCAGTCGAAATATCTTGCGAGCTTGCCGTAGTCCAAAGTTCCAAGAAATCCTCTTCTGCCCCTATCCAAGCTGGTCTCAAACTATCAAAATTATCAGTCCCCATTACGTCCTATGACATAGTCCCGAACTCGATTATCACTCCCGACAAAGTTCCAATTTATACATTAATATTACTTCCACATGAAAATATCTGCAATATCATTCACTGTCCTTAAAATTTCACTGATAACCCAATTCTGACTATCTAGATTATACTCGTTCCCTCTCACGAACCTACGATCAGTTCAGAAGCGCGATGCCGGTCAGAATGAAATCTTCCTGCATGATTCACCCCTCGAAGACTTCGTATTAAACTACCTTCCTTTTTTTTCATAACATTTGACCGTCCTTCTCTCCCCCAGCCAATCCATACGTTCGTTATATTTTGGTGTAGCTGACCTTTCGACCGTCTAAACTTCTTCGTCCAATCCCAAATTTTCTACTTTCGGCATCAATCCACCTCTTAATGCATTTACAAAAAACAAAAACTACATTGTTTATTCACGGTCGTTGCTAAGCTCTAGCTCTCGTGATATTTCGTAATGCATGGTCCACCATATAGTCTACAAATAAATGTTAGTTTATTTTAATGCGACATATCGGTATTTCACAGTATGTATGTTGAAGATATGCCTTTGTGCTAACTTCACGAACCCCTTATCCCATGGTCGACGCGTTGGGTCACGGCTGGTCGGTCAAGGCCCGTAGCGGGCTGTCGAGCCAAAGAACAGAAACATGTTATTATTGTGGCGGGATGCCTGAGTCATTCCAGCATTGTTTAGGAGCCCTCTGTGCTTGTAGATACGTTTATAATCTATCAAACTTCTCGATACCTTCCGAGAAGAGCTTTATGCGCCGAACTGGCCGCTTACCTTTCAACTGCCTCCGGTCGTTTCTTTTTTATTATTAATTTATTGCAGAATGAGGTGATTATACAACGCTCAGTCATACGGGTTTTCAGTTGTTAGGAGCGATCATTTTCAGAGGAAAATGATGATAAGGGGGTGGCTTCGGCGACATCCCTTTAAACATTACAATGAAGTAGTGCCAGTATTAACGCAGAAGAATGCATATTGATTGATTGATTGATTTTTTCGTGTTTCCGGGCGCGTCAACTGCTTTGGTCATTAGTCCCGTTAGTGTAGTGCATATTTTTTCGGGATATGGCGGTGATCTTCCCCCGCTGGATGGCGAGATCCGGCACCGACCTGCCATCGGCTAGTGGGTTTCCCCCTAACCAGGACTCTCCCACCTGCGGAGCACCGCCCCAGCCGGGACAAGCTCGAAGCTCCCGACCGGTCTCCCGGAATATGTGGTAGTGTAGTGCATGTTAGTGTGAGTGTGTAAGAGGAGAGGATAGGACAAGTAAGGGGAAAGACAGATCGCGCGGGGTCCGTGGCCCGTTTGGTAGGGTACTGCTCCGGCATTCGCCTGGTGTTGATCGGAGAAACCACGGAAAACTACCGATCAGAGCAGCCGGCCACTAGAATTCTCCTCCAGACAGCGACTGAATTCAACCTAGCTGGAAAGCTAGTGTGGAAAATCCTGCCGCCGTGGGGAGTGGGAACCTAGGACCTCCCGGTCAGAGGCGCTGCAGTGGCATCAGTTGATGCACTGAGCTACCGCTCCCGGTGGAGTAACGGTTAATTACGGTCGAAGAATACCTAAGCACCTTGGAGGTGACGTGGTCTTTCCGTGTCAACGTGGTATCCATTAGGACGCGTAGATAAGGAATGGGGGCGGTTGCTCCGGAATTTTCTGACACATTTCGTCGCAAAGGAAACATGACGCGGCGTGACGTCACTGAGCCACTACGCGTCTGTTTGTTACTGCTTTTTGCCACGCCGTTCACACTGTTGCCGATCCAGAGACTCAGTAACCGAGTTTACTTCCAATCATTCACCATGTTAAGTGTTATTTCAGTTCTTCGTATTATTTCAGTTCATTGACTGTATAACATTTATATTACACCGATTTGCCCTTTTATTTTAGTTTTCTCTTTTGCGTAGGGCCTCTTTAGGTCTGCTTCTGTTTATTGTAAAATAAAATGTACTTGTATGAAACTATTTTTATGTTGTCTAATATAAGTGCATTATGATAGATTATTTTTATTATGATACTGTATTTATATCAAATGGTAAAATGTTTACATTATATTATGTTTTTGTAGTTTTAATATTTTAACACGTTTTCTTGGTATAGAAGAGTTTCTTACCTAAACGTGACGCAAAAACAGCAAAAGTACACCATTCCGTTCCGTGGGTGCAGTTAGTATCTGTTCATTATACACGTGAAGAAAATGTACGAAGGTGGTTCGAAGAAAACTAATTCATAGAAATAATGGAATCGATTGTTGGTTCTAACCTCTTTGTATCAACTTTAAAATAAGCAAGTATTAATTAAAGATAAACGGGTATTATTTACTGTTTTCTTGCCCCTTTACTATGGAATTTCTGAGTTTCCCCGCGCCGCAGTTTGTTACGAAACATGGAACGCCTACAGCCGAGTTAAGGGTAATGACCTCCTGCTAGTGCAGGGAAAGTGCAAAAGTTGACTAGACAAATTCTTCCATCAAAATGTTTACTTAATGTTTACCAAATATCTTAGTCCTTTTGTCACATTCATTCTTTTGAATTCTCTACCGAAATAATTGATTTTGTATGTTATTGCTCTTCATATATTTTGGATTTTTATTGGGGTTCCATGTTGATCCATATGTTATATATTAATTTTTGGAAATACACAGTTAACTTTTCGAACTATTTGCAGCGTATACTAAATTTGTTCAATAAAGTTTGTAAGTCAAAATGTGGACAAGGGGAATGGTTTGTTTTACTATTAGCCTTCAGAGAGGACAAAAAGTACCAAAGTTTAAGAGAGATGCTCAAGGTAGAGAAAAATAGAGTTGTGAATACACCTAGTATCTGTCCATGAACAGATTAATTCAACAAGAATAGAAACACATTTCAATACAATTATTATAATTTTATAATAATATATAATTGTTTAATAATATATAATTATCTATAATATATAATTTATTATAATTGATATTCTTACAATGATTTATCAAGTGAAAATAAGTGCTTCGTTGTAGCATCGCAAGTGCAAACCGTCATACCCGATTGCATGGGGAATAGGAATGCGAGGAAATATCCATCTTTCTAAACACCAATGCACAAAATTAAAACATGGATGTTAAAACATCAACTCCAAATTATCGATGTTTTTATAATTGTATTAATAACCATTGACGTTCAAGCGGATGAGAGAAAAGTGATATTGTTCTTTAAATTTTAATTGAGGTTTAACTGACAAACCCAAATTAAAAACAAATCAGGGCAAAAACAAATCACAACAAATCTTGGATTATTTGATTCGATAATTCCAAAATATTACACATTTCTTTATTGGCGAAATCTCAATTTTATTTATTTATCATCCTTGTCACATTGGTCTGAAGAATATTCAGTTTATGAGTATTTGAAAATTACAATAAGATTTTGTTATGATGAACTTTTTTCTTTAAAAAAATGTAAACCATATAAAAACATGGAATACAAAACAACGGTGTTAAAAACATCTGCTTCGAAAACTCGATGTTAAATACATCGATAATTTGATAAAAGCATCAATGTTTTAAAATCATGGGCATTGATGTCGCATCCCATTCCTCTAGTGGGGGAAGAGTGGTTTGGCGTACACTGTCAGAAATTTCCGCATTACTTTAATGTAATTTACATTAAAGTAATTCTCGTGAACGCACATTACATTTAATGTACACATGTCCATTAGGATGCAAGAGTCAAAGTTGTATGGTCATAACGGGAAGAAATTATCTAGATGGATCTGGTGGTTATGAATATAAGATATGAATGATGAGAGGCAGGGGAAACGGGGGAACCTCTACATTTAATCCACTCTGATTTTAACTTATGCTTTAAATTTAATGTACAAATATGTTAAGCTTTTTTAATGTACAATGTTACATTGTCGGCCCGGTAGCCGAGATCGCTAAGGCAGTAGTGTCGTAGTGATCTCTGACCGAAGGGTCGCGGGTTCGAGTCCCGCCTCGGACATGGTTGTATTTGTGTTCGTCCTTTCACCCCTTATCATCAATCACCATATCGTTTCATCCACATAGTTACAATACCGTTAACAGCAATAGTGGTCGCTAATGACCTAAGATGTTGATGCGACCTTAAATAACCAATTTAAAAAAAAGTTACATGAATCTCCATTAGGTTGAATGCCATTTCTGACAGTGTACCTGGAAGCGCAGCGGTCCGACCGGGGGGCGCGCGTAGGGCACGCCGCGGAAGCTGAAGAAGGCGCGGCCCTTGCCGGCCCTGAAGGGCACCCGCCGGCCCTTGAGGGCGCCCTGCGTCACCCGCACCACCGCCTCCGCCTCCGCCTCGGCCATCGCGGTCGCTCTGCCCGCGGGCGCCAGCGGCAGGCACCCGCAGCCCGCGAACATCTCCTTATCAGCCACGCGCCCCACCTGAGCCCAAGGGGCTTTCCTCTTCTGCCTCGCTCGGGCTCTTCAAGATCAACGAGCTTCCGACTGCGCAGCAAATAACGACACAACGAACGACTTCTCCATTCACACGTGCGTTTTATTGCTTGGGGAAATGGTTACGTTTACAATGTATTGTTCGAGGTGTTGTCTTTGTAAAATGTTACATGCAGTGGAGACATTTCAGTGCTTTTCTGTAAATGAACTCATGTTATTTTTGTGGGCCATTTCGCGTACTGGTTAACATGTTAATCGTTTTGTTGAAAGGCCCCGTGGAAGAAGAATTGGCTCATCCAGGCAACAAAAGTACTATTGTGTATTTTTAATTACAAGGGTACTGAACTTCATATATTACGTGGTATTAGACAAATAATTACAAGAGTCAATATTTATTTACTTTACAAATTTTTAATTTAAGTATTCCAATTGTGTTAACTTAAGTTAATGCAACTGCGTAATGCAACGTATTCTCTACAGTCATTGTGTCATTATATTCGGTATCACAAGTGTACCTCTAGGTAGACTACAAAACATTGTAATATCATAGAAAATAACTTGTTACCCTCCATTAAACCTCTTGAGCTATCACTCACATGGTGTCAACATGATCAGCTGTGGTGTATCACAAGGCGAAGGCGTGGCCGATGGGTCGTGAACGGAGTCGCGACAGAAGCTGGAGCCCAGAGCGGCGAGTGGCAACTGGCCAGAAACAGCAGATCGCGTTCTAATCAACGGCCCGCGGCCACAGGCCACCGTTCTTCCGCTTTGGAGCGATAAGCGCTGCCCGCCGTCCACTGTTTCTCAAGGCCACTCGTTCTTCCCGCTCTCGGATTCCGCTATGTGCGCGAAGAAAGGTGGTTTATAGTTCTCACCGTTGGTTGAGTGTCTTGCAGCTCTCGAAACTTGTGCACTTTAATAATTGAATAACCAAAAGTTCAACTTTCAACATGGAAATAATATTGAAATATACCCATTCATACACCCGTCTTGCTCCCCTCAAATTCCTGTAACTTGTTTCCGAATTTCTAATAAATATATAGGCGCTAGGAAATGGTTACGAGAATGAGCTCCCAAATTATATTTAATTATAACTCCGTTGCCGACTCAGTCGGCGGGTTCTTTACCGAAATAATCTTGAATACTTGCGATTACTTAATTCGCCCCCCATACGGAGAAGCGTGGAATCTGAAATGCAAAATTTAAATATCCTACTGGATTGTACGTGACGGCAAATGATAATCAGCTTTCATCAATAGAAAATAACAAATTTATTTATACATTTTTAGTAACTTGTTTTAAAATAAAGCATAACATTCTTTTTGTTCATGACCTTTACTATAGCGCTATAGAACCTGTTATCCATGAGAATCTTGGGCGCTGTCCTGGTAAAGGATGTCTCCCCGTAGACTTCAGCAATGGGCCTCGTCCAATCTTCTTTCTTGCTACCGACCAAATCTGTATCTTGTCGTTTCTTCTCCTAAACCACTATGTACACTGTTTATCCATTAGCTTTCCATCCCCATTCACCTGCTTGAATTGCTACAAGTTCTAATACTCCTTATTGTTCATTACCTAAGCAAAATCGTAACTGCTGTTAAAATATTATCATATAAGTTCACCATGTTATCGTCGGGTTCCTATCATCGGAGACTAGTTCGATTACCATTATCCGCTTAATAAAATGTGTAAGTCCCACTTTTGGCATTCACTGTTCATTTCATATAAAACAATTTCTGAGTTCTATCTTTTAACTACTAACAACGAAAAATCACTATGTCCGAACTCGCGTAAATTTTCTATGTTCAAATAAACTGCTATATATCTAGCACCCTGATCCGATCGCTATCGTGTCGAGAGCTCGAATGAATATTCTTGTATCCTTATTCAACATGTCAACCTTTTTCATCTTTTACTGTCTTGTTTCAAACAAAATTATGCAATCTACCTCGCGGCGTCATCTACGTAATTATTTTTGACCAATAACTCATGGATGCTACTTATCGTCCGCTTTTGAACTAATAGGCATTGTTTATATGTTGCACTCCGGTACCATGGCAACCAGCGTCTTTTTGCTAATAGAGTGTTACTTTTAATGAAATTCCCTGAATTTCATATTGGTGACAATCTGGTATGTCACAATGTACATACTGTTGTGTTATTTAGAAATTAATACTTGTTTTTTCTGTCTTGTTATACCTGACTGTGCAAAACGATTACGAGGGTAATGCTTTTTGCGGGTATAGAACCTATAGTGAAACCTGATGTCATCTCGATTACGTGAGTACCTCCTTTAAGGACCAGTTTTGGAACGGTTTCTTTTCCCTTAAGACGCGAGTAAAATATTCCCTCGATTAAGCGACCACTTGGGCTCGCGGCCATGGCCTGGCACCTGATGGTCACAACTTCCTGAGGAGTTTGCGATAACCATTCGCATAGGTGGGCGGAGTTGGATACAGGGCCGGTTTAACTCTTGTGCGCACCCCGGAGTATGGGGCCCTTGTAATACAATTCAGTCCTTTATTAAATTCTGATATTTTATTTTTGCTTAGGGACGGAAAAAATTTAATTCGATTTTCTACTCACAAAGTGATGCCAAACAATATTCATTAAGAAAAATGTTGATGCCACGTACACTTTTCGAGAAAAATGTATAAAGTATTGTGCATATTCGGTCACAGTAGTAAAAGGTAAACCATACAAAACAACCACACTAGTATTAATTTTCTGTTTATGTACAGTCACCGACACAAAAAATGGACAACGGCCAAATGTAGCTGTTAAGAAGTTATAGTTATTACTTGCAGTTGCACGAATAATAACTAAGTCAATCAATTATATCTCACGTTTTTTTGCACTCGTAGAAGGCATTTTTCATAACTGATCTTATTTGTAATTTTCTATGTAACAACTTCTTTAGCAAAAACATGGTAACAGGAACTGTCCTGTTGCATTTTGAGGTAACTTCCCACTGTTTGACCATGAACTACTACAACAACCTGGTTTGAACCAAAATCAGTTTAACTTTTAGAGGAAACGTTTTTTTAACATACCATCAATTTCATTTAATACGATGTAATACAATTCTAGGCTAGTATAATTTAATGTCCAATACAGCTAACTATTTGCTGTTTGATGCCAAACAATGTGAGGGCGGGTTTGGCCTGTGAGGGACACGTAGAAATGATTCACATTTATTTAACAAAAGTTGACTACCCTCCTTAACTTCTAAAGTGTTCACGATTACGAAATTCATATCTCGCTTAACAATACTAAAGTAAGAAACAATTAATATGTCGCAGAGATATTGTTCCTAATTCTTTCAGTTTTCGAAAAAAAATTATGATCACTGATTTTTACTTTCTCGTAGCTTAAAAAAAAAACTTTAGAATTATATTTTTACATGATCATATATGAGCCTTGCTTACGTTCGAGTGAAAACTGCATTTCATTACATGCAACAGTTACTTAGATGTTCAAAGTTTCTTAGACAAGAGTTTCTTAGATATTCGATATTCGAAGATTCCTCTTAAGTAATACATTTGTATTTAAAAGAATGGAAAATAAATTTATAAATTCCCCGTTTTCCGGCGCACGATTATGAATTTTTATTCTTAAGATTGGTTGGTTAGTGATGCCAGGCGCGTCAACGGCTTAGGTCATTAGTCCCACAAGTGTAGTGCATGTTTTTTCTCGGGATATGGCGGTGATCTTCCCCCGCTGGATGACGAGATCCGACGCCGACCTACCGGCGGCTAGCGGGGTTTCCCCTAACCAGGACTCTCCCACCAGCGAGGCACCGCCCCAGCCGGGACAAGCCCTAAGTTCCCGACCGGTCTCCCCGAATTGGTGATAGCGTTGTGCATGTTAGTGTAAGTGTGTGTGTGTGTGTGTGTGTGTGTGTGTGTGTGTAAGGGGAGAGGATAGGAAAAGGAAGAGGAAGGAAAGATTGAGTGCGGTCCGTTTGTTTGGGTATTGCTCCGGCATTCGCCTGGTGTTGATCGGAGAAATCACGAAAAACTACCCATCAGAGCAGCAACCAGAATTGTCCTCCAGACAGCGACTGAATTCGACCTAGCTGAAAAGAAGTAAATAAGAGGAGAAAAATGTGTAATCGTGCGCCGAAAAATAGCAAATTTCCGGTTGAAAACTCTTATTACCGGGTCCTGGTAACGAAAAGTGAATAAATCATGTTGCTAAATATAGAAAAAAATCCTCTAACACGTAGTGTAACCAGAAACCATGTTTTGTGAGTCCTTGATACAAATAAATTGATTTACGGCAAAACGTCTGTCCATCTATGGTAAAAACTAGCGCCTAAACCGTTCAGCCGATTTTCTTTAAAATTGATATTCCCTGATTGATGTTAATGAACTCGATACTTTGGGAGTTTTAAACGGATATTTTGATTTTGAGGGTACTTTGCATGAATCTTCAAAAAACGTTTTCAAAGTTTTCTAAAAAAATACCAAATTTTTTTATCAAACTTCGTCCTCGGATAGACAAAAAGACACTTAAGAGAATGGTGCGAGGATCATGTTCCTTGAAATTGCAGATTTTTTAAAATTGCAAAAGCGTAATTTTTTGGGGCGTCTTCCTACAACTATAATATTGAAATTAGAATTGATTTCCTTAATTAAACCTTTCCTTAAAGAGGGATATTTAAATAAGCTCTTGTTCAATTTTTTGAAAATATTTTCGTATGATTTGGCGCGAAATATAGGTAATTTAAAAAGAATTTTAACATTTTTTCTCAATATTACTCTAAATATTTTCTTTAATTTTTTTACGCGGATTGGAGAAGCTATACTTACAAGAAACGGGTCTCATTTTCGATGAACTCATTGAATGTTTTAAAATTGCAACTGATAATTAATGTGAGAAAGTATGTGCTGATATAACACCACTAGTTTTCTGCAAATTTTGTGCTTGAAATGGACACTATTGAGCCAGTTATTCGTCATTCAGCTTGCAATATTCAAGGGGTGGGGCAGGAATTCTCGAGCTTCAGAAAACGAGTGCAGATGTTACTTTTCAATCGCGCGCAACACACAGTTTTAACTTTTTCTCACAAAAAAAAAATCAAATCAAGTCAAACGACAATCAAACCGTGTACCTCCCAGTAAACGAAGTTTCAGTGGCGAATGCACATCTACATATCTTCTCGAATTATGTCTTTTGTTATGAAAATTAATCATGCATATGAATTAGGTATGGAAAAATAGAAATAAAGAGAAGAGGAATGAGGAAAGAAGAGTTGTTAATTAATAGTGTCAACATCTTATCATCCCCATCTGGACGTGGCCGCTGTTCATTTTATAATTTCCTCCTCTACTTTCATTAATCCTTGTTTGTGTTATTGACTGTTGATGAGAGGCGTGGTCGAGACCAGTTAGAGAGTAATGCTACTGGGATATACATATCGTTCGCTTGTTTACTATACACCATATGATATCTTATAAATATTCTACTTGTACTGTATTTGTCTTGTGCGGATTCAGAGGGTCAAAGGCCAAGCTTGAATGAATAAATAAAAAAGAATAACGTATTATTATCTGATTATTACGGTGTTCCTGGGTGTATGGAACGCAGTTTTGGATTGTTGAATTTTTGTTGATGTATTAGCTATAATTGAATTAAGTTTTTTGTGCTTAATGCGCAATGGTTGGGGATGCGTTTTACAAGTGTTGGCTAAGATGTATTAATATGGACAGAAGTTGGTGTATTATAATTTTACAAAATCACTAGTAATGCGAGAATGTACGTTTTGTAACCCACTACTTCTTCTCTATTTTGTAAATGCAATTATGCATTAATCGTCAACAAATTGCTTGAGCGAATTTCGATTTCCGACATTGCAATTTTATTTGTACCTTGCAATGATGTGAATTATAAAAATATTTACCAAATTGTACAAGAGTGCAATTTGTTAAATGCTTTTACGCATTTATTCTATTTACTCATGGTGTATCACACATAGTTCAATCAACTTTAAATGTATTGTTTTTATTCAATTTTAATTAAAATATGTAGTTTACTTTAAATATTTTCGGATTTGTTTGTAGGTTTGATATCGTTTGTGACACTGGCGTCGTTTGCGATGTCAAATGACTTCAAAATCGTGGAGATAATTTTGGGCGTTGGATCGCCCACGCAGATCAGACACTCATCGCGATGGCGTGGCTAAGATACACCATGGAATAGAATCTTTCAGTAATAGTGTGGGAGATGTGACAGCTCTCATTGGGAAATAGCTATTGATTTAGGTAGAATTCATTTCATTCCATGTATTTTCCCAATTTTTGATTAAATTTAACTGTTCCTGCATTTTATTTACGTTTTTAAATGCGGCAACTGACCAGTGTAAAGCTGTAATCCGCAAACTGAGCTTTGTTTACATCTTCGGAAGTGAGTGTAATTGCTGTGTAAGTTGAATAAAGTTAGTAATAATGGTGATGCTTGCGGAAGATCTGCCTGGATAGTGCCAGGATTAAATTTACGGTTATCAACTCACACAAATATACTTGTATACGATGTTCGTTACTTTTTAATTTAAACTTGATAATTATAATTAATACACAACAATTGTGTATTTTCTTCTACCAACACAACAATTGTCTGTAAATAATTTATTACCAGGAAAAATCATTACAACCAATTTATTTTTGATAAACCTTTATATCACTTTTATTAAATAGTTGGAAGTACCGTTAATTTTGTGTTTGTAGATTAATGCCTGATGCCAGATTCTATCGAAAGTCTGTATTGTGTTATATAGAAACATAGTAATATATTGATGTCTTTGAAGTATGTGATGAAATATAGCTTTGTGCAGAAGATCAGTTAATTTTAGAAGTTGATGTGAAGTGAGGTGTTCGTTAAAACCATTTTAATGTTTAAAACGTTAATTTTTGGAATATTGCTAAATATAATCAACGACATGAATTTTGAAACATTTTTAAATTGTATAACTTAATTAATCTTCGATGGGTTAACATACGATAATTTCTTTCTTCAACTCAACTGCAGCATACAACTGCAACAGTTTCATCGAACCACAAATGGGTTTTCAGGACCTTCTCATTCCACTGAAAGTCGTAATAGCAGCACGAAAAATGAGTATTGGGCGCTGATTCCTATCTACAGCATGCAAGCACGTATTAATGGATTCTGATATAGCGTTATGTACTGTCACGTGACACGTAACTAGTATTAACTGAAAAGGACCGAATACACAATAGGTTTTTGAATATTTAAACCTTGTCTATGTAATAAGGTAGCAATTCTGGCAGTGAAAGTGTGACGTAAATATCAAGAATGATATCAATCGATAGGGTCGATTTGCAGTTAGTGTTATTATCGACGTTATTTGCAGTCGATTGCTCTAAAAACTCATTGGTGTTACTTAGAGATGTAGAATTTACTAGTGTCATAAGCAACGAAACTGACAAGAAAGAAGACCAGGATTTTCCTATTATTATTTACAATTGCTGCAAAGATAAAGTTAAAGTATACCGAGGTTCATTTCTGGAAGGAACTACTGCATACTTTTGGAACAGCACCAAAGGAGACCAAAGTGAAAACCCACATGAATTTCCTTTTTTAAAAAGCCTCGAGAATTTTTCACGAGTGAAATTAGAGTTCATTCCCAAATTAACCTATTTTTCTGTGGTTGAAGCCGTGAGAAATGGAAGTGCAGACTTTACACTGACGCCAGTTTACTATTCTCCCGAAAGATATAAGATCGCAGATTACACAATTCCGGTTCACACATCTGCATATTGTTTATTAATGCGTCCTGCGACAGTTTCTAACGCTGGAAGCGTTTTATTCTTGCCGTATCAGATAATCGTGTGGATAGTCCTCATAATCACATTATTTATATCCGCTTTTGCTTGGTATCTAGTTCATCAATATATTTTTGAAAATGTTTTTGGATATTTTGAGTCAGAAACATTCGCACGTGCGTTCGTGGATACGTTTCAAATCGCCATTGGAAATTCCAACAGCCGCCCTAGTCGCACCTTTCCTCAACGTGTAGTAAGGACGATGCTACTGCTGTACTCCGTGGTTCTGGGCTACGCATACTCAGGTCAGTTACTGGGCTACTTGGCGGCTCCTACTCCGTTTATTGCCCCACGGACTATAGAGGAAGCCGATCGTTTTCTGAAGTTCATTTACATATCCAAATTTCTGGAGGGGTTGCTTCAGGACTACAGTGAGAGCGTGAAAGCCAAAATAAAACATTACGACGACGATGTGGACTTTGACTTTGACGGGATAAAGGTTATGATGAGGAAAGGGGGCCATGGCATGTTTGTGGATGAGCTCGAATACGAATTTTACTTACGAACGTTGAGCAACACGGATATGGAAACGGAACATTTCCTGGTACCCGAGTGCGTCGAGACGCCTGGATACCTAGCCTACTTAGTGAGAAGAAACTGCCCGTTTTTCACACCCCTCAGCAATTTCGTCATACGCGCCGCGGAGGCAGGGCTGTACAACCACTGGGTGGCAGAGCAACAGCATCGTACGTCCCTCGGGGGACTCGCAGGTCCCGGAAAAACTGCGAAGAAGAAGCCCTGTTCCCTCTCACTCAAGAAGCTGGTCGCTCCGTTTAAGATGTTGGCGTCTGGCCTCTGTGTTGCAGCATGTTTAGTTGTTATCGAACTATCTGTGCATAAGTATTCAAGAAGAACCGGTTTTTTGGAGTACTTTTGCCATGTGTACCGGAATCGCAAATTCAGCAGATCTTGAAGCCCTTCAGATTTTGTATATTTTTATTCTTGGGTCTCTCGTACACCAAATGAACGTAATTTTAAGCTTCCGTTGTTTTATTTATTTTGTTGAAAAGTTCGTGATCAGAGCAGGTTCACTAAACAAATAAAAACAAAATTACATAGAAGTACTAGATCCAACAACTTTTGAAAGAAACAATGAAGAAGAGTTCCTAACGATAAGGAGAAGCTTTTGTGTGCGGTATATGTGTTTATGGGTGATTGAAGCAAAGTAGTATTAAGCAAAGGATAATAAAGATAAAATATTCGTATACTACAAAAATATTGTTTGCGTTTGAGGCTCGTAAATAAGAAAAACTTCAAATTTTCTAATAACAATTTATTAAATTTTCATATTCTCAGAATTACATGTATACAATGATCAAGCAGAGTCAATTGCAATCTATAACACGTACACGAATGCTATGTCTAGTTCGGACGGAATTTTACGAAACTTACTTTTAGCAGCAACCTTTGGGAAATATCATACAATTCTGAATACAAATATTTTTTACCTTATCGTATTATTTAAGAAAGAGAAATAATGGAATACTTGCCTCTTGAATATGAAAACGGTTGCTGCCTCCTGCAAGCAATCTACAAAAATTTTGGACTATCCTACACACTTGTTCAACATTGCACAAAATATGAGGCACTTAATTCTAAAATAGTTACGTAATTTGAAACATTCACACAACATTCCACTACTGTTGGTTCTGCTGTGGCAGTGATGTGTAGAAGAATAGTTTGTACTTATCTACTGCGCAGAAAATATCAGCGCTTCTTGGCAAAAGACAAATAAATGAAGACCACTTTCAGGCTGTCATAGACCTGGCTAATGAATATCCAAGAACGAGAATCGGAACAAATTATACTCCAATATTGAACTTTTTATTTTGCAAGCAAATATTGCACCTTTCTTCTTTCATAAATATTTTTGTTAAACAAATTTCAGTACATTTTTGTGTAGTTACTTTTCCTTATTTTCTGTTAGAACATGTTTGACACATGCATGTCATGTAATACATTTGTTATATGATAGTTTTATTCCAACACAGGATAAACATATCTCGGCGCAGATTGCAACAAAATATTGATTTCAACTATAAATTAATTTTTAATTTATTGATAAAGCCTTTAAAGTTTCAAATATTTGCGTTAATTCGTACTTGAGAAATAAATTCGAAATGATAACAAATGCAAGCTCAACTATAAATTTCTCTTCATTCATGATGTATTAGTTATTACAACACATTTTTTTTCTGATTTGTCATATTGTATCTTAGATTCATTTTTCGTATTGTCATATTATTTATCAAGTTATAATTTCTTTAATTTTTTCTTTAATTGTCAATAAAAATGTGAATTGTGATTCTCAAAGTCTGTTTACTTATGTGTTCATTGAACTGGGAACTCAAAAAACGATCATCACCCAAACATTACACGAGTTATTCTTATTCCTCTTCCAGATGTCACAATTGTCATTTGAATGTCAATGAATTTTGTCACAATTGTTTTAAACGAATTACATTACATTGGAGACATATTCACTTTCGGACATTTTTCTTTCACAATTCATCTCATCACAATTGACAAAATATTTCCATTCTGGCTGAATATTAGTATTTTCGTAACAAAATAATTTTAATTGAACAAATTTTCAAATTGTTATTATATTATGTTAATATATGAACAAGACTAGGTAAAAAGAGTCCTTTTATAGAACATGTAAATGAAAACGATTGTGGTGAATGAAAGAAAACACTAGAAGAAGTATGAAGTATATCGTGAAGTGATAACAATGATTATTTGTCGAAAAAATGTATCAACACCTTTCTATTTAAAATGAGATTGGTTTCCTTTAGAAGAAATCGAATTAATTCATATTCTTGTCAATATTAGTTTGCGAAGCGATGAATACATTTTTTCAAGATATTTCAGATTTCCAGTTTTGATGAAGGCTACATAATCGAAAAGTTGATATTCTGAAATAAATTAAGTATTGACCTGAATATTGACGTCAATATTCATTTCATTCCCGAATAGCTAAGTTCCAGAAGGTTAGCCGCCATCATAGCCGCATAAAAACTTTAAGAAGTTACTCTTTGACCAAATCTTCCGAGTACTTGACATCAATAAGAAAGCAGGCTGGATACGATTTAATTGATATTGACACTAATGAGTTGCTGAACCATGGGGAGAAAAATGCCTGCCATATTGTATAAATTAGCTCACACTTTGATATGGAGTTGTATCATTATTTCTTATTTATTGTATTCTGATATTATTATAGCATACTTATTGTTTCAGTGTACTTATTGTGTTACTGATCATACTGAAAACCGGCATTGAACCCGTTTCATCGTTCTTTTCAAAGATTGTTTGTGTGAGCGCACAACTGACATTCAAACGAGCATGCTGCTTCTGATGGTCAAAATTAAAGAATGAAGGCCATAGAACAGAAAGTAAAACATAAATAGCAGAAAATGTAAAAAAAATGATAGATTGAAGACTATAAATTGTTATACCTATCGGAAATAGACACATCTGGCAATTAATTAAGGTAGGTTGTATCTTCTCGGAGTGTGAATATTTTGACATTTTGCGTTTTGATCTTTGGGTTTAGTATAATATATTGTGCATTATTTTTTATGATCCAATTATATTCCCTTTTCTGCATGTCAAATAGCGTTAATAACCACAACACGCATTTTGTCTCTGCACATACGAATTATAGTCAATAACGCCTTATGATCCGGGCAGCGTATCTTGCAAAATAATACATTTTCTTTTCGATAACATTCAATTTCTACTGAAAAAACATAATGGTCTTATTATAGGCATGGATTTTAACTTCTATTATCTACTTTTAATGATAATATATTTATTCGAATTCCGTCTTTCTGACAGATGAGTCTATTTTATTTTTCTCCGAAGGGTGAATGACAGATTTTTACTCTAGTTGCTGTAAAAAACAAGTATTGAACTTCTGCTTTGGAAATATCTACTTATATAATGGAACAATAAACATATTAATTAAATGTTATTATGGAAAAAATATTTTCATTGCTCACTAGTGCATTGCTCATTCTATTCGTTATTCCCGACTGCGCAAAATCAAAAAGAGGGTTATGTTTTGCAATATGGTGTATTTGGGATTATTTGTTACCATCTGACGCCCGATTGATTCGGCTAATATTCTTAGGCTTACATTCTTCTTGATATCGTGAATGCCATAGGCTATGGAAAAGTACCTAAAAATCTAATATTGCAGACACGAGCACAATTTTCTCCATTGTTAGTCTAAAAGATTTGAAAAATTTCCTTATACGGTAATTTGTCTTGATGTTCTGCTCGTCAAATGCTACATAAAGTCACTAAAACACCATTATGGCTTCATTCATTTTTTTGATGTATTGTTATAGTTTAATGATAGATTTTTAACTCAAGAGAGGTGATGCTCAGTCGAGTGATTTTTTAAACTTTTTCTTGTTTACGTGCATTGATAGCAATCGGTCAATTTTTGCATCACTCCACATTCTTGGAGAGGAAGACGCAGAAGCCACAGACTGCAGAGAAATAGCGATTCGTAGAAATAAATTGGCTTGTTTATAGGCACCATGCTGGATCGATGAGATCAAAATCTTTAAAAGAGTAATGACTAGAACCCGGAAGTTTGGCAAAATACCTTTTTGTTATTGTTACTATTTCGTGCTGTTACAATAGGAATCATTAAACTGTCCTTCTGGCGTAGTTTTAGATTTTCATTTTGCCTATTTTAGCCCCTGATGCCTATTTTTGCCATTTTGTCTTATTTTTGCCCTTTTCTGTCTTTTACGTCATTATTTTGTTTCTTCTTTTCTTCTGGCAGAAATTTCGATCAAGCTGGATATATACTTGCAAGACTAGGCAACACGAAGGCAGGTCGTATTTTGTCTTTCTGTGAAAACAGAGGCATGTTAAATATTGTTTTTGATTTTTCTTTCACTGATGCCGTCAGTGAAAATTGCTTGCGAAGAATCCCATCCTACTTTCGAGCCTCGAATTCCTTTTGAGGACAGCACTCTGTTTATGATATACACTTCTCAGTGCTGGAGATTACACAAGTGCTAAGAACGAAAAATATAATTTTGTTTTCACTGATGCCATTTCATGATACCAAAGGGAATTCACAATTTCATTTCGAAGAGACAGCGTCGAATAAAACAAATTCATCCGGATGATTTTACCACATGGCTATGTGGCATTAAGATTACAAAGATAGGATCATTTCTTTATACGTTAATGTTAAGCGTTAGGCGTTACACGTTAGAGTTAATGTAAATTTTAGAGTTAGAATAAAATGTGAATCATTTTTTTATTTATTTATTTTTACAATAATTTCTTTTGAATGTGATTTTTCATTGTTTACACGCCATTTGGCACCCCTACTTTAGCTGAAATAAATGCCTTTTTTCATGCCTATTTTAAGTAAAATAAATGCCTGAATTTCCGGGCATTCCGGGTAACGACAATGTTGCAAATATCGTAGAAGTCGCATGCCTCTTGCCCTCCATTTCATTCAACGCCCTCGCCACCTCTGCTTCACAGTGTGAAATTCCCTGATACTAGAGGGATAGAGAACTCTACAATAATAAAATTGCTTGTTTGTTGCCTAAACATTCCTTATGCTGCATACAGCAGTTTATGAGAAACGGTCCAAACTGGTATTCAGTTTGCTGTAACATCATGATGTTCTATTACATAACAACACACTCGTTTCAATTAATCAGAAATAAGTGCATTATAACAATGCAAACATTTTCATTATAACTGCTAACGTTGTTGGGAGTGTTATATTTTGTTCTCAGTGTACAAATTCCCACCCCTCGCCTGCCAAGTACGCAGAAGACTTCGTCAAAACATCGCGATTGAAGGCAATGATCCGTCATCCCACTGCGACACACTGCGACATTCTTCAAGGAGAAATGCGCGGAAATGGATTGCGCGCGGGTCTGCAAAGGAGGAGATCCTCCTCCACACGGCTACCAATGCGGAGGAAGCAGCATCGCCCACCGTCCGTGTGTGTGTGTGTTTTGGCACCGCGTGCGAGGGCGCGCTAGGGCTCGGTGAAGTCGCAGCTGGCGACGTTCTCGCCCTCGTACAGCGAGAAGTTGGTGATGACGGAGTCGTTGCTCCAGGCCAGCTCGCCCACGCAGCCGCTGAAGCCCGCCGCGAAGAGGCCGCCCGTCGCCGCCTGCACCTCCTGGCCCTCCGGCAGCCCTCCTGCGCATGCGCACACAGCCCTCGCTTGCACGCTGCCCTTTGGCCAACGATCGCTCAACGCCGGTATACGCGGTACAGTGTTCGTGCAGATTGGACGTACAGACAACGTCGTGCAGTCCAGTCTGCACGTTTTCTATACGAACATATTCATCATTTTTCATGCAGAAAGCCTACGGATAGAGTCCCTGGATACAAAGAGTAGTGCATTCCTTTGAGCCGCCGGTGCCGCCATTTTATATCCAGTTGAACTAAGCGGTATAGTGGTTAAGTTAGGAACCACCAATCTACCCAAAACCAATGATAATATACTCGAAATTCCTCATAATGTCTTATTGTCTATTGCTATCGTTTGTCCTCAACTCCTGAATGCTGTCTGTTGAGGCTTTCGAGTGGAAGGATATTAAATGGCGGCGGCCGTTCGGGTTGCACTACTCTCTGTATCCAGGGACTCTATCTACAGGTTGACTCAAGCGCTTCTGGCGGCAAAATGATACACTAACGGTGATCGGCCATTGCGATTTTGTGGTTAGGTCTGTCAAAGTGCGATTGTGTGAAGTGATATATTGTGATAAACTTCCTTTTTCCCAATACTTAACTTCTTATTTTTATTCTATATGCTCCTCAAGGTTAATTAATACCAAATAAAGATCATAACCAGAACGCACACACAGAAATACGACCACTGACAGTACTCGAACGGCGCAGTTCAATTGTTTCTCTTTAGATCCCCTAGCGGTGGCCTGTGGCGATTCGTGCAGAAAACGTATAGACCGTGTACGCGCAACTTTTGGCTTTTGTACTTCTAGTTTGGTATCTTGTTGTTTCTGTATAGACACTGTATGAGAATCTGCACGAAAACTGTATCGTGTATATCGGCCTTCAGTTCCTACGAACGCGCGCACGCGCAGAACGGCGGTGATAGAATATCTGTGGGCATGCCCGTCTTCGCTGAAACTCCGAATTCGTTAGTAAAAGGAAGTGTGAAAATCGAGTCTTAAGTAAATAAAAAGCACCACTAGTAGCGATAGTTACTGTTATTAACGTCATTACACCGATAAAAAGTAAACATCAGAAGGTTGAAATTTGGGCGAGGAGATAGACCAAGTTAAATTAAGATTTTGTTAATTGTGTTATCGGCTGTGTGGCGTTTAATACTTTTCCTAATATTGTCTTCTTTTAATACAAAATCAAATAAACCAGAGGTACCATTTTTCGAAAGAAGCGTTGGGCGGTATACTTACTGTAAAATGCTTAGCGGCCTCTGGCCGCTAAGAGTGACTTTTCCTTTCTCTGGTTGCGATAAGTCGATAACAGAACAATATTACGAAAACAATATTTTGGTAGTTCACTTAAAATTACTGGTCTGCAGTATTAAATTCGTTATCTGAAATTTAATTTGCGATTAGCCTACTTTTTTCTGACTAAATATGTGCCAAAAATGGTCATTTTGCAAATTGTTATTTTTTGTTTTAATTCATTGTCAAACTCCATTTTGATCTAAAAGTGTCTATGTGAAAACAGTCAGATTTTGATGATGGTCTGGTACTCGACTCAGTAATTATCTGATGACATTCTAACTACAAAATGTGTTTGTGTCATGTGTTTGAGTAAAAACATGTACCGGTCAATATTATATATTTCAATATTAAGAAAATATTCTCAGCTTGTACTTTGTATAAAAAGTAAAGAAAAGTAAATTATCTTCGTTCTACTCTTCACGACTAGAAAGCCCAAATTCCACGTTCTGGATGATTGAAGCAAGTAGTAAGCATCTTATTATTTTCCAAATTTTCTTCTTGAAGTGGCTACCACTGGAGCCTCTATCCTAATGCTTTTAATGGGCATTTATGGCCAGGGAGGGATTTGAACCGAGGCACAGAGAGCTAAATGGCAGTTCTACCAGGAACTAGATCCCGTCTCCAAAACTTAATTCCGACCTTTTTTTATTAGTAAATTTAAGAGTCGACGTTGGCAATTAGACATATGAGAGCGAGAGCTGACAATGCCACCGTGAGAGAGAAAGAGAAAGAGAGAAAGAGAGAAAGAGAGAGAGAGAGAGAGAGGGAGGGGGGGCAGGCGAAGGCAAAGTTGTCTGTTACGGTAGGTGTTCAGTCAGCTATATACTAGTTCGTACTTCCAGCAGTAATATAATTTTAATCCATCGCTTATCTTGACGTAAAACAAGAGATGAAGTAAGAGTGTTGCGCGAGCTAAATGTTACATTTTTTGACTTTCAAGTAGAGTTTCAATTATGTGAACTAACTAGTATTGTACTCGTATTACTTATGTACTTTACGATGTACTAAGTTTCACGATCAACTACAGTTCAATGAGAAAAGTGTGCTATATTTTAGATGATGACGAGCATCCAGTAGGCACACACTGTAATCTGTTTCGGTTGCGCGCATGAAAGAAGACATTGATACTGAGCTGTCTTTTCTGAAGGATGAGCTAGGTTTACCACAATGGAACGTATAAATGTCTCTAAGATATTTTGAATGTGTTTTACGGCAACTTGTAAAGTACGCGTAGAAAATGCCGCTCTTTACATTAAAAGTACTTTCAATAGCTAAAAGCTGCAAATTTCTGGAAATAGTATATAAGGAAATGGAACTTTTAGAATGATTGAAACTTTGGTATGCAGTAGACGTTGATTGCAAAATTTCGGTCAAAGAGGTGCTGTCAACATGAGAGGACAAAACCCCCTACTTGATAAACAAAAATTAAAATAAATGATAAATGTGAGAAACTAGGACCTTCTCCAATCCCATTTACTGCGCAAGAAGCTTTGGTATTTATAGTAGGACAATGAAATTGCAAAGCGATAATGTGTTGTTAGAACTCAGAGTTGTAATTGTACTAAATACCCGCTACAAATAATAATAATAATAATAATAATAATAATAATAATAATAATGTAGCAGATGTTAAAAAACATAAGAATTCATCATGAAGAAGAAAAAAATTATGATATTTCGTGGGAAATTATTTTTCTTGAGATAAAAAAAAGTCGTGCGGAATTCAAATAATGATGGAACCATTGTAAGACGATTTATTGATTGCTCTAAAAATTCAACTAATATTACAGGCATTGGCGGAGTTATTATTTTTTATCAACACTGTTCATAATGTACTTTGATTAAATAATGGAATCTTAAGCATTCAATGAGTTCGATTCTATGCCTTCTTTCGTTCAGAAAATTTTCATTCGCGGCGAAAAATTATGGATATCGCTGTACTTCGAATTGGACAAGTATCCCTTGAAGTCTAGGAAGAGGGGTTGGGAAAGAAAGAAGATACAGATTGACATGCTAGTATATGTTCCCGAAGAGATTACATGACAGATCCGCATATTATTCTTGGAATTTTTGATTTAGTGATTTCACTGACCAAAAAGTCACAAGGGACGATATCTCAATTTTCTTCAGCAGTGAGCCATATTTATACAAACCGGAGAAAAAAGATTCGTGAGATTATTTGCAATGTGTGCATCAGAGGATTCTGAATCTGAACAATTTTGAAAATTTAATTTACCCGTTGAAATCTTGTCAGTTGTAAAATGTGTAAAACGAATATTCATTTATTTTCGTTGATAATGTAGATTCTTATAATATTTTTTTCGTTGAGCGTGTGCATTTTGTTTATTTCAATGAAACATTATTCATTAATAATAAAAATTAACGGATAAAAATGGAGAATATTTATTACGAATCAGTTTCTCAATCCCAAAGTTCCATTCCCTTTCCCATAACATTTAAAACAAAAGGTTTAAGATTAGTTCCGTCTGGATTCGCCATTTAGCCCTCTGTGCGAAGGTGGCTTCAGTTGGAAAAACACCGAAGATGAAAAGAAAACGCGTTACCTTTAATAGTTAGTAATAAAAACATGGGTAAAAACAAAAAAAACACATTTTTCTAATCAATCGATTAATTCATTTACTTGTTTATGCGTTTGTTTGTTCGTTTATTTATTGATTTGCGTACTTGTTTGTTTGTTGTTCGTTATTCGTTTATTTGTGTTTTTTTGTTTGTTGTTTGTTTTCTCGTTTGAGTCTTTATTTGTTGCGTTGGTTGTTCGTTTATTCGTGTATTTGTTCTTGTTTGTTTGTTTTGGGTGTTTGTTCGCGTATTTGTTTATTTCTTGTTGCTCGTTGTTCGTTTATTCGTGTATTTGTTTGCCTGTTTGTTTATTTGTTTGTTTGTTTGCGTACTATTTGTTTATTTCTTTTTTCCGTTCGTTCGTTCGTTTATTCGTGTATTTGTTTTTGTTTGTTTTGGGAATTTGTTTGTTTGTTCGCGTGTTTGTTTGTTAGTTCGTTTATTCGTGTATTTGTTTGCCTGTTTGTTTATTTGTTTGTTTGTTCACGTATTTGTTTATTTTCTCGTTCGTTTATTCATGTCTTTGTTTGCTTGCTTGTGTGTGGCGTGCTCACCGAGGTAGAAGGCGCCGTCGGAGGCGAGCGGGAGCGGCAGCGCGGGCGCGGGGCGGGGCCGCGCCAGCGCCAGCCGCCCGTCCAGCCACAGCTCGAGCGCCGACGGCCCCAGGCGCCCCCGCGCCGCGCCCACCCCAGCTTCAGCCGCCCGCCCTCCAGCCCCACGCCCACGAACCCGCCCGCCTGCGCACACACACACACACGCAAGTCAACGCACAGCGGGGCGGGGAATAAATGTCACAAACTTCTACGGGTTGTAGGGGGTCGCAAATGATCACGTTTTGCCAATGAACATGTGACGTAAAATTTCATCACATTTACCCCTGATTGTTAGGCGGCTCGATTGGTGATGACGAGGACTCTAAATCTTCTTAACTGCGCCACAACCTGCCCAAAAAACAGTTCGGTACAAGTTTGTAACACTTATTTTGAGACATTCTGAGGCTTGCATACTTTCTGTACACTGAACAAATTGAGCATCCGTTCTCTTTTTATTTGACTGTACGTAGATTTCCAACTTTAAAAAATCCTCGCAAGGCATTGCGTAGCTCAACCACTTCTCGTGCGGAGCAGTACTTCTCCTTGAGGAACACGACTGCGAAACCTTCTTCTCTCTCATTCAAAATTATTGTCAACAGCATAATGGGGGTGTTGTCTGTGATGTTTACATTTTTCTCGCAATTTCGTAGCCTTCAACCTCATTGGAAGCGCATGGTCGTGACAGGCAAGACCGATCTCTTTTCTGTCAACAATTAGCTGAGACACAATGTGTGATATTAATAAAAACTGCAATTACTCTAAGTTAACACCCGAGAGCAAAATTTTGATATTTCGCTCAGTATTTGTAATTACTCAATTAATGAATGAACTTACGAATAAAGTATTATTCTCTCGTGAGAGTAATTGCTCTTGTCAGATGAGCAGAGTTGAGCAAATTGAGCAAGCTTGTTCCATAGAGAGATTTTAATACGAATTGTTGAATGCTTTTTGAACATATTGGAATTTTAAGACTTTCCGACATAGACTAGTGTACTTTCTCAGCGCTGTAAGCGCTGCAGTTAAAAGGCGATTTGTGTGTAGAAATGGAGTCACAAAGCGATGTATACTTCGTTGATGAACTCAAAGAATACCCCGTAGTATTAAGTAAAAGCCAAGTTCCGGCGTACAGACTGACCAAGGCGGAAGCAATCCGAAATATTCAGGAAGCGTACGGCTTACAGGACTTTGATTTCACGGAGCAGCAGATTCAAAAAAAATAATATGAAGTGGTGAGTTACGTCAAAAACTGACCTTAGCAAAACTGGGAAGATATCCATAATTCTTAAGGATTGAAAAGAAGGATTCTAATACAATATTGAAAGTCAAAGAAACAGTTCTACGATAGACTCCAGTGCCTTCTTCCACACCTCTTTAGAATCAAGAATCTCCCAAATATATAAAAAAAATCATTTTTGTACATTTCTCAAACCGCCCCCTCATAATTTTTCTTCAAAAATTCTCTGTTATTCAAAATTCTCTGTTACTAAAATCTGAAATGACTTTTGAAGTTTTTTTCCGATCAGATAGTCTTCTCTGTATACTTCCTTGACTTGAATTTGCATGAAAGGTGCTATTCTAATTAAGTTATAAAAAATCTTTATGAACTATATACTGATTTTCACACGTCTCTGATCCCTACGAACTTCGGTGACTAACTAGCATAACCTCTCTTTGGTACCCTATGCAAATTATGGAGGTCACTCAAGCAAGCAATTGCTTCGACTTTTGAGCATTTGCTCTCGATTATTCATACGAAACACGGAGTAATTGCACTCGTCAGAGCAAACGCTTGAATCTGGAGTAAACGCTCAGAAGTGAATTAAGCAAAGAGAATGTGATTTATACCAAAACAAGAAATTGCTCTAAAATCTTGAGTAATAAGCAATTGCTCGTTTTTATTAATTCCATCCATCGTGTTTAGTGAAGTGACGGGACACGAGAATGAGAAATCTTCTCCGTTACTTTTCGCGCATGCGTAGTCTAACAGTCTCCCCAAAGTTGTTGAACTTCAGCTATTATCATTTACTCATTATAAACTCATTGTGAAGTTCAGTCTTGGCAATGTATCAAGTATGAGCGAAGTTGGCGACCGAGTTCTTTACGCAATAAACGGTTAATAGTTCAATGTTAAACTCGTTAGTAAACTCGTTTTGCGTGAACATGCATCTGACACGTAACCTAGTCGTAACTTGTAAACTACAAAGGTGCATGACACTTTGGAATGAGGGGTAGAAAGCACGTGAAACACTATGAACTCTCTGGGCGGGTCATTAATTTTACTTTATTGTAAACACTTTCCCTCACTGCCCCCTCAGACAATAAGGTAGTAAAATCCTAGCAGGTAATCGATCGAAATAATTTATGTAATGGGTTAATGAATTGCGCTTAATTTATTAGGATTTGTAAAAAAACCCTTGATGATAGAAAGCATTCACTATATGTAAAGTGTGAAGTATTGAATTACTAATGACAAAATATTGCCATCCTAAATGTTCATTGGCAAAAAGTAATAATTCGATCCATCTACGTGACCTAGAAGTTTGTTACGTTCATCTTTAGGCAGAAGTTTGTTACATTTATTCTTACACGCTTTGTGTAAGAGACACGTGTCGGGGGAGGGGACGTTTACCCTCGCGGTCCAGAGCAGCATGCCGTCGGGCTGCGTGGTGGAGAAGTTGAGGTAGAGGAAGCTGATGTTGAGGGCGGGCGACGGCGCCTGCTGGGGCTGCGACGTGGGCATCTGCTGCAGCTGTTGAGGCGGCCGCACCACCAGGTAGCCGTCCCCGCCGAACTGCGGCGCCGCCACGGTCACCGCTGCACCACGCACGCGTGCACGGGAATGGCAAACATAAGACGGGAAAACAGTTATTTTTACAGTGGGGTCATTAAATTATTTGCACACATGTGATTGTGCTTTTTGCTGTCGAGACCGGGAGCTTGATTTATAATCTATGATATTGTGCTCTATTACTTAAAAATTAATATATATATATATATATATATATATATATATATATATATATATATATTAATATCATGCCATCGCCGGGACTCTATCCCAAGGACCTCCCAGTCAGAGTCCTCTGCAGAATTAACGGCAATGGTGTCTCTGAGACTATTTCACTCATGTGATTTCGACCAATCACATTGAAGTATTCGTAGCTAAGAGCCAATCGCTGTTGTAACCCTCCTCGCGTTTTATCGCTTTTGTCTTATCGTTTTTGTCTTATCGGCACCTGTTTGCTGGACAGACATAACGATCGAGGAGTACTTGAGACCTACGTCACATCTGCATCCGGCTGAATGACAGAACAGTCTCTTGTTGAATTGAAAATACGGCGGCAAAATTTGGCGAATCGTCGAAAGACGATATTGATTCTCTCATCCTCGAGACCCAGCCTAAAAATTCACTAAGAAATATAAAATGCATATGGAATACGTTTGAATCGTTTTGTGATGCCAGAGGATATGGTCTTACAAGCGCAACTTCGAAGAAGGAGATTACTCCAATCTTAAAAGATTGGGCATGCAATATGAGAAAATCTAACAGAGAAGAATACAAGGAGTAAACAGTTAAAACAATGTGGAATGTTACAATGTCGTTTTAAATAATGTGTTATTTATGTTTTGTATTAATATCTTGTTTCATACTTCATTAGAAAATATCATTTTGAACAATTTGTGTAAATGAATAGTGAATTTGTAATAAGTATTGTATTTGTGACATCTATTTATTTGGTAGTTGTTGTGTTTTGTTTCTCCACAGAACTCCTATAAATATATAGAGATAAATAAAACAATCGTACAATCCAGTTTCTGTGACTCTGACTGGTGAGTTTTAAATTTAAAAAAATATTTGAGTTTATTCGTGCATTGCCTTTTATTAGTTAGGCATCATTTTATTCCTGAAAAAGTCTTACTAAAATACCACTCGAGATATCGAGTTTCCCAGATAAATTCACTCGCCGCTAGGCAGCTCGTCAATGTATCAGTCAACTCAGAACCTCTCGTGGTGTTGCTACTGATGAGCAGGCGAAAGAGAGGGTGAGCGAGCAAAAGCGCCCCCACCTTGCTGGCACCAAGCGGATTCGTGGTATAACGATCAGCGTACCGGAGTGTTGTACCCGAGTTTGCAGGTTCAAACCCGATCGAAGCCGTGAATTTTTAAGGGCGAAAAAATCCTTCGTACGCCTTCCTTCGGAGGGGAAGTAAAGCCGGCTGTCCCATGTAGTAGATTTATTGCATGTAAAAGATCCTCAAGCCTAAAAGAAGCCTCTGAGCAAAATTGAGATCCTCCTGTTTCGTCGCCTCCTTTCTCCGCTAGGTGGTGAAAGGAGCTTAGCGAAATTTGCGTGGTTAGACGGAACAGCGGGCCTAATGGCCCGAGTCTCGCCACGTAAAATAAGGCATTAACTAACTAACTAACCTTGCTCGCAGAAGGCGCCGGCCCAGCCGAGCGCGCAGTGGCAGCGACCGCCGCCGTCTCCGCCGCCGCTGCCGCCGCCCGCCACGCAGCGCCCGCGGCCCGAGCAGCCCAGCTGCGCGCACGACAGCGCCGTCTCGCAGCGCGGCCCCGTGTAGTGCTGCGGCACAGCACGCTTTCAGGTCGTCAGGTCCACGGACAAAAGGTCTAATACTCGTTAGGCTAATGAACAGACGTCTATTGCGAACCAGGTTAAGTGACAAAAGGTCTACGAGACAGAGGGCCCCGTGTAGTGCTGCGGCACATGCACGCTTTCAGGTCGTCAGGTCCACGGACAAAAGGTCTAATACTCGTTAGGGCTAATGAACAGGACGTCTATGGCGAACCAGGTCTAATGTGACAAAAGGTCTACGAGACAGAGGGCCTCGTGTAGTGCTGCGGCACATGCACGCTTTCAGGTCATCAGATCCACGGACAAAAGGTCTAGTACACGTTATACAAAATTATTCAAAGGCAAATAGTACGTTCGGTAGCAAATTACCAAAATTATAAAGATTGTGGTGATATGGACTTTATTTTATTTATTTATTTATTTTACGTCAAAAACAGTTAAAAACTGTGTGTGACATACCTTCGGTCTTTGAGCTACAGATTAAAAGTCGACATTCCACCAACGACCAATAATGAAGGCTGAAATTTTAACACCTGTTTCTTTTTATGTACATTACGTACTTCCTGAATTAAAGGATATAATTCCTATTGCGATTTCGTTTCAGACAATAACACACTGACGTAATGATATGTGAACTAAATTTTGTTACGTATTTTTGTTACAGCATAATAGATTAGATATTTGAGTCCGCTAGATCGACGATTATTAGATTTTTTGACATTACACCAAATATTATTAAAACATTTTAAAAATTAGACCAAATTTTTATTAGACGTGTATTCATAGCCCTTTTGACATTAGACATTAAAAATTAGACCTTCTATCAATAGACCTAATGTCTTTAGACCTAACGATCTCTAACCACATAGACGCGCACTTCACTAGGCAGCGCTCGGTTGGTCGGTTAGTGATTCCGGGCGCGTCAACAGCTTAGGTCATTTGTCCCATACGTGTAGTGCATGTTTGTTTCCTCGGGAGATGGCGGTGATCTTCCCCCGCTGGATGGCGAGATCCGGCGCCGACCTACTGTCGGCCAGCGGGGTTTCCCCCAACCAGGACTCTCCCACCGCCCCAGTTGGGACAAGCTCTAAGCTCCCGACCGGTCTCCCGGCATGTTTGGTTGGGTAGCGCAAGTTATTATAAGTGTATGTGTGTGTGTGTGCGTGTGCAAGGGAAGAGGATAGCACACGGAAGAGGAAGGAAAGATCGTGCGCGGTCCGTGGCCCGTTTGTTAGGGTACTGCTCCTGCATTTGCCTGTTGTTGATCGGAGATACCACGGAAAACTACTGATCAGAGCAGCCGGCCGCTACAATTCTTCTCCAAACAGTGACTGAATTCGACCTAGCTGAAAAGCTAGTGTCGAAAATCCTGCCGCCGTCAGGACTCGAACGTACAACCTTCCGGTCAGAGGCGCTGCAACAAGCTCGGCGTTCAAGGATTCTAATGTTGTGTGCTCGCTTCTAGGTGTTGCTTTAAATACTGACAATTAAAGAACCTCTATTATGTGTTTTCTTTTAAGATTCAAATTCACTACTTTCTTGGTTTTCTGGGATATGATTTTTTCATTTAGAAACTAGACACAATCGTCTCATATTTTGTGTGTACGTAAAAGTACGTTTGAAGAAATTGTAGAAACTTGTAGAGCATGTATAGAAGCCAAAGATGATCGGATTTTTGGCAATCACCAAGTACTGAAATGATGTGGCAACACCTGGAGTTATACAGGATGTTCAGGGAGAAAACAACGAGAATTTGAAAATAAGCTGTTACATTAATTTTAAGCATATTTTGTGTAATAAACTACTTCGAATTTTCAAATGTCTGAGCCGCAATATGCACTCAAAACTTGGTTTGAAAAACTATTCTCTGTGCAAAAATTTGCATTTCAGAAGTATATGAACTCACCAGAAACATGTAAATTGTTTATGATATTCATAACAAATAAATATATTTTACGAAGAAAAATTAACACAGAAATTGTCTATTTCTGGGATAAGTTTTCTTTGTGAATAAATTTATGCATTTCTTTTGTAAATAATAAAAAAATACTTGTTTTTGGAGGTTTTGTACGTTTCTGAAATGCAAATTTTTGAACAAAAAGTATTTTTAGCCAACTTTTGAGTCCTTTTTGCGACTCAGCCATGCGAAATCTGGAAGAAGTTTATTAGACAAAATAAGCTTCAAATTGACTTAACAGATTATTTCCAAATATTTCGTTCCAAATACTTCATTGGACACTTTGTATAAAAAATCTCAACGTATTTTCATTGGCAAAAAGTGTTCATGTTCGATCCCTCTTCGCGCTATAGAAGTTTGTCACATTTGTCCGAGTCGTCGTCCATAGGGCTAGTGGTGGGCGCGGCACTCACGGGTGGGCAGGCGCAGGCGGCGGCGCCCGTGGCGTTGAGGCGGCAGGTGCCGCCGTGGTCGCAGGCGTCGCCGCCGCACGCCGTGCCGTCGCAGTCGGCCAGGTTGCGGCCGGCGCGCAGCGAGGCGGCGTCCAGCGGCCGCGCTCCCAGTTGAGCGCCAGGCGCCGGCCGTCGCCGGCCCCGCCAGCGCCCCCGCCGGCAGCCACGACAGGTCGGGCACGCCCCCTGCCACACACACACATTGCGCTCGCTCCTGCAGTTTTCTTCATCTGATACGTAATTATTACACTCACCCCCACCACACACACACGCCCGCCAGCGCCCCCGCCGGCAGCCACGACAGGTCGGGCACGCCCCCTGCCACACACACACACACACACACACATTGAGCCCTCTCCTGCACTTTTCTTCCTCTAATGCGTAATTATTAAACTCACCCCCCATATATATATATATATATATATATATATATATATATATATATATATATATAATTACATACCTTAGTACTATATTGCTACGCGGAAGGTCTTTAAGGGGGGAGATACAGCTTACAGCAGTTACATTTTGATTAATTTTACATTTTTTCTGTAATAAAATTTTTCCAAGGAAAAAGTAGCTTTAAACTTTTTTTTTTTTAAAAATCAAAATTCAATTATTTTTTCTTGCACTAACTTAGTGTTTCCCTGTTAACTCACATTATTTTGAAGATTTTTACAAATTTCTTCTTTTAATTTGTTGGTAATACTCACAGCTACAAAACCATGCTCAATCGCTTAGATCACTGGATCAATAAAATTTTTAATTTGAATCCAAAATTCATTCATTATTCATAGTTTCATTATTAATAGTTTTTTTTAGTTTTATATTTTTTATCACAAAAACTATTGATTTAATATGTATAATTTAGCATTATTTTCTTGATAATACTTAGCTAAATGTGTCCTAAAATTTTCATAGCTTTAATATAATTAGTTTTTGAGATATAAGGAAAATGGCTCTTAAAAACGGTAATTCTGGAAAACAAGGGACGAAGTTCGAGTCATGAGATTTGCTTCCCTTACTACTCTAACAGATGCATGATGCAACGACATACCTTTTAAATCATAACTCTAAAACTATTGAAGATATCCAATTATTTTTCTCACCATAATATTCTTGCATCATTAGTGCACAAGAAAAAATGTTTTCAAAAATCGAATTTTTTAATGTTTTAAGGTGTATTACAATACCTACATCCTATCGCGTTCGAATCTTTCGAATTCTGGCATTCACACCAAATGGTCCATCCATTGCATCAAAGTCGCGGATAAGAGGCCATAAGGTACGTCGGAGTAATAAATCCCTGAAGGGAAGTAAACCTGCCGTCAGAAGACGAGAACATGCTCATCTACCAAACTTTTTCTACACTATTTATTCTCTAGCGTTGACGTCTTGTCCTTCCAGTCGTTGGCCTCCTCAGCGCCTGAAATCTATCAGCGCCATAGAAGATCGCCCGCATCATCGCCTCTGCGCTGTCTTCTCGGACAAAAGACCTAAAGTGTTCACTTAATTCTTTGATGGTACACTTCTTTGTTTACTAATTTACATATTTTTTTACATATATTTGCTAAATTAATTACTGATTATCATTATATTAATTATATTAATTATTATATGAATTATAATAATGATATTATTATATTAATTAATTACTTATTAATCATCGCTTACTTATTGACTTTCTAATTTCATCTCCAGTGAAGGGTCCGCTCATACTTCTAACCAGTGCTGTTTTCCCACGCCCTGGTTATACGAAGTATTAGGAAAACGGTAATCCCTCGTCGTAGTTCTAACCTTTCCTAGAAATGTTCCCAATTCTTTCATAAAGTGAGACACATTATCATCTAATATGTTCTGGGCGAAGGGTTATGTTTCTAATTTGGAAGTAATGGTTCCCCATTCCCATCCATTTTCCTCCCCACGTTTCTCTAGCACAGCAATGTAATAGGATGTGGATCGAATCTTCCCCATCACCGCCAAGCACACAAATGCCGTTTCCATTCGAATCTCTCACTCTACGTTGCATCCACCCTTCAACATTAAAGCAAGCGTATCTTGCGTCAGTTTTAAGGGTGAGGTCGTAACTTTCACATCCCCTCACCGGACTCGCGTGGACTTGTCGAACACCTGTAGATGATCTTGGCTGTCCAGGTGACGCCGCGTCGAAGGCTGTGTTGCCGCGCGCCCGACTTGACCCCCTCCCGCCGTTGAGGGGCGGCCTTGCGATTGGCCGGCTGCTCCAGCCAATCACATCGGCCCCCATTGCTATATAATCCCGAGCGCCTTTCACACCTGCGCAGTGCTAGTGTTGTGAAGTGCGGAATGAATGTGCGAGTGGATGAGTTTGTATATATAGATTAAGCATGAATGAGTGAGTGAATGATCATAAAATAAAAATACAAGAACATAAACAAATTAAAGAACTCATTAATATTATCCTAACAAATTTCTGTAAATAAAACGAAGAGCCCGAAGAGGCACTGTTTAGTTTTAAGTAGATTAAGATTAGTTTTAGTTAGTTTGTTTAAGTTACCGCCCTATCCAGCTCCAAAAACCGAAAGGTTGGAACGTAATGTATCCCAGAATTTGAATAAATTCCCGCCTCGCCAGGGCTACTGGCGAGGGGAAAATACGAAAAAACACCTGCGCACAACCGCCCTGAGGAAGACCACGACAAGATGGTCGAAACGTCGGAAACACAGCCTTCGACGCGGCGTTACCTGGACAGCCAAGATCATTTACATGACTCTGGCCGCGGAAGCCTTCACTTGTCGAACACCGTCTCCATAACAGGACTAGGGCAGGGGGGCGGTGCGCTCACCGAGGTAGAGCAGGTCGCCGGGCGGGGCGGGCGCGTGCGCCGGCGGCAGCAGCGCGGAGCTGACGGCGCCGTCCACGCGCAGGAAGACGCGGCGGCCGTAGCGGCGGCCCAGCGCCAGCACGCGCCCGCTGCGCAGCACCAGCGGCTCCCACGCGCCGCGCCCCGCGCCGCCCGCCGCGCCCACGCCTACAACACACACACACACATGGGTCACTTCATTGATTGGTTTTTTCGTGTTTACGCGCGCGTCAACGGCTTTGGTCATTCGTCCCGTAAGTGTAGTGTATGTTATTTTCTCGGGAGATGGCGGTGATCTTCCTCCACTGGATGGCGAGATCCGGCGCTGTCCTACCGTCGGCTAGCGGGGTTTCCTCCTAACCAGGACTCTCCCACCAGCGGGGCACCGCCCCCAACCGGGACAAACTCTATGTTCCCCACCGGTCTCTCGGAATTATGCGGTAGTGTACTGCTAGGGTACGTGTGTGTGTAAAGGGAGAGGATAGGACAAGGAAAAGGAAGGACAGATCCCGCGCGGTCAATAGCCCGTTTGTTAGGGCACTGCTCCGGCATTCGCCTGGTGTTGATCGGCCAGGACGACGCATCCCGTTTTTTCGACAACAGATATGTTGTCCACACTGTCTTTCTTCTACGCCAAGATTATCAACATCATCGTATTAGAATTCTAGTATAATTATGAGGTCAAGTATCCATCTCAAATTTCGTATAAAATATCTATGTTATTAATTTTAATGGGCGCAGAAATTCAAAGAAAATTATGCGGTCTCCGGAGTGGTGAGAGGTGTCTATGATTTTGATGGATGCTATGGAACTCGGGGAAAATATAAAAGCAATGAAACGGATTGAATATGTAATTCTTCCTATTCTGATTTTGCTCATACCGACTGAATTCCCTGACAACTGACGTCATGCGACAAAAGGCTCCAAGGAACAAATTGCACGTAATTAAATATTTTCTATTTATGTGTTACGTTATGAAACAGCAACGATTTTGATATTCAGGGTGGGGGAAGAACTTTTGTACTGTATAAACATACAATGCTATGATTTTGCAGTGTTCGTGAGGAATGTTTTCATTAAAAAGTTTAATTTGTTGTACTGTGAATCAAGGGTATTTTATTTGTTATTCTTCAGTAGTATGTCGACTACTCATTCTCACTTTCTCTATAACCTAAAATCCCTTTTCCTGTCTCTGTCATACACTCATGCACACACACACAAACATTCAGGTACATAATTTCATGCCCATTAACTAGCTCCTCTCCCTCTCGTTCTCTTTCTCGCTCGTTCTCTCTTGCTCATTCTCTCTCGCTGTTTCTCTCTCACATTTTCTCTCTCCTTCCAGTTTTCTTGTTTATTCTCTATTTTTTTCATCTCTTTTTAATCGTCATTATCCCCATTTTCTTTCTCAATTCTATCTTCCTTCTCTCTCTTCCTCATTCTGTCTCTCATTCTCCCTTCCTATTCTCCCTCCTCATTCTCCCTTCCTCATTCTCTCTTCCTCATTCTCCCTTCCTCATTCTCCCTTCCTCATTCTCCCTTCCTCATTCTCCCTTCCTCGTTCTCCCTTCCTCATTCTCCCTTCCTCATTCTCCTTCCTCATTCTCCCTTCCCCATTCTCTCCCTTGCTTATTCTCCCTTCCTCATTCTCCCTTCCTCATTCTCCCTTCCTCATTCTCTCTTCCTCGTTCTCTGTTCCTCGTTCTCCCTTCCTCATTCTCCCTTCCTCATTCTCCCTTCCTCATTCTCCCTTCCTCATTCTCCCTTCCTCATTCTCCCTTCCTCATTCTCCCTTCCTCATTCTCCCTTCCTCATTCTCCCTCCTCATTCTCCCCTTCCTCATTCCTCCCTTCCTCATTCTCCCTTCCTCATTCTCCCTTCCTCATTCTCCCTTCCTCATTCTCCTTCCTCATTCTCCCTTCCTCATTCTCCCTTCCTCATTCTCCCTTTCTCCTTCCTTATTCTCCCTTGCTCCTTTTCCCTTTCTCATTCTCCCTCTCTGCTGTGCGTGTGTGTACCTGAGGAGAGGCGCGAGCCCGCCCAGCGCGGGGCGCTCAGCGACACGTCCGTCAGCTCCTCCTCTGCGCACGCCAGCGCGCGACCACTCACCACGCTTCAAGGCACTTGCAGGCGGAGTTGCACAGTTGCTCTAGACCAGGGGTGACCGACTTGGGGGCAACAACGAAAACATTCACTATGGTTGCCGGCCATAATTTCATTAATTGCGAAATCGACACCTGACTTTCCCGTATTGTTAATCTCGGCAGTTCGCCCGGCTTCACTGAAACGCAAATGGCAGATGAAGGTCCAAAGCCTGATATCAAGCCTTAACGTGCATATTGCCGTAAAACACTTTTAATATCTGAATTGATTATAAAAAATTCTTATACCTAAACTGAACCTATTTTTACATGAATACGCCAGGCGCACAATGTTCTCGCCCATCATGGATGCAAACGTTTGACTAATAACCTTTGAACAACCCTGTTCTACACGTTCCGCTCGCACCTGCTGCAGACATCCTGAGCGGCGATGGTCGCAAATGCCGCCTCCTCGCCTCCTGGCTAAGTCAGCCAGGAGAGAGACTGGGGTCTGACGTAGGTGGAGGCAAAACGTCGGGACAACCGAAAATCCAACTGGATCACAGCCTATCAGCCTTGTAAGCAATTTTAACATTGACGACGGTCGTGAAAACTTGTATTGTTTTATGGAAACCTCACGAGCTTAAATGCACGAAATGCGTACAAACATAAAAATGTTTACGTAACATTTTATGCATTCCTGAAGCACTGTGCATATTGTATCCGGATCTCTCAGATTCATTATTGAGTATTTGCGGGCGCGTTAACTGCCAGGATCTTTAGTCTCATAGGTGTACTGCTTGCTGTATCCCAGGAGGTGGCGGGGTTTCACCCCATCCGGAACGTGCTCTGACCTACCGAGCGCCAATCGCCACGTTATCTTGTGGGTTTCCCCTCCACGTATCTCCTCGCATGGGGGCAACGCCCCAGCCTGGCTCTAATCCCCCGACTGGTCTCCCGGCATGAGGTAGTGCAGGGCATGTAAGTGCAAGTATGTGTATGTAAGTAAATAGGACAAGGAAGAGGAAGGATAGATCTCCCGTGATGCGTGGCTTGTTTGATAAGGTACTGCTCCAGCTGATGCCTGATAATAATCGGAGAAACATCGGAAAATTACCGATTTCTACAGCTTGCGGCTTGGATTTTCTTTTGTCGCCGTAACAAAGAAATTTAATTGATAGACGTACAACGTGAAGGTAGATTCTAATATTAGACTACAAGGAAGTAAAATCTACATTGAGTAAAAGAAAGTCTTACGATTTACGGTAATGGAACTGGAAACGGTATTCTCGTAAGGAAAATCGTTTGGAAATTCCGTCTCCTTTGTGTCTCATCATCCCGAATCATCTCCCTCATGCAATAATTGTCTGTGTATTGCCATATGAACAGCAAATACATATAAAGCGAAATTTTGAGAACCATGATTGTATGGCTCAGGGAAACAGCTGTTGTCCCTGCCGAATCTCTGATGTGAAAGTCCTATGGTTTGAGATCTCACAATGATGGATTTCCGATAATAGCTACAGAGCTAGGTCGAATTCCACTGTCTGCAGGATAATTTTGCGGCCGGTTACTCTGATCAGTAGTTTTCTGTGGTTTCTCCGATCAATATCAGATGCTATATGCCAGAGCAGCTCCTTACCAAACAGGTCACGCAGCCCACGCCGTCTTTCCTTCCTTATTCTTGTCCTCCCCTCTCCCCTCACACGTAGTCGTACATGCTCTGCTCTACAGCATGTATCGGGAGATCAGCCGGGAGCTTTGAGGTTGTACTGACTAGGGTGGGACCCTGCCGACAGGTACCTGGAGGAGGGAACCCGCTAGCCGACGTGTAGATTGGCGCGGGATCTTACGTTTTAGGGGGAGGAAAGAACGCCGCCACCCCCGCGCTATACCGCGATTTTTCTAAGGATGAGCCAAAGTGACAGCTAGTGCTGGCAACATAACTGAAGGCTCTGTGGTCGTTGTGCCCTCAAGCCCATTAGACTTCCTTTCCGCATGTGTTCGTTTGCAGTTGGCTAACGTGTAAATGGCATCGACACTTCCTTTTGTGGTGTCCTTGTCCGACAAAAATATAGTGCGCTGCGAGAAATAATTGATATTAGGAAGTGCAGTGTTATGTGCTCTTCTGTAAAAAATCTTTTTTTCTTCATATATTACATTGAATTTACTTTTTGGTGTGATAAATATTATGTTTATTTTAAAACCGAGACTTGCATGGGAGATGCGTACCGGTGCACGTCTTTCGGACTTAAAATCATTTTTCTTTCTATTTACATTCGTGCCAGTTTTCATTTACTGATCGTGAGAGCATGTTAAGAGATTTTAGACATGCGTAATTAAAGTTAAATATTTCCCGGTCGCTACGTGCATATACCTCAGCGAAACTGTTAGACTTCTGCATAGGGATGTTTTCAGGAGCCATTACACTTTCGAAGGGGCGTGGCTGAACAGCTGTCGCGGCGGAGGGATACTTCTCTGAACTACATGTGGTGTTCACTTGTTTTCGCGAACTGTCACTTTGGCTAAGCCGTGCGCTGGAAGCCAAAGCAAGGAGCGGGTGGGGAGGGGCGTGACTCACCGCGCTCGCAGCGCGCGCCGGCGCGGCCCACAGGGCAGTCGCAGGCGAAGCCGCCGGGCGCGGCACGCACGTGGCGCCCTCGGCGCAGTCGTGGCGCGACGCGTCGCACGGGTTGTGGCGCTGCGCGCACACCGGCCCGAACCAGCCCTCGGGGCACAGGCACCTGCGCACAGCACAGCCACCCTCCCTGCTCTCACTCGGTCTCTTTCCGTCTCTCTCTGTATCACTCTCCTCTCTCTTTCTCAATTTCTCTCTTTCACCTCTCTTTCTCCTCTCCTTTTCCTCCTTTCTCCTCTCTCTTTCTCTCTTCTTCTCACTCTCCTTCTCTCTATCTTCTCTCTATCTTCTCTCTTTCTCGCTTTTTCTCTCTCCTTTTCTCTCTCTTTCTATTTACCTCTTTCTCAATTTCTCTCTACCTCTTTCCCACCCTCTCTTTCTCACCCTCTCTTTCTCACTCTCTCTTTCTCACTCTCTCTTTCTCACTCTCTCTTTCTCACTCTCTCTTTCTCACTCTATCTTTCTCTCTCCGCGCTTTTTCTTTCCCTTTCTCCGTCTTTCTCTTTCTCTGTCTATCTCTCTCACTTTCTTTCTGTCGCCCTTTCTCTTTCTCTCTCCCTTTCTCTCTCCCTTTCTCTCTTTCTATCTCTTTATCAGTCTCTCTCTTTTCTTAATTTCTCTCTGTCTCCCTTTCTCTCTCTTTCTTAATTTCTCTCTCTTTCTCTATCTTTCTCTCTTTCTTAATTTCTCTCTCTTTCTCTGTCTTTCTTAATTTCTCTCTCTTTCTCTGTCTTTCTCTCTCTTTCTTAATTTCTCTCTTTCTCCATTTCTCCTCTCTTTCTCTCTCTCTCTCATTTTTTCTCTCTTCCTCCGCCTTTCTGTCTTTCTCTCTCTTTCTCTCTCTTTCTCTCACTCTCTCTCTTACGCACTCTCTTTCTCATTCACTCTCTTTTACTCTCTCTCTCTCTCTCTCTCTCTCTCTCTCTCTCTCTCTCTCTCTAGTATGTAAAGAACTGTTGTAGTGTATAAATGCTATGCATTATCAGAGTATTAATGAACCCAGTTTTACGTCCTTGCGGCACCCCTCACTGCCCCGGCGACCGTCGCTTGTCGCGCATGCGCGTCGGCACTCACGTGAAGGACGCGCCCTGCGCGAGGCAGGCTCCGCCGTGCTGGCACGCGTGCTCGTGGCACTCGGCCGTGCCGCACTGCCCCACGCCGCGCCCGGCCGCGGGCCGCGTGCGCCCCAGCGCCACGGCCGAGCGGCCCGCGCGCAGCTCCACGTCGAACAGGCAGCCCGCGAAGCCCGTGTGCAGCGGCAGGTCGTGCGGCAGCAGCGAGAAGTTGGCCGACTCGTGGCCCCCTGGGCAAAACAGATGGACCCCGTGGCCTACAGGGTGGGAGGCAGCTCCAGCAACTTCCTCTGCATCCCATAGCGGCCCCAAACTCCTTTTACACCTTGTCCACACTTACCCGCTCCGAAAAACAGCACATTTCCTACATGTAATGATGAACCCTAACGTATAAAAAGTTTGCGCAAGAGCTTAACTAAAACAAAGAAAACATTATTTTCTTATACATCCTTTAAGCGGAAGTAGAAAAGATTGTATTCGTTTTTATGTGAGTCTTACGTTTTTATGACGCGCGAGTACGCGGCTTCCGCCCTTCTGAAGTTAGTGATCATTTGTCGTTGCAAGCCAATAGGCGGTCGTCGTGGCCGGGCTACTTGCATAACGCAGAGCCTTCCCGCTAACCCACCTACTGCCAGAGCCCGCCACCGCTGGTACACACGGCAACAAAATATAAGACACTTTGACGCTGCGTACCCGGCATTTACAGCCGTGAAATGTAGGTGTGTATATCTGCGTGGACGCCTTTGACATGAACTACTGCACACATTGTGTAAATTCTAATTTATAGTGTCTCATTTTAAAATATTAGTTATCGTCGTTGTTTGCGTTGAACTCGTGTTTTTGATTGGTTGCGGATACGTCCAGTACATAAGTACCCTGTTTTTAACATTCTTAACAACTATTAAGGAGTTTATTTTTCTCATTAACACATTTATACATTTTTCTTGACTATCTGTGCGTATATTATAATTTAATATACCATGGAAGGAAACGTAAATAATTAGTTGCAAACCATTTTGAAGATTTTATTATATTTCCGTCACTCGCGCGGCCATTCGTAGCACGGGCACTCGCGTGTTGGACTACGTCCAACGCCCGCATTATTTAGTTATAACATTTATGTTTTTGCACACTAACGAAGAAAAATGCATAAACACAACATTTAAAATATTAAACATTCTCATATTACAGAAAAAATATATTTTTTATCAATTATATAAAAACACCGTTCTATACGCCAGTACCCGCATGTTGGATTATATCAAACAGGCACTAAGATTTTACTTCAGGGTATGGCGACACTACGCATAATAGAGATAAGAGGTTTATCGACATCATTCTCAGATACCATTTGTGGAATAGAAGCATTGTTTTTGTACGTTGAAGGCTAACATTCCTTACTTAACAAGAAAAGAAACTTCTGTTTGACTCTATCCAATAGCGCGAGAGACGGATTGTTAATATGGATGTGGTAGCGGCATCGTATACTGAAGGAGTCGAAACGACATAATTGTATGACAAGAAAAAAAATTTTGAGTCTGTTTATTCATATCAAGAAACCATTACCATAAAATAAACAATATAACAGATGTTCATATATTCGTTATAAATATTCCTTTATATTCTCATCTCTTTGCTTTTTTCATTGATTAAGTGCGGGGTTGCCGTGCTCACCGAGGTAGAGCATGGAGCGCGTGTTGAGCTGCGAGAGGCGGCCGGGCGAGCGGCCGCTGACGTTGCCCAGGTTGTCCACCAGCAGCCAGGCGCGCTGCCCCACGCGGCCCAGGCGCACCAGGTGCGGGCGGCCGGCGCGCGGCGCCACCGGGCGCGGCGTGAAGATGCGCCGCGGGCCTGCAACACGCACCGCCCTCACCATCTCCCGACCACGCAGTTCGGATGGATACATGAAGGCTTCCGCGGCTAGAGTCACGTTACAATCAACATATCGAGGCTTCCTTGATTGATTGTTAGTCGTGATTGATTGATTAATGGTGATTCCGGGTGCGTCAGCTACTATGGTCATTATTTCTGTAAGTGTAGTGCGTGTTTTTGCTCGGGATGTGACTGTGATCTTCCCCCATTGGATGACGTGATCCGGCGCCGACCTACCGTCAGCTACTGGGGTTTCCCCTAACGAGAACTCTCCCACCAGCGGGGCATTGCACCAGCCGGGACAAGCTATATGCTCCCGGCCGGTTTCCCGGAATATATGGTAGTGTACTGCATCTTAGGGTAAGTGTATGTGTAAGGGGAGAGGATAGGACATGGAAGAGGAAGGAAAGATCGCGCGCGGTCCGTGGTCCGTTTGATAGGTTACTGCTCCGGCATTCGCCTGGTGTTGATCGGAGAAACCACGTAAAACTACCGATCAGAGCAGCCGGCCGCTAAAATTCTCCTCCAGGGAGCGACTGAATTTGACCTTGCTGAAAAGCTAGGACTCGAACCTAGGACCTCCCGGTCAGAGGCGCTGCAGTGGCATCAGTTAATACACTGAGCTACCACTCCCGGTCCTTGACACGGCCCTAACGATCTCCCAACCAGACATTTCGCATGTATAAATGAAGGCTCCCGCGGCCAGAGTCAAGTTTCAACCATCATAACGTGGTCTTCTTGATTTGTTATTGATTGATTAATTGATTGACAATTTGGATTGATTGATTGATGGTGATTCCTGGCACCTCAACTACTATGATCATTAGTCCCGTAAGTGTATGTGTGAGTAAAGGAAAGGACGAGAAAGAAAATATCGCTCACGATCCTTGGACCTTTTGTAAAGTTACTGCTCGGACATTCGCCACATTGGAGAAAACCATACACAACTACGCATCAGTAGGGACCGAAAAAGTATGTAGTATGAAACGTCAAAATATGAACATAAGTATGTAATGAGAACAGTAAGAATATGTAATAAAGAAATAAAATCGGATATAATATGTAATATTAAAATACTCTAATTATAAACACATTTACACAATATGAACTTACTACGTTTATAAAAAATGTCCTATAGAAATTTTAGAAACATTCCAAACGTTTTAAAATTCATTTGTAAAGCACAAGTGATGCACACTTGCACCATACAACTTTCCCATCGCTAATAAAACATTCACAAATTTTTATCTAGGAATGTAGTCTAGCAGCCAGACTAGACGTAATAGAAGCTATCGTACAAACTGGTGATATCTACGACCAGCAAACAATCACTGCAGCATGGAATATTCTCGTCGAAGTGTTACACAACGGCGATCGCCAATGTTTCATGGAAATTATGGGGAAAGGTCGCCAAACGCGGCGTCAGTGATACTTTTCAACCTAAAGATCAAAATGATCTGTCGCCGACGCGCCCTTCCCGCTCTCAGATAACTGAAGCAGGTGCGCCAAACTGGGGACATGCGACCGCGTATTCACGAAGCGTATGTACCTCGAGTAGGGTACGTAGTATCATCTATTAATAATGTAGGAAAAAGTGCTGGATTTTTTGAAAATTTTTTCATAAAATATGCAAGAAAATTGTTAGAATAAAAAATATCTTGAGAAAGTAGCGAAATATATATGTGTAGTATAGTAACAAAGATGTAAAAATATGTAACGAAAAAATTGCATATTGCGTTAGAACTGCGACAATTCGCCAAGATTAAAATTTTGAGAGCGATAAGTTGAAAGACGAAAGATATGTAATAACATAAAAATCCGGTCTCTACTGATCAGTGCACCCGGTCTATAAAGTCCCCCTCCAGGCAGATCATGAATTTGATGTAGCAATGTAGCTAATGTAGGAAATCCGCTTCCGTTGAAGAACCGTAGAACCTCTCGAAAATTTGACGAGGCGCTGCCGCGGCGACGACGGTTGTTGAAAATGATCCATATCAGTCGATCCCTTCCTTGACAAGAGAAAGGGGTCTGGATGCCCCATGATGCAGATCTATGGGATGTGGAAGAACGTAGCTCCTAAACACATAAAACTACAACACTCTTAAATTCAAAAACAATTTGACGCCTTTCTTCTCTATTTTCTTTGCTACTAGCCACTGTGATAGGCCTGCCATCTAATTCACGGTTGTAAGTAGCCCCAAAGCAGCATAACCAAATTCGTGGTTGGTATAAAAGTCGTTTTCTTGAGCATTAAATACATGAATCTTTAGAAATACTGTAGAACAACAATCTTGAAATGCTCCCTTCCCCAGGTAGAAAGCTGAATAATTCAAAAATAAAGGATGAAATGAAATTAATAATGTGAATATCCTTCCTTCAATGCAATTCGAGACAGCGTCATTCCGCAAACTCGCAGTACCAATAGAGTCTTCAGTGATGGGTGAGTAAGTCTTGAATAAAGGGATGTGGGAACAACCCACTGCGTCCTACTGCTAAGATTAAGAGTGAGAATAGGGTGGGGAAGGTAGGGTTATTCAGGATCTAAATTGCCTACAGTGCTTATCTGGAATGTGCAGCTTGTCTACAATTTTCATCCAGGGACGGCCATCAATCCTCTCAGCTTCTAACATGACGGGAAAAATTTGACAGTCAGGGCTGAAATCTACTATAGAACACCATTCAGAAATTTAGTTTAGAATTGACAAGTATATGCAACTAACGCAGCCAGAAAACATAAATGTAATGCATTTAAATAAATACATAAATAAATGTAATGCAATATTCTGATACTTTGTGTCAACTGTATTGATATTTATACATCAATACATTTTATAAGATGAACTGAATTCAGATTTATGCATCAAATTATGCATTATTGTGCATATTTATCATACATTATGCTTAATAAACAAAATAAATTATTGATCTAACTCGGAAGTGATCGCCTTAGTCTGTTGGAACCCCGAACAATTGCTCGGACATTTTTATATTTTCGCGTCAGGTTCATTTCGACGTCAAAATGATCATGTTTTATGTTGTTTGTTGAGCTGGGGATTTTAATGATTCGAGGATTCGCTCATCAGATGAATTGTTATGATGTCACTGACCTATTTGTGATATGAGTGGTAATTGAATTAATTAAGTTAAATTACCAAGGGGTACTGTTCTAAAAGCACTTGTGTGTAACAGATGTAAGGTCTTTCAAATGTGCTATATCCATCGTTATTAAAGACCAGACATCCCGCGGATGGTTGAAATATATAATCTTATTATTCCTAATATTGGATGAACACGTACACATTGAAAACACTTTTTTCACTAAATCGATTGAAAATGAAAATGATAATATTTCTATATTATGCTTCTCTTAGAAACGATATACTTATCCACTGTTGAAGACGAAGCAGAAACAAGTTATTTCACATCATCAATATGTATGACACAAGCGGGACATCATCAATCTTAAAGCCGTTTCCAACTTTCATGTTGGAGGTTATGCTAGCCATACAGTAGTCCGTACACCGCTCAATGTGAACCATCGATCATGTCCTGTCAGACTGGGAGAGACGTTTGTTCGTTGCTAGTATTGATGAGTGGAATTGAAGTTGGGGGACACCCATCAAACAGACTTTCTTGCGTAGCCACATGTGTGTGTGTGTGTGTATGAGAGAGAGAGAGAGAGAGAGAGAGAGAGAGAGAGAGAGAGAGAGAGAGAGAGAGAGAGAGCGTTAAATCAATACAAAAATGTCGTTGTTGGTGAATGTAGCCAGAATATGCAAAGCTCACTCACTCCTCAAGAAAGACTTGGGATTTTTTTCCAAAAGCAAAAGAGTTACAAACCACTGGAGGTCAAAAGCTGAATTTGAGAGAACTTTCAATTGAGTACAATAATAAAATGTATGCAGAGGCAGTCAGCAAATAATCAACAAACACCTGTAATACTAATTCCACACTGTTTTAACCGTGAGTGAGTTTTTTCAATTAAGAAAACAGTGAAAATAATAGTAGAAATAAGAACTATTTATTTCTGAATCTCAAATGTAACTTTAGTGATTATTCAATTTACAACGAAGGCAATGTATTATTATTGTTTACATTTTCAATTTTAAATAATCAAAATTAATCTTTGAAATATTCAATGTAACAAAAATATAAAGTGTTATGAAATGAAAATATAATTGTGTTCGAGTTGTAGGAACTCGTGGTAAAGAGACAATTGAGGGATAGAGTGTCGGTTATCATGGACGCAAATTTTGTTGGGGGTGACTGGTTCGAGTTCACTAGACAATAGACACCTGAATGTAATGTAATATGAAATATTAACGTGACACTCTGGTTTTAAAACCTAATTAGTAGCGACCTCAGAATATTGGAATATTGGCGAAACTTTGGGGAAGGTATTTCAGCAAATTAATCGGTGGTTCTCAAGTAAGGAACAAGAGATTCGCGAAAGTGGAGAAGGTAACATTTGCCGATTGATTGGATTCCATTTGCTGGATTGAATTTACGAATAATCTTTTGGTTTTGTGTTTGACTTAGTGTTCTTATTTGCATTACCTCGAGAGAGAGGCCAACGGACTGCAACGTTTGGTGAGTGGCAATAGAGCTGCAGCTGAATTCGGCGGTCCAAATGATCCCTTACGCTGTGACGGGAACTTTCGGTCCAGTGGATTCGTAACAAAAGACTAAATGGCTTAGATGAGAACGAAACCGTAATTAAAGTTAAAATAATTCATTGAAAATATAAGGCGGGGCGCTTAAATCCGACAAATTTCAATTTGAATTTTCCGCTATATCGATGTTCCGCCAGAGATCGAGATTGGTGTTCTTAAAAGCCATGGGCGTCTAGTAAACAGCTATAATCTCAAAATTATTATATTAGGAGGAATTCAGCCCCATGAGCGCTTACAATTGTCAGAAAACAGTATGAAATATCTAAATGGATAATAATTATAAAATAACTAATTACATATTAGCAATATCCATATTAATAACATAATTAAAAAAAAAAAAATAAAATATTAATAATAATATGTACAAGAACAAAAATTGTAATTTTCCCCAAATTAAATTATTTGTACTAGCATTATTTAATTAGAAATAGTAATGAACTACAATTAACAGCTCCCTAACCTAACTAATAAATACAACTTATTTACACGATAATACTCGCATTATATAATTTCTATACACTAACTCATTTCTGCTAAACATGTCATTCAATACAACAAACCATACACCTACCACTTGTCACACAAATGGCTCACTCACACATACACATGGCAGATACGACTCACACAGCTTCCGATGGTGTCACCCCGGGCAAAACTAATGGTATCAGCCTCCTATTTATTGCATATAAAAGGATCTACATCTGTATAGCCTATACATTATTTAATAAAAAAGAGTATATTTGCACGAAAGATTTATTTATAATATATTAACAACTGAACGTAATTCAGAATAATTTAAATATAATTTTTAAATAAATAATCTAAAACGAAGAATAACTAAATACCAAATGCATGGCTTTTATAAATTCACTTTCCAATATTTAAGGGCGGTATATGTTTAATTTCATCAAAATCCATGCTATAATCTGTAATCTACGCAAAATCTATGTAATTTTCTAACTGGTGTGATCTCTAAAATGATGTCACACGGGGCGAGCCGCCCCTCCCGCTCCTCCTTAACTCGGTCACTGCCCTACACGAAGGCAGCACCTCACCTAACTAATAAATATGATGTGTCTTCGTATTCTACAATATCCCTACACTAACTCTTTTCTGCTAAACAGGACATTCCAACACAACACAAACCACACACATACAACTTGCCACTCTAACATACACTGTCAGAAATGCCATTAAATTTAATGTATATCAATGTATTGTACGTGAAACTTAATGTAACACTGAACGTTAAAAAGAGCCGAATGTAACTTTGTACATTAAATTTAATACACAAGTTAAACCCGGTGTAGATTTAATGTAGAGGTTCTCACGTTTCTCTTGCCTCTCATCTTTCATCTCATGCATTCATAATGACCAGCCCTTCAAGATCATTCATTCCACATACGACCGTAAAGCTTTGACTCTTGCATCCTAATGTAGTGTGTACATTCAATTTAATGTACGTTCGTGATCATTACTTTAATGTAATTTACATTAAAGTAATGCGGGAATTTCCTACAGTACATATGGCTGAGATTCTCCACGCGAGGCGAGAGGCAGTACCCTACTAAACGGGCCACGGACCGCGCGCGATCTTTCCTTCCTCTTCCTTGTCCTAACCTCTCCCCTTACACGCACACTCACACTAACATGCACTACACTACCACATATCCCGGGAGACCGGTCGGGAGCTTAGAGCTTGTCCCGGCTGGGGCGGTGCCCCGCTGGTGGGAGAGTCCTGGTTAGGGGAACCCCACTAGCGGACGGTAGGTCGGCGCCGGATCTCGCCATCCAGCGGGGGAAGATCACCGCCAACTTCCGAGAAGAAAACATGCACTGCACTAACGGGACAAATGTCCGAAGCAGTTGACGAGCCCGGAAACACGAAAAAATCAATCAATCAATCCATCAAGATCAATCATTCATTCATTCCAAAATTACCATAAAGCTTTGACTTTTCCATCCTAATGTACGTTAATGTACGTTCAATGTAATTTACACTAAAGTAATGCGGGAATTTCCTCTGGCTGAGGCGCGGCGAGCGCACGCACCGGAGCCGAGGTTCCAGGTGAGCACGACGTAGCCCTTGATGAAGCTGACGGCCAGGTGGTCTGCGTGGGTGTCGTGCGCGCCCTCCTGCCCCACGAACGCCAGCAGCGCCACCTGCTCGGCGGTGGCCGGCCGGAAGCGGAAGCGCAGCTCCATGGAGTGGTGCAGCGGCGCCGGCAGCGGGTACGCCATGAACGACGCCAGCCCGCCCACCGACGCCGAGAACGACGCCTGCGCGATGTCCAGGTCTGCGCAACACGCTCGCGGTCAGAGGGCGCTCGGAATGGCGCCAAATCACGCCCACAACCCAGACGATCAGAAAAGAAAACGTAGGCGTAAATGTCGCACACGCCGATAGGGGTTTGGTCCACTTTCCGTTCATTCTTTGAGAACAAGCTGCGGTGATCACTTGCTTTATTTCTATACATTACTTGTTTGCCCACATTTTCTTGTACTAGATGTTTTTCTTCAATTATTCAATTTAAAAAATTGTACATAATCTCATTTGAAAATCTATCTTGAAGGAACAGGATTTATTAAGGGAAAAAATCGCTATCTTTAATATTTTAGTTGTAGGAAGCCACCGAAAAATTTTGAATTTTTTTAATGTTTGAAAAATCAAGTGTTTTCAACGAAAATGAGACCTGCACCATTCTCTTGAACGTCCTTTACACTATCAAACAACAAAGTTTAATCAAAAATTAAGTCTCTGCGGTATTAAGAGTGTAAATTGTCTTTCTACAAAACCATTGCAGATTAATCGTCCCTTAGAATCACCCTTCGCCTCTGTTGTATAATCATGTTCTTTATTATTACATTATTCATTCATCTCTGCAAATTAGTTTTTCTAGAAATTAAATTACAATTATACAGGGTGAAGTACAAAGTTCAATTAAAAATAAAAAAATGCTTACTTATCCGATATATTATTAAATATTTTGGAATAAATATCGTAAGCCAGGGGTAGAGAAAAGAGAAAATGCGAGCATCGTTGGGTTTAAAAAGTGCCCTTCAAATTCGACTTTTTCGAATATGCTTCTCCTCCAATACATATTTTTGGATTTACGCCTACATTCACAAACAAATTAACTTTCAATGTGATCATACTTACGAAAATTAAGAAATCATTTTACACGTTTTCGAATTTGAAACGCAATAGATGGTCTCGCTTATAGGTTCATTGGTCTACTAAAAATATCGTTACATTCTAGTTTAATTTTTTGTGAAACGATAGTTATTTGACTTTGTAGCTTCATTAGTTGCGATTATATTAACCTCTCTTGTTCGTTTGATTTAAAATTACGACTTGACTATTGGTTTCGATAAATCCCATGTGCGTTCAGAAAGTCTCTCCAAAATGACAAGCTCGTCAATATAGCGTCTTTGAGTCGGAAATAATGTTGCTGCGTTTCCCTTGTAATTGTCCGTAGTAGAAGCCCCCTGTTATCGTTATTCTTACGGAAGACGGGTTGTCACCAGGGCTACGAGCAATACTCCAACCTCAGTTCTGGGAAGATGCACTTCGAAGAGAGGTGTCACCATTGTCCGTCCACCGCGACGAGCTATTCGGCAACTGTTCTCTCAATCTTTCACGCAAAAGAAACTTTGACTTGATTTTTTCTTACTACATTATTATCAGATAAAGCATACGACAGGATTGATGTTTCTTGTCCAAGACTCCCCTAATGTTGATTTTATTTGCAAGATTTTAATTACAACATTTTCAGCTTCTTTCTCTTTCTCAAAACGTTGCCATTTCGCAGCAAGAAGTCGCGTGGCGAAACTGCCATTGCGTGTGGATAATATGGAAAGTTTTTTTTCTTCAACTTCTCAACTACTAATTGATCGTAAGTTGAAATTCATATGTACGATTATTCTAAAAAATAACGTTAGTTATTTTATGCCTACGAGTTTTGTGATTTATGTGTAATGGTGGTTAAACCAACCAATCCAGCCAATTGGAGTTGGATTAGATCGTGTAGGAAATAAGCTCAGCGCTCACCGGGTCAGTATTTGGTGTTATTATTGTTCTTTATTGGTTAATGTTGATGATTGATCATCTCCCTGGCATTCGGTTAAACGGTTACATTATTTGGATATCTATCGATGATATTGTGACTCTGTATTTTACCTGGACAAGATTTGGATAGCCGTCGAGACAATATTGTAAGAAGTAGCATTTATTAATACTGTACCTTTCTTTCATTTTCGAATTACTTCGTTATTGTTATTTTGACCTTTACTTCTACTAATCATAATTTTTCGTCTCTATATTTCAGTACCACGCATTTTTCTGTGATTTTTCATTAAAATTTGAAATCATTTTCCCCTATAATATAGTTTGAAATTCATTTCTCATTAGAAGAGATATCTATAAAAATCTTCCCTGACAAATAAATGGACAAAGTCAGTTTAAGCATTTTTAAAGTCAATGCTTGATAAATAATTTTTCGTAGCACTATAATCAGATATAGGGCACATTCTATATCCACCATTCTTCCAATACCCACCAGCGGTGCGACAATGCCGCATGTCTTTTTGTTGCGGAGATGTCATCACAGTGTTTGTGATTGTTGATAATACTTAGCGATGTGATACGAGGGTTGGGGCGTGGAGCGTAAGTCATGGCAATTATTAGTTTTTTGTATGAGAATGTGAGCACGTGTGGTAAATGTGCAATATACATATCGAAGAACAAGATATAAACTAAGTGCATGTATATTAAACGACACATCAAAATTGTGTTTCTCATATTTATTAAAGTATTTGAAATGACAATATTGGTTTCATGTTCCAAAGATTTTTAGTATATACGAGTTCACAACATTCCAAAAGCATTGCACACCCTTTCTAAAGGTCCCGTTAGCCAGATGCTCGATTACCGCACGTGCCACATCGTTGCGTACAGTCACAGGTCGTCATATGCGTTGCCAATCACTGGTTGCTACGCGTTCTCGCAGAAATCTTCCTTCCCGTCTCGCGGCTGTCCGATATGGAAGGGCTGTATTCCCAAGAGCTTCCACCAATTCCCAGTGACATTCTCGGGGTATTTGTTCCGCGGCGAATGCCTATCCTGGAGTATGAGCGCTGATCTACACCGGTTGCATTCATTTCTCACACGTTGCTCAGACATCCTGTTTCACATTGCTCTCTTTGCTAATAGACATTCCCAGAACCAAGTATTGTTGTGAAAACGCATTTACAGTATTTATTTCAAGCGAGAAAAAATTGTGTGATTCGATAACAATTCTTTTAGAAAAATAAATAGTTACCATGACTTCTACCTCAGCCCTCGTATTAACTTGCCTGGAGCGCTTGAGACAAGACGATCAGATTGTTGAGAGGTTGGAGGCCGCGGCAAAGGGATGCGTGCGAACGACGGGGCGGGGAGGGGCGGAAAAGGGGATGAGAGAAAGCGGGAGCCGAAGTGACGGAGATAGCTGGAGAAAGAGAGAGAGAGAGAGAGAGAGAGAGAGCGGAGGGGGGGGGGAAGGAGGTCGATGGGAGCAAGAGAAAAGGCCAGTGTCGGAGTGGGTTAAGAAGAGGGGCGGGCGATAAGGTGGCAGAGGAGCGGGAGAGGCCTTGAGGAGGCGATAAAAAAGGATAGGACAGTGGGTTGAGAGAGGAGGCGGGAGAGGGTAGGTGTGACGCGGTGGAAGGGGGGGGGGTGGCAGAGGAACAGGAGAGAAGTTGGTGAGGAGATAGCAAAGAAGAGGGTCAATGGAGGAGGGGCGGGAGATGGGGAGGGGGGGGGGGGTGGATGAGTGGCAGGAGGGGGGGGTGGGGCGGGAGAGGGGAGGATAAGGAGAAGAGAGGGGAGGGAGAGGGTCGGAAAAGTGGTGGATGAGGGGCGGGAGAGGGATGGGTGCGGGTGCGGGGCGCGGCGTACCGTGCTCGCAGAGCAGGCCGTGCTTGCCGAGCGGGCACAGGCAGACGAAGCCGCTGCCGGGGAAGGGCGCGCACGTGGCGCCGAAGTGGCAGGGGTTGTTGTCGCACACCGACTGCTCGCACGCCGGCCCCACGAACCTGCCGCAGGGCAAGGCGCGAGCGCGCGCGCGGTCACACTGCTGCACCCACGTGCTCCCTTCCGACTTCATTCGCGAGGCAGTCTCTCTCAGCTCGCTGGACATGGATTTTCTTTAGACTTGAGCCAATAAACCACACATTGTCAAAATTCAAAATCAGTTCATCAACGTGTTCAATAATATTAAATTATGAAACACGAGAAAATCCTGAAATGACAAAAACTGCCTCCCGAATCATGCATTATGTTTGTAAAATGAAGGGATATTAAGCTTTTAAACATCAAAGAGAGACATAGCCAATGAAACCTTTCATTTGTTAAAAATAGTTTAGACATTTACATACAACTATTCTGTGCTAATAAACGAATTCAGAAGTATAATTTAAAAAATAATGCAGTTACATTATGATTCATGATATCTGATATTTTTTTTATAATTTTTCATTGGTTTTGATCAATGTCTCTTTAATTTCTGCTTCTTTTCTTTTCTCCTCGAGGAGATCTGAGGATTGAAAAATGTTTTTTTTAGTAATAAGAATCATAACGCAATTGAATTCAAATTGTTTCAATCTTTGAAAGATACAAAGATAATGTTGGTTGAGTGTATGAGAACTGATAAATGATATTAATTTAAAATGCAAGATAGCTATTTAGGTAAGAATGAATCTTTTTTTTTTCGATGGAAGTCAGAAAGTGAATAATTAAGATGATTAAAATTTTAAATGTTTTACGATTTTGCAAGACAGTTTTTATCATTTCAATTAACTTGCGTAGTATTATAATTTTCTTTCGTAATCATGAATTGCTCAACTGAAAATCAAACAATGAGCTTTTAAGCAATTTTCAGTCAATAATCATGAGAAATTAAAAGTTTAATATTTAAACATGATCTGACCAAAACTGTCTCACAAATGATTCAATTTAAGATGTGTTTGTAGTGCTCTAATGAAATGGAGTGAGGTGAAAGTTTAAAACAAACATTTTATTGGAGTTCGATATCAAATACATTTGACAATCAAACACCTTTTTAATTTATTGGTTGAATTTAGCTTCCATTGGAATACAATTAATGTCTTTTATACTACAGTGCACAACATCAGCTCTTATAACAGTGATTTGTTTCTAAAATACTAAATAAGTGCAAACAATGACGAGTAAAAAATATATTTGCGTGTCCATAACACAAAATAATAATTATATAAGCACTTTACTATAAAATGTTTAACTAAAATATTTTATCACAAGTATTTGAATGACTAGTTAACCTTCATTGGACTATCACCTGAATTAGCGTATCAAACGTTCTTCCCGTTCTTCCCGATAAATCAGAAGTATTTAAATTTAGAATTGGAAATATAAGTTTGTATTGTAGATCCTTATCTCGTATAGACTCATTTCTTATAAGCAGTTTGAGACAGACTGCGATGCTAGTTGTGAAGGAATTAGAAATATATTTGAATACGGGACTTCAATTTGTTTGGGGGACGCACCAATTATTTAAACTGAAAAAAGCTGAGAATTTTATATTATAGTTCAGGTTTGAGAAGTTAATGACTGTCATGAGATTACACTGCAAACACGGAGCCTCTCAAATCGATTTTTTGAAATATTCAGTAACAGAACGTATAAATTCACATTTACTTTTACGACTTTGCATTGAAAAGCCACTTAAATATATAAAAATCATATTAAATTAACTCAGATGAATTAATACTTTCCCGGCTTTAAAAGCAGTTAGAAAACTTCACTCATCAAAGAATTCACTACAACCCTAGTGAATACCTTCTCAATGTATGATTTACAGCGGTGATCCGCTAGGAAAGTATTCGAGTGGATCTCCCTTCCCAGAAGGGAGTAGTGTTATGGGAAAGCAGCTAAAGCGTGGATAATTGGAACACGAGTGAAATGCGCTGCATCGATTTACAAAGTTATATGTGTTGGGTAGTTGGGGTGTTCCAAAACTATTGCCAATTTGACAGCATCCCTGGCGCATTTCCAAGTAAACGGCGAGACCCTGGCCTTCGACGTCCGCGGACAATATTAAACAAAGCTGAAGCCACCCACACACATTTCAAAAGCATTTACAGTTCATTATTTTAAGTTACTAACTTAAAGAAGATAAAACATGAATAAATAAAACGAACAACAATAACAAGAATGAACATAACAAAAATGAAATGCGTTTCATAGTTTTAAAAAAACTTGTTCGTGTTGAGTAGTTGAGAGGGCTAACAGTGCTAATGATGCAGTCATATTGGAGATGCGCTAAGTATCCAGTCATATTGCTAACATGACTACATCCTTGGCGCATTTCCAAGTGAACGGCGGGTCTCCGGCTTTCAACCTCCTCGATCACCATTAAACATAGTTGAACCCACCCAACGCAAAATATCCCAGAGCATTTTAAATTTCATTGTCTGAAAAAGCTAACGTACACCCGTTAATTCGTTAGCGCCGTCCTCCGGCTTTCGACCTCCGCGGACAACATTAAAAAAAGATTAAGCCACCTACGCAAAATTTCAAAAGCATTTACAGTTCATTATTTTAAGTTTCTAACTTAAAGAAGATAAAACATGAATAAATAGAACATGGATGAAATGGGCATCATACTTTTAAAAAACAAATTTGTTCGTGTTGAGTAGTTGAGAGTGCTAATATCCCTAATGATGCAGTCTTATTGGAGACGCGCTAAGTATGCAGTCATATTGCTAACACCACTGCAACCAACATTTCCAAGTGAACGGCGGGTCTCCGGCTTTCACCCTCCGCGATCACCATTAAACGTCGTTGAACCTACCCAACGCAAAATCTCCCAGAGCATTTTAAATGTCACTGTCTGAAAAAGCTAACGTAAACCCGTTAATTCGTCATCGCCTGCGGGGGGGGCGCTATCTGTGGGGCGGGGCGCACCCGGTGGGGCAGAGGCAGCTCCAGGCGTCGGCGCCCTGCTGCAGGCAGGTGGCGCCGCCGTGGCACGGGTTGGAGAGGCAGGCCAGCGACGCGCACTCGCCCACGTCGGCGCCCGTCAGCGCGTCCGCGAAGATGCGCCGCGCCGCGTTGTCCACCTGCGCACACACACACACGCACCGTCACTTCCGCCTCCGCTCACCATGCAATACAACCCCGCTCATCTCAAGCCAGAAAATCCGAAATTTCCGATAATCCGAACAAAATTCCCCATGGAGGAAAAAAATTAGTAAAATGCTTATTTCGTCACTTCCGCCTCTGCTCAGGGCGGCAGGCCCGCCCTCCCGCCTCACCAGGCAGGAGTATGCAGTACAACCCCCCTAATCTGAACCCGAAAATCCGAAATTTCCGATAATCCGAACAAAATTCGAGATGGAGGAATAAATTTTAAAATATTAGTAAAATGCTTATTTCGTCACTTCCGCTTCCGCTCAGGACAGCAGGACAGCTCTCCCGCCTCAGCAGGCAGGAGTATGCAGTACAACCCCTAATGTGAAGCCCGAAAATCCGAAATTTCCGATAATCCAAACAAAATTCCCCGTGGAGGAAAAAAATTAATAAAATGCTTATTTCGTCACTTCTACCTCTGCTCAGGGCAGCAGGCCTGCCCTCCAGCCTCACTAGGCAGGAGTATGCAATATAACCCCGCTAATCAGATGCACGAAAATCCGAAATTTCGGATAATCCAAACAAAATTCGAGAGAGAGGAACAAATTTAAAAAATTAATAAAATGCTTATTTGTAGTGTAAAGAGACGATTGTATAATTACTACGTAGTACTGAACTAATGTGTTGTAACACTTTCCTCATTGTCAAACTGCTTAAGCACTTCCAGTTGTTTTCTTTCGTGCACAGGAACTATGTTTTCTATTGTTTGAAATTGTACTGTACGGTGTAACACATGATTTGTATTCACTTCATTTACGAATGAAAACGCACGATCACGTGTAAGTCAACCCAAATTATTCTGAATACTGTACGTAGAATATTCGTTAACAGCAGCGATCCAAACCGTGCTTCAACTCTTGTAAACAATATAGTAACCACTAAGGATTGGTTATGTATGCACTGTATTCCGTTCTTCACAACATTGCCATTTCGTCATGTCGCTAAGCCACTTCGGCAATTTCTCACGCCGCACGTTACGTTACATTGTGTCTGGTAGAGACATATAGACACTATAGACATATCTGTGTATATACGGTACATTTTTCGGATAATCCGAACAGACCACACCCCTACTTAGTTCGGAATACCGGGGTTCTTCTGCACTTCTATTTTTCTACAGTGGTCGCTGACACTAGGTTATTGTTACGTCTCCTGCCTCATAAAATGAATTTTTCTAACAGTGGAAAGACATTTCTGAGGACATGAGTTCCGTTGAGAATGACGTTCGCGAATTAATTGAAAAGACTCATTTTATACGGCAGAAGGTGCAACAATGACCTAATGTTATCGGCCTCTATAGAAAAATCGAAGTTTAATACAGTATACTTTTATTAGCAGTAAAACGTATGCTTACAGAGCTAATACACACATTGATAAAATAAAATTTAAAAGATTATAACATTTCTGGAAATAAAGAAAACAATAAATTACATAATTAATTAGAAGAAGATAATAAGAAACGAAAAAACAAGCTTGCATATAAAATTTAAATAGAAATGACATGTAACTATTTTTTTCTAATCTATAAAATAAAATTTACAATAATTAGGTAATATTTTTTGCAAAACCGCTAGCAATGAAAAAATTGAAAAAGACCCTACTTATTACATTTGCGCAACCTAAATAATATTTCTTTCCTTTCAGAATCAAAAAATTGCATTTCCAAAAGGCACGCCTGACCATGCAAATTTCACCACGCTCCTTTCGACTACTGTAAGCGAAAACATGTATCACTCGGGCTGTGAAACAAAATTTAGCTAAGAGGCTTCTTTTAGGCTTGAGGATATTTTACATGAAGTAAATCTACAACATATGGCAGCCGGATTTAATTCCTCTCTGCAGGAAGGCGTAAGAAAGAAGTATTTTTTGGCTTATAAAATCCATTGCTACGAGGAAGTTGTATCCCCTGAACTTGTCCAATATGCTAACCGTTACCTCACTGATGCTGCAAACACATTACGTGCCAAGCTCCCGGGCAAAGCCATAATCATGAAAACATATTACCTGCACAAAGTGTTTGGAGACATCGCTCCCAAAAATAATAATATAAAGAAGGCAAATTTATGATAATATAAATTTACAAAATAAGTTTCTTACAAGTATATACGATGGAGAATTATCGATTAATTATTAACAAGACTTTTAGGCCGAGTTTAATAAACAATATTGTGAGATGAAACGATATGAATTTCGTAAGTTTTATCTTAAATTTCAATGAACTGTAAATTTCTTTTCAATTTTAATATTCATCCTGAATAATGTTACAAATTAATATCGATAGTAGTTAATAGGAGGCTATGGATTATTAAAACACTTGTGTTCTAAAAATACTTATTTCGAAACTGATTATAGTTGTTTAAGAATCCATGAATTATGACAAGACGCGTTGTAATAACAGTTATTACGATTCTGATCTCAGTTTTGTAAATGTCTTAGTTAATTGAATTGGAAAAATAACTTTTTTTAAACTTAAATGCAAGTAACTATACATCTTTACAGGCGTAGCATCATAACGATAAATCGTTAATAAACTGTAAATGCTCCGCTTTCAGTATCGCCTATTAATTTTATTAACTAATATTAACTAACTTGTATTAATCAGATAATCATCCTTATAGAAAAACTGACTCTAAATTAAACATTGGACACTTTTTAAGAGCGTCTAAAACTTCAATTTTATTGCAACGCGGAAATATCAAGAAGAAATTTGAAGTCTAAAACAATTGTTCTAGAATAGACCATAATGTAAATATATGATTACGGCACATTTGGCTGGTTTGAACTGTATATATTATTAGGGAGCTGTTGCCAAATCGGTATTACGACTTTCGCCGCACAATCCCATTTCGAGAAATTGAGGAACACGCAATGATTATTCTTCGCAGGGATATTTTCAGAACTTCGCAACGATCCTCCATCCAAACGCTTGTTCCACTTTCTACGTGCTTATGCCTGTCATGAAATGAGCGGCACGCCAGTGCACCTAAAAATACACGCTCCGCGGGAAAACCATCAGCCGGTTTCCGACCTCGAGCAGCGCCTGAGCAAACCTTTACAATAGGCAACCCGTGACCCACTAAAGTAGTGCAAGCTGTATTCCTCTCGCGCTGCGGAGGCGCTGGTAGATGGTTTGTAACGAGCTGCCAATGGGGACGTTGATGGATGGATATAGCTTATAGGAGTAAGGCAGTAAGCGTTTATTTAAAGGCGTATTTCTCTTCAAACTACAAATCTCGCTGGTAAATTGCATATGTGTATATATTTTTACAAGTCAAAATGTAATAATCCAAAAGGTGAAATGATTAAACATAACAAACTTGAAGGATTCATACAAAACAGGAAGTAATTATTAGTACACTGCAGTATTCATGTGTACATACAACGCTTAAACTGTTATGTGACGAGTCGTCTTGCTAGCTGTACAAATGAACACTTCGCGAGTTTGAAGAAGTGAGCATTTTTTCACCAACCAAATAAACGTGGTTCAAGAAGTAATCCAAGCTAATCTTCCGGTAATTGAACTGCATCATTATCAGCTCAATTATTCATGTAGTGAAGATATTTGTTTCGGTTTCCACACCCAGTCAATCAAACCAAAAAAGGGATCAAAATGAGAATTTCATGGAGTTGTGAAGAACTAGACAAGCGGAAATGCAATCCAACACACAGTCTACTTAACTGTATATCTATCGTGAAAAATCGAAAACAATGTATTAGAAAGCCATAAAATCCGTTTTTGTCTCTCCAAGGCATCGAGTTATGTCGTATTTAAATCATACGTTACACCATATTATAAGAGAGAAGTGTTTTGTGACGTATTACATTTTTTTTTTTTTGTTCAGTTTCTCTGAGTACCCCTGCTTTGTTGTGACGGTAACTCGAATTGAAAGCCAAACAGTGTATTGAAATATAATTCTATTACAATACTCTTCGCTGACATTTTCATCTTTATAGTAATGTGTATGAAAAGGGAGGGGACTCGAGTTTCCACAAGCATGTGTTGTCTCACTAGTAGACTAGATACATTTATTTTCGTAATTTGTGTACTTTTCCTTGCTTTTTGGAAGTTGCTAATATATGTATTCCCCAAATAGTCACAATACATATCACACAGATTAACTCATGTCGTGTATATGGTAAACGCTCGTGGTATTAATGGCTTTAATACCCACAATTGAATGCAACTGGGCTAGGATGTGAAAGTTGTGAATATTTTTGTGTGTTTGTTAGATACAAAGAAACATTTGTGAAATGTTTACAAAATAGGTTCATTGAAGTGATTTGAAACACATTGGTATTTGTCTCTATTTCCAAGTATAGTATATATTTAATTTAAAAAAATTTAACATTTTATTTATTCCAACTTATATTCTTTCGAAATTACTCTCGGATGATTATTTTTAACTATTGGTGTAATTGTAAGTGAATTAAAAGTAAATCTAGGTTTAACTCTATCAGATAGTGCGAGGTTCAGGATGGCCTTTTTTACCTCTGATGATGAGTTAGTCCAAAGCAACATGACAAGGCAAAATGCGCAATTACACGCTTGAAAAATTAAAACTGCACTTTGTTTCCCACCTACACCGTAAATTATCAATTTTACTTTCTCGCTACACAGAAGAGAACTAGAGGTGCTAAAGAATGGCTCAGACGTTCTCGTAGTATAGTTTTCTAATTTCCTTGGTGTGGTCTAGCTTTAAGGTTTTGCTCTATTCTCTGCCCAGCTGCCATCTATCGTCGCCCAAAGTACATTTTTTTACATTATCTCAACTTTTTGCTTTCCCCGTAGTACAACCGAAATATTACATCAAGAATATTAAACAAAAGTAAAAAATTCGTCTTAAATAGAATTTTTCATTGAAAAATGCGAAGCACTTTTTAAGAAAATGGCGATTAAGAATACTGTAAATGCGAAATTTGAAGCCCTTTTCCACAAGAATCTATTGAGTTTTCGAAAGAGTTCATTTTAAATTATTTAAAGCACTTCCACTTACAATTTTAATAATGCATACAAATCGATGAAAAAGTCCATATTAACAAATTGATCGATATTTCAAAAAATATACATTTGTGTAATTTTTGAAAAAGCAAATGAATACACAAAAATGAACTTTACGTCATAATAAAAAGCGCACAGAGCAGTATCTATTACAAAAATTTGAAGAAACAATTCGAAGCCATTATTTGAGAAAATAGCGTTTGAGCGTTTCTGAAAATGCGGAATTTTGGACTCATTTGTAGAGAAAAGGTTGAGTTTTCAAAAAACTTTATTTGACATTATTTTAAGTACATGTACTCATAAATATAATAACGTAAAGAAATTGCCTTTAATGTAAATATTACCGACATGAGTGACAAGTCAAAAAATTTCATCTTTAAATTTTTTGAAAAAACAGAAGAATAGAACAATATGGAGTTTATGTAATTGTATAGGGGTTGTTTGGTACTAACAATACCAAACATTTAAAGAAAAAATTTGGAGCCTTTTTGAGAAAATCTTGTTTTTGTATTTTTTAAAATTACAAATATTGAATGCACTATTGCACGAAAAATTCCAACATTTCAAAAACAATTTGCATGACCTTATTGAAAGAACTATTTATGCACAACAAACTTCATTTGGAGGAAAAATATCTGTCTTTAATTCTGTATTGTAGGAAGACGCCGAAAAAAATTCAAACTTTCGCAATTTCAGAAAATTCAGAGTTAACGGCAAAAGTCAGACCTATGCCACCTTAATAAATGCATTTTACTCTATTCTTACAAGGAATTTAAAGAAAGAATTTGGAGCCGTTTCTGAGAAAATTTTGAAAATGTCCGGGTGCTTCATGTAAAGTACCCCCAAATTTTAAAGAATGTTTCTCAAAATTTCAAAGGTTCAACTAAAGCCAGATTGACATAGGTTTCTTCAATTTGAGAAAGATTGTACGTGTGGTTTAGGCGCTAGTAGTGTTCACAGACGGACGGACAGATAGACGGACGGACGGACGTTCAGCTTTCAATTGGTTTTTCGGCATCAAGGGCCATCAAAACGGATTCTGGCTACACCGCGTGTTAGAAGATTTTTTCTCTTAATTTAGCAACTGGTTTAATGCACGTTTTGGCCGCTAGAGCCTGTCAATGAATTTTTTCTCTATACTACGCATTTTACTCTCCATACTACGTATATTACTCCGTATATACATACGTATACGAGATAGCCAAAAGTCATGTAATGCTGCGCGAAATATCGGCGAAAACTCTTATTACAAGGCTCTGGTAACGAAAAAGTGGAAAAATAAAGTTTCTAAATTTAAAAATATGATTCCTCTAACGCGTGGTGTAACCGGAATTCATTTTTTGTGGGTACTTGATACCGAAAAATTGAATGACGGCAAAACGTCTGTCTGTCGTTCCGTTTGTCTGACTTCTGTGAACAACGCTAGAGGCTAAACAGTTCAGCCAATTTTCTCCAAAATTGATAGTCCTCAATCGATCTGACTGATGTCGCGGCCCTTTAAATTTGAAACCGATATTTTAAATTTTGTGGGTACTGTACATGAAAATCCGGGATTTTCAAAATTTCACATAAGACTGCTTCATATTTTTAAATTAAATTTTTTTTAAAAAGGCGTTTAAGAGAATGGGTCTCATGTAAAAAACCCTGATTTTTCAAAAATTGCAAAAATTCGAAATTTTTTCGGCGACTTCAATTACAATTACAATTACGGAGATGGAGATTTTTACATGAATGAAATGCGTTCCTTTACAGATATATAGATTTTGAAATAAGGTCATGTACAATTTTTCGGAAGTTTCAGTCATTTTTGTGTAATTTTGCGTAAAAATACGGGCGAGAATGTACGTCCTGTTTTTGCACCATTAGTTTAAAAAAGGATTTTTTAATTTCAACAACACAAAAATGTCTTGTGTATTTTAGTATTGTGATTAGGTCTGAAATGATTTAGCAATTTTTTTTCTTTTGAAAAATATTTAAAGAACTTATTTTGTCATTTAACTTATATAATTTGAACTTGTAATTACTAAATTCTTTTTACTATTTTATATTTAATTTTATTTTTATTCCATATTTTGGATTTTGATTAGTTGGTTGGTTAGTGATTCCGGGCGCATCAACAGTTTATGTCATTAGTCCCGTAAGTGTAATGCATGTTTTTTCCTCGGGAGATGGCGGTGATTTTCCCCCGCTGGGTGGCGAGATCCGGCCCCGACCTAACGTCGGCTAGCGAGGTTTCCCCCTAACCAGGACTTTCCCACCAGCGGGGCACCGTTCCAGCCGGGACAAGCTCTAAGCTCCCGACTGCTCTCTCGCAATATGTGGTAGTGTAGTGCATGTTCGTGTAAGTGTGTGTGTAAGGGGGAGAGGATAGGACAAGGAAGAGGAAGGACAGATCGCGTGCGCTCTGTGGCCCGTTTGTTAGGGTACTGCTCCGTCATTCGCCTGGTGTTGTTCGGAGAAACCACGGAAAACTACCGATCAGAGCTGCCGGCCGCTAGAATTCTCGTCCAGAGAGCGACTGAATTCAACCTAGCTGAAAAGCAGTGACAACAGGTGATGCACTGAGCTACCGCTCTCTGTCATATTTTGGAAATGTTTAGTCCATTTGCATGAACGTATTTCTGTAGTTGCCACAAATCGTAGCCCCGGTGAAAGCATGTGAACTCACCCTGAGGCTGTGCATGCATCCGGTGAAGCCGGGCAGGGCGGCGGGCGCGGGGGCGGGGTCGTCGGGGCCGGGGCGCGGCCAGGCGGGCGGGAGGCCGCCCAGGTGCAGCCAGGCGGCCGGGCGGCCGGGCGACGGCGCCGCCGCCACCTGCTCGCCGCCCATGGCCAGCGTGGCGTTGATGCGCAGCGTGCCCACGCACAGCAGCGACCCGTTGGACGACGCCACCACCTCCAGCCTGCGCACGCCGCGACCGCGCTCACGCTTCTTTCACAAGGCAAACTCAAACGTAACGTAATGCTGGAAACGTTGCCGTAAAATGTACACGTAAAAACAAGCATTCACAATGTAAATGATCTTGGCTGTCCAGGTGACGCCGCGTCGAAGGCTGTGTTGCCGACGTTTCGACCATCTTGTCGTGGTCTTCCTCAGGGCTGTTGTGCTGAGGAAGACCACGACAAGATGGTCGAAACGTCGGCAACACAGCCTTCGACGCGGCGTCACCTGGACAGCCAAGATCATTTACAGGACTCTGGCCGCGGAAGCCTACGACTTCACTTAAGCATTCACAATGACGAACGTAAGCTGGAATCTAAGTTTCGCCTGAACCAATCAGAATTCAAAGTACTGAAGCTTGATCGATTCGTTTCTCACACGCTGGAAAGATCTTTTCACCATAGTTTCTAGCTTTTTCTTCGACATTTCTATTGATTTGTCTTTACATATATGCGAGTAGCTGTTGTAGTAAAAGTGTTCGTATTTTCTTCATCGTATAAACAAGAATTATCTCATACCAAATTCACGAGTAATTCGTCGAACATAATGAGTTTATTCGCCATGTCAAGTTAAAGTCACAATAAATATTGCTTAAATTCTTAATTTGAATTCACTACACTTATCAAAACTGATCGCAAACTTGTTTTCTACATTACAATAACAAAATAACATAACCACAAACCACCTCAACAAAATCTGAAATCGACCTTCCACTCTGCTCTCTGATTGGTGTTCGGTAGAATTCCGACGTAACTTAACGTAAAAGCTTGGAGCTTGTGAACTCTTAAGTTTACGGACTTACGTCTACGATTTCGTGAAGGCATTGTGAATGGTCTCGCTTAGTAACTCGTTTGTAGGTTTTGCGGCTACGTTACGTTTACGTTTAAGTTTGCATTGTGAACGAGGTCTCAGCGCTGCGCCGGCCCTCTTCAGGGCAAATGGCACAGGGTACACCGCTAAAAGCCAAGCATGGTTTTTAGCAGCAGCTGTATTTAAAACTGCATTCAGCAGTTGATGAATCACAATGGCTCCGGACTCCCCTTTGTTTTAGGCAAAAAATGATATCTATCATCTCCTATCCTTCTATCTGATAATATCCCTCTCTTGTAATAGGAATCTCTTTGAATGATTCTCCTTGGAGCCGATTGAGAGCATCGATGTCAGCTAAACATGCTTGCCCTATATTTTTATATCCTGACACATAGATGTATAATTTGACGGTAAACACGTTTTCTTGTATTTAAGAAAGCCACAGAATTACAAAGGAAACGTTCACAACATAGACTAGGACGCTGCCTTCCTCGGTCAGCCAAGAACTTCGACCCCGAACGCTGTAGCCCCGGTCTACAGTAAGGCTGAGTATAATAATGAAGCCTTAGCCTTAGCCTCATATATAACTGTAGTTGTCATCTCTCCAACTGACTTCCAGATCTTATACAAGAACAAGGAAAGTATACCAGAAACGAAGCAGGAGGAGAATAGTGAGGGTGACGGCAATGCATTAATATAAAGGGAACTGATAGTAAAATGCTAGCCAGAAGTATAAGAAATAAAATCTTCTTACGTCAAATACACCATCCTTGTGACCTAAAAGAGTTCAAAAGTCTTCAGAAACTTAGGAAGATTTAAGAAGAGAAGAACGGTGCGAATAAAGAGAAGTCTCGCGACGAATATAGCCAGCGCTATAAACAGCCATAGTTGCTATCTCTCCTCTCACAAAAGAGGCGGAGCAGGAAGGCGAAAAAAGAATGAGGAACGGAATGGTGACGTCAAGACAAAATATTAAAGTAAGGAAAACTGAAAGTAAAATTCTAAGTAGAAGTAAAGAATACAAAACATTCTCGTGGAACTTGTTAGCTCGAGCGGATTGACATAATTGCTATCTTTCCTCTCATAAATGAAGAAAGGGAAGGTGGAGGAGACGAAATAAATTAAAATGGACAAGAAGGTGAAGCAGGAAGAGGAGAATGACAAGACAGGCAATGAAAGAAAGAGAAATAGGTTGAAAGAAGTTGAAAGAAGAAAAGGAAACGAGAAGGAAAATGAGAAGACGGTGGTAGAGAATGAGAAGAATGAGGAAGAGAAGGAGAATGATGAGGAGTAGAAGGAAGAAAAAGAGAGTCAAACGAGGAGGAGGAAAAGGAGACGAGAATGAGAAGACGGGAGAGGATGCCAAGAAGAAAAAAGAAAAAAATGAGAGGCGAAAAAGTAGGGGAGGAGAAGACGGAGAAGAAAGAGGAGGAAAAGGAGTGAATGAGAATACGTAAGAGGATGATTTCTTTTTTATTTTTATTTATTTTACGTCAAAAAAACAGTTAAAACTGCGTATGACGTGCTATAGGGAAAAGTGAATTGTGTGCACATTTTCAAAATTCTGTGATCCCTACACTAAGTCATATACTACTTAAATTTTGAAAAAAAAGTGATAATAAATGATAAAGCGAAAGAGGAGATGTGGCAGTGTGGAGGTGACACACTTGGCGAGCATGAAGATAAGGAGGAGGAAAAGCGGAGAAGAATGTAAATAAGGAAGAGGACGGAGAAGAAAGGCGAAAAAGAAAAAAGAAGAGGGAAAAGGGATAGAAATGAGAATACCTAAGAGGATGGTGAGAAGGAGAAGTCGAAGAAGGACGAGGAGGATGAGGGAAAAAATGAGAAGGAGAAGGCGAAGAAGAAAGAGGAGGGAAAGGGATAGAGAATGAGAATACGTAAGAGTATGATGAGAGGGAGAAGTCGAAGAAGGCGGAGGAGAGGGAAAAATGAGAGGAGAAGGCGAAAGAAGAGGAGGGAAAGGGAGAGAAAGGGAGGGAAAAATGAGGAGGAGAAGACGGACAAGGAAGAGGAGGGAAAGGGATAGAGAACGAGAATACGTAAGAGGATGATGAGAAGGAGAAGTCGAAGAAGCAGGATGAGGATGAGGGAAAAAATGAGAAGAAGACGGAGAAGGAGGAGGAGGAAAAGGGATAGAGAATGAGAATACGTAAGAGGATGATGAGAAGGAGAAGTCGAAGAAGGAGGATGATGAGGAAAAAATGAGAGGCGAAAAAGTAGGGGAGAAGGAGGAGAAGGCGAAGAAAGAAGAGGAGGAAAAGGAATAGAGAAGAGAATACGTAAAAAAAAGGCAGAGAAGGGAAGGGGAGGGGACGGAGACTCACTTGGCGAGCACGGCGAGGTCGTGTCCGTCGTCGACGCGCGTCTGCGTCTCGGTGAAGTGCATGGTCTGGCGGCCGCACGAGAAGCGGAAGTGCAGGCGGCCGTCGTCCACGAAGAGCGCGAAGTAGCGGCGCTGCGTGAGCTGCGCGTGCAGCAGCAGGCCGCGCGGCGCCAGCGTGCGCGCGCTCACCTGCACCGCGGCGCGCGCGCGCCGCCCGCCGCCGCCTCGGGCAGGCGGTGGCGCAGGAAGGAGCGGCCCGAGAAGGCCGCCACGCGCACGCCCGACGGCCGCTCGCAGCGCGCGCCCGCCCAATGCAGCGGGCACACGCACTGCAACGCCCACGAGTGGTTAGACCGTTCGTGGAGGGCACGTCTTTGCCTTGGGAGATGGCGGTGATGATGACCGGGAGCGGGAGCTCAGTTACTGCCGGGCCTCTGACCGGGAGGTCCTACGTTCCCACTCGCAAGATTTTCGGCACTAGCTTTTCAGTTAGAACGAATTCAGTCGCTGTCTGGAGGAGAATTCTAGCGCGCGATCTTTCCTTCCTCTTCCTTACACACACACACACACATACACTAACATACACTACACTACCACATATTCCGGGAGGCCGGTCGGGAGCTTAGAGCTTGTCCCGGCTGGGGCGGTGCCCTGCTGGTGGGAGAGTCCTGGTTAGGGGGAAACCCCACTAGCCGACGGTAGGTCGGCGCCGGATCACGCCATGCAGCGGGGAAAGATTCCCGCGCATATCCCCAGAAAAACATGCACTACACTAACGCGAATAATGACCAAAGCAGTTGACGGTCCGGAAACACGAAAAATCAAATCAAATCATGACGGTGATCTTCCCTCGCTGGATGGCGAGATCCGGCGCCAACCTACTGTCTGCTAGAGGGGCTTCCCCCAACCAGGACTCTCCCACCAGCGGGACACCGCCCCAGCCGGGACAAGCTCTCAGCCCCCGACCGGTCTCCCATGTGGTAGTGTAGTGTATGTTAGTGTAAGTGTGTTTCTGTGTAAGGGGAGGGGTAGGACAAGGAAGAGGAAGTACAGATCGCGCGCTGTCCGTGTCCCGTTTGGTAGGGTACTGCTCCGGCATTCGCCTGGTGTTGATCGGAGAAACCACGGAAAACTTCTGATCAGAGCAGCCGGCCGCTAGAATTCTCCTCCAGACAGCGACTGAATTCGATCTAGCTGAAAAGGTAGTGACGAAAATCCTGCCGCCATAGGACTCGAACCTAGGACCTACCGGTCAGAAGCATCAGTTGATGCACTGAGCTACCGCTCTCCGTAACATGAATAGAGAGTGGGGGAATGTATGTGCTATAGTAAAATGAATATCTGCTTACTTGATGAATATATAGCTCATGTTATTTCTTTCCACATCTTCTTAGTAACAACTCTCTTAATATAATGTTTGTTTTTCGACTTGTATGCAGGTGATCTAGAAAATACTATTTTTTATTTTTTACTGTTATGTTATAGCTTGTTATTGCCTTCTATACGTAGCTCTATATACGCTGAAAAACTTACCTTAATCGAGGGGTTCGTGATTACGAGTGAAATATGAAAACAGTTGACTGATGCTACATGTTCTCTTTTGGAGGGAATTATGAGAGGGGAAATATGAAAAGACAAACCGAGAGAAATTAGCATGTAGTTAATTAGTAAAAAGGTAAATTTGAATCAATAAAAGTAAGTAAAAAATAAAATTATGTATGTACCACGAGCGTATGTATCTTGGGCGACAAAATTCTCTCGGTAAATCACTATTTGTTCTTGATTGTCAATACATGTTTACAAACAAAAGTATCGAAAGTTTTTTATGACAATCATTTAATACTGAATGTGAAAAAAAAAATGTTTTTTTCGTAATGTTTCCTGGAATGTTCTGCTGACGTGGTAATTCAATGGGATAGCGTTCCCTCACTAAGTTTAGCACCTGAAGATGAAACAAAACGAGTTACGAAACGTTGTGAAATTACTGAATAAATGATTGTCATCAAAAAACTTTGGATACTTTTATTTGTAAAAATCTCTCGGACCGAAGACCGCTCTCGGACCGTGAACCAGTTAACACCGGGGGAGGATGAATAATTATTATTAGCAGCCTCCCGCCCATTGACCATCAAGCGGTGGTTGGAGGCTGTGGCTGGTGGCATGTATTCGCGCGAGAAAATCCCTCACTGTTCCCACTCCCGCCAACCGCTCGCTGCACGCACAGGCTGAGCGGTGCTGGCAGGCTGAGCTCACCCGCAGCCCGTCGTCGGCGAAGGCGCAGGTGCCGCCGTTGAGGCAGGGCAGCAGGCTGCAGTCGGGCGGCTCGGTGGAGGCGCCCGGGGCCGCGGGGCTGCTCTCCGACGTCCCCGCCCCCGCCCCCGTCCACGCCTCCGTGGTCGTCGCCGCGTCGCCCTCGCCCGTGGCCGGCGCCAGCGGCGTCGTCTCCTCGCCCGGCCGCCACGGGGGGCTGGGCGACGCGGGGGGCTGCGGGCCCTCGGGGGACGGGGACCACGTGGGTGGCGGAGCCGTTTCCGTGGTGCCCTCCGGACTCGGGGTCATCTGAAAAAGCAGAGTCATTATAGATAGAGAGATAAAAATTTATTCTACAATTGGGCAGATGAGCCCGGTGGCAGAATGCAAAATTAGAATTACAAATAAAATAATAATATATAAAAAATAAATATAAACAAACAAATTGACTTTGTCATTTCCTATATATGCAGATGGCATTTACATTCCTATACTAAACATTAAAATGCATATACAAACTTAAAAACATATAAATGAAAAACTTACATATTACTATACTAAATATTAAAATGCATATACACTAACATATAAATGAATAAACTTACATATTACACAAATATACATACATACAAACATATGTGCGTGTATACGTACAGAGACGAAGGAACCCTCACATCAATTCAAATGAAATCACTTCACTTCACTTCACTGCACTGCACTGCACTACACTGCATATAACTTTATCTAAATATTAATTGTTCTATATTTTTTTACTGTAGACTACGCATAATCGCACCTTTCACTTCACTTCACTTCACTATACGTTTTCACCCTATTGACTAATTTCCTATATTTTTTTTCTAAAATCTCGCGCTGAGCAAGGAAAGGGCTCAAAAACTGCCGCAGGCAAATCGCTCCAATCTACTATAGTTCTGTTTACAAAGGAGAATTTCCCTACATTCGTTCTTTGTATTCTTGTTCTAATTTTATATTTGTGATCAAATCTATTTAAATAATCTGGTTTATCTAGCCTTCCCCGAATTTCCTGCCATGCGGAGCAACCAACGTAAGATTTATACAGTGCGCAAAGTCGTGCCCTCTTCCTCCGGCGTTCTAATGATTCCCAATGCACAGGTGTGTTCTTCCGAAATGTATATTTTGCCGCTCTGTTTTGTATCCTCTCTAAACGCTTTTTAAGTCCTATTCTGTACGGATCCCAACAACTAGCTCCGTATTCCATTACCGGCCTAACAAGCGAGGTATACGCGAATATAAATGAAATAGTACTTCAATTTGTAACATGATACGATTTGTTATCTGCATAGTTTTATTTTTGGGTTATTACACAAAATACATTTTCAAAATTGTATCGAATTGTGTACCCTAAATGTCTGAAATATTTAAATAAGTCATACGTCATTTCCTGTGCGAAGAAACAACTCGTAATGAATAGAAAACGACGTACAATATAAATCGGGAGTATGCGATACTATTCGAGATTCGGCAAGCAGTATCTCGCTTCTCGCCTAATATCGAATATGTGCCCCTGCGATTGTGAAATATCGGCCTGAAAGTTGACTTGAATTTTATCTCGGACAAGTGAATCGAATTTCTCCAAGACAGTCTCAGAGCGAATGCGTGCCCAAAGTTGAGGAAAACCGTTTTTAGAATACCATCCTTGAGAACCATATCCAAACCAGGACGTAGAACAAACCCTTTCTCGCGAGAAAGTCTTTCACCTATTACATTTTTTTGCAGAGGGTAGCATAAAACGTGATGATTACAATCACGTGACCAGTAGAGTGTAAAGTTGAACTAGCGAGGATGAACGTAATCTAAGGATAACGTAAATAAGTAGAGCTAACATTCACGCGAAATGGGGCGTTGCTGATGATACTTTTATGTCTTTACGGTATGCATCCACGTAACACGCCACACCCTCAAGAATGAGGTGCACCTTCCCTGCATATTCTGCCCCTGCGATGGTGAAATATCGGCCTGAAAGTTGACTTGAATTTTATCTCGGACAAGTGAATCAAATTTCTCCAAGACAGTCTCAGAGCGAATGCATGCCCAAACTTGAGGAAAAACGTTTTTAGAATACCATCCTTGAGAACCATATCCAAACCAGGACGTAGAACAAACCCTTTCTCGCGAGAAAGTCTTTCACCTATTACATTTTTTTTTGCAGAGGATAGCATAAAACGTGATGATTACAATTACGTGACCAGTAGAGTGTAAAGTTGAACTAGCGAGGATAAACGTAATCTAAGGATAACGTAAATAAGTAGAGCTAACATTCACGCGAAATGGGGCGTTGCTGATGATACTTTTATGTCTTTACGGTATGCATCCACGTAACACGCCACACCCTCAAGAATGAGGTGCACCTTCCCTGCATATTCTGCCCCTGCGATTGTGAAATATCGGCCTGAAAGTTGACTTGAATTTTATCTCGGACAAGTGAATCAAATTTCTCCAAGACAGTCTCAGAGCGAATGCATGCCCAAACTTGAGGAAAAACGTTTTTAGAATACCATCCTTGAGAACCATATCCAAACCAGGACGTAGAACAAACCCTTTCTCGCGAGAAAGTCTTTCACCTATTACATTTTTTTTTGCAGAGGATAGCATAAAACGTGATGATTACAATTACGTGACCAGTAGAGTGTAAAGTTGAACTAGCGAGGATAAACGTAATCTAAGGATAACGTAAATAAGTAGAGCTAACATTCACGCGAAATGGGGCGTTGCTGATGATACTTTTATGTCTTTACGGTATGCATCCACGTAACACGCCACACCCTCAAGAATGAGGTGCACCTTCGCTTCATATTCTGCCCCTGCGATTGTGAAATATCGACCTGAAAGTTGACTTGAATTTTATCTCGGCCAAGTGAATCGAATTTCTCCAAGACAGTCTCAGAGCGAATGCATGCCCAAACTTAAGGAAAAACGTTTTTAGAATACCATCCTTGAGAACCATATCCAAACCAGGACGTAGAACAAACCCTTTCTCGCGAGAAAGTCTTTCACCTATTACATTTTTTTTGCAGAGGATAGCATAAAACGTGATGATTACAATTACGTGACCAGTAGAGTGTAAAGTTGAACTAGCGAGGATGAACGTAATCTAAGGATAACGTAAATAAGTGGAGCTAACATACATGCGAAATGGGGCGTTGCTGATGATACTTTTACGTCTTTACGGTATGCATCCACGTAACATGCCACACCCTCAAGAATGAGGTGCACCTTCGCTGCATATTCTGCCCCTGCGATTGTGAAATATCGGTCTGAAAGTTGACTTGAATTTTATCTCGGACAAGTGAATCAAATTTCTCCAAGACTCCAACAAATAGCCCGAGTCTCGCCACGGAAAATAAGGCATTAACTAACTAACTAACTAACTAACAGTTTCAGAGCGAATGCATGCTCAAACTTGAGGAAAAACGTTTTTAGAATACCATCCTTGAGAACCATGTCCATAGCAGGACGTAGAACAAACCCTTTCTCGCGAGAAAGTCTTTCACCTATTACATTTTTTGCAGAGGGTAGCATAAAACGTAATGATTACAATCATGTGACCAGTAGAGTGTAAAGTGTAATACCTTGCAATAGCGACGCATTTCCGAGCCCACTAAATAAAAAGGAAAGAGCATTTTCCAGTTATTCGGAAGGCGGGTGCGGAGTGCCTACCTCGTCCGTGGGGGTGGGCGTGGTGACGCCGGTGGGGCCGGGCGGCGTCGCGGCGTCGTGGGCGCCCGGCGTCGTCGAGGGCGGCGCCGACGGGGAGAAGTCCCAGAGGAAGGAGCTGGTGTCGGCGCCGGGCGGCGTCGAGGCCGCCGGGGTGCTCGCCTCCCACGCCGAGGACGCCCCGGGCGTGGTCGCCGCCGCCGCCTCCCACGAAGAGGCGTCGCTCGCGGGGAGGGTGGGGGAGGGCGAGGGGGAGGGGGGAAGGCTGGGGGATGGCGTCGGCGCGGGCGCGGGAGTGGAAGATTCTGGAAAGGGAGAGAAAGGCACGACGGCTGAAGTGGATTCCTGTTGGAAGGTCACAACTTGTTAGTTCACGTCACGTGTGTGACTTCAGCCATTACGACGGTATATCTGCAAATCGTTAAGATATTTCATTACTTATTTATCATACACCATATTAATTTTCGTCCATATTGAAATAATAATAATAATAATAATAATAATAATAATAATAATAATAATAATAATAATAATATGTTCATCATTGGGGTGAATTGTATATAAATAGAATATAAACACGTATTGTTAAATTTCCTCATCGTGATTCTTGTTCTATACTGAGATTAAGAATTGGGCATATTCTTTCATAATCATCATCCAAAGTCAAGATTTTTTTTTCAATTTTTGCAGTTTTCGACAAAAGCTTCTAATGACCAATGCAAAATAGTAACCGTTCAATCTTGAAAATTAATTTTTAATGAATTATGCGTCTTACGTATCAAAACCCTACTCAAAGAAATATTTTATATTTGGAGTTGTACATTACTATTGATTACCCTAAAAGTAAAGAATGACACTCCCGTTTCCAGTGGCTGAGTAAAGAATTAATCGTGTTTTGAAACAACCCAGTGATCGAACACTCTCGAATATGGCCAAAACTCTACGAATATCTGTAGTGCACGAGAACTTCGAAAGCTCAAAAACAATTCTGGAATCGTCACCTATTTGCACCCCGGAAAAAAATATTTTAAATACTGTGAAATTTTGTAGATAAGAGGTTTATTAGCCATTTGATTGTAAGAATCAAGATACACGGATTGCTTTCAGTGATATTTGTTCCAATACTTTACTACTTATCATTGTCCTTCGTGATCTGAGAACAAACAGGTTTATCAACAATCTAGAGGGTAGCGAGAACAATAGCTTTACCACTGCAACAATTTCTATTTCTGTGAAGTGTCTCCTATTTCGCCATTTTATGCTAATAACCAGTTACCATAGTATCCAGAACTCAAAACTGCGCTCCTAGGTCTCCATAAGTACATCCTCGTTCCAGGAAACCCTCCCCTGAAGGCTGCTTACTAAGGCCAGAACGCATTCACTCTTTGCGAATCCGTCACACAAAGAGTATGGAACCTGGATAGGGCGCTTTCTTTCCCCACCCTCCAGTGACCAGCTCAGAGGTTGGTCAGGTGAGAAGTTTACTTCACATCACGTGGTCGGCGAACCTCAATTTCCACCGACTCAAGTGCTTACTACCGCGACGAAACTGTAACGCAACTAGTGGTCACTAGACAGGCTGGAGGGCTCGATGTCCTTACCCGTCTCCCACAGCGCCCACATCGGCACCAAAGGCGGTGGTGCCACCGTGAAACTCAGGAAGCTGCGCGGACGTAACGAATTCGCCTCCATGACAGGAACCGACCCGTTGCCCCCTCCCCATGTTAGGAGTATGCAGCAAACGTTTCACAGCATCGAGAAATGTAAAGCGAACTATACTTACCAGAGCTTCCTTCCTACCCGTGCAATTATTCTAATATCAAGTGTTCTTACTACCCTTGCGAACATTCTGCACCACTAATAAAATTAAATCATTGATTTAGAATGTTTATCTGCCTTAAATTTGGTTGATGCAGCACCGAAGGGTAAGTCGTAGGAATAGCACCAAACGGTAAATCCAAACGTAACACACTTACAGTTTCGTATCGACGTTTCTTTTAAAGGGAACAAAAGCGTTTTTTTAAGTATAGTACTGATTGTTTCGGGAAACATGTCACAAACTTCTCGGGCATGTAGAGAGAGCAATGGTCACATTTTGCATATGTGTCATATTTTCTACTAACAGTTCTCGTGTATTCAGACAACTTCTCATATATTGATGTTCGACAAGTGAATAGTTCCGACAGGAAACTTCTTTGAGTGCGTAAGCATATGTCCTGCCGAACACCACTCTTTGCAGCTGTCTTACAATCAGGGCCAAGGGTTACATGTGTGACTTCGTTACATGACATTTTCGACCTATGTTCATTGGTAAAAGTGATTATTTTTTACTCTTAAAAAAACCCTAGATGTTGGTAACATTAATTCTGAAATATATGAGTACAGAGGGGGTGATTTAGGTCTTAAAGAGGAGGAGAAGAAGAAGAAGAAGAACGCACCTCGCCCGCGCCACTGCTGGAGGAGGTGTCCGCCTCCTGGGCCGCGGTGGTGGGCGCGGGGCTGGAGGCGGAGGGGGCGGTGGAGGCGGCGGGCGCGGTGGGCGGGGCCGGCGCCGGCTGGGGGCGGGGGGGGCGTGGTCGGCGGCTCCGTCTCCTCCGTGGGGGTGGGCGTGGCCGCAGGGGCGGGGGTGGAGGTGTCGGGAGGCCAGGTGGAGGGCGGCGGGGGCGGCGTGCCGATGTACGTGCAGTCCAGCTGCCCCGTCGCCAGCATGAGGCACTCGCAGAACTGGCCCGTCAGCGACGGCGGGCAGGAGCACGTGAAGTTGTCCACGCCGTCCAGGCACGTGCCGCCGTTCAGGCACCTGGCAAACAGGCCTCCGTGAAGCAAATGGCACGCCCAATGATATAGAGCGATTTGCCTAAGGATGAGCCAAAGTCACAGCTAGAGCTGGTAACATAACTGAAGGTTCTGTGGTCGTCGAGCTCTTAAGCCCAATGGACTCCCTTCCTGCATTTGTTCGTTTACAGTTGGCTAAGTTGTAAATGGCTTCAACGCTTCCTTTCGTGACGTCCTCGTCCGACAAAAATATAGTGCGCCGCAAGAAATAATTGAAATAAGGAAGTGCAGTGTTTTGGGCTCTTTTGTAAAAAATCTTTTTTTCTTCATATGTTACATTAGATTTACTTTTTGTGTGATAGATATTGCCATAACCAAACACTTAACGAAGATGCTGAACAGCTTTCGCGGCACTTCTCTGATATGCATGTGATGTTCACTTGTTTTCGCGAACTGTCACTTTGGCTCATCCTTAGGAAAATCGTTCTATAGCAGGAGATGGGTGGAATGATCTGGTCGATCAGATCTCAGCTAGCATTTTTAATATAAGAACATTATATTTGCTGCTACCTTTCGCCCTGCCATGCTGGTCCTCTACAGAAATAAGGAGGTTATGTACAATTAATAACTATATATGTAATTTCAATTCTACATAACTGTTATACGTCTAAAGATGTCCATCGTGTCTTGGCGGCAAATAAAATGTGTTTTATTAAAAATATCGATATCCTGATATACCAAACTATTGAACCCATCTATTGATATTACAAGGGGATCAATTTACGACCATTCTTTATAATACTACACAATGTTCTGAAGTGGAAGAATGACGTAAATAAATATGGTCCAGGCTTCGAAAATTTGTAAGGTCTTATACAATACACATAAGATAAAACTTTGACACGTGAAAATTTGAAAGATTTAAAATTGTGCAGAGAAAGATGCATTTGTTTGCGCAGTGAGGTCTCTAAACAGGTCTTTAAACATCTTGTGTGTGCAATACCGGTCTAATGCGCATCAAGCACCTCAGTGCTCAGTCTGTTGGAGTTTTCAGAGCAACATCTGTAGCTGCTGTGGGGTTTCTGGTCCGAATGTGCTAGGGTTGTGCCCTGATGATACTGGATTTTCGACATTAGCTGGAGAGCTAGGTCGACCCGCTGAATGGAGGGCATTTCTTATGGCCAGCTACTCTTATCGCTAGTTTTCTGTGGTTTCTCCGATCATTATTAGGCGAATACCACAACAGTTCTTTAATATAAGATTCGCGGACCGCGCGCGATATTTCCTTCCTCATTATTACCCCTCCCCTCCCCTTACAAACACACATGCACTAGACTACATTCACGTCGGGAGATCAGCCGGAGGCTTAAGACTTCTCCCCACTGGATGAAGTACCAATAGGGGGAAATTCCGCAAGCTGGCTTATAGGTCGGCGCCGTAACTCACGTTCACGCATGGGATAATCACTACTACCTCACAATATACAGAATGTCCCACCAACTGTGGGCCAACCCTACAACTTCTAAATGGTTTGCAATATCGAAATGTAGATATCACTCAACAATGCAGATTCATGGGACAGGTAATATTCTGTATAGATTTTGTTCCTAACATTTTTAGTTTTTGAGAGATTTAATCATCTTCGGTTTTTTTAATGGAATGATATATTTTTCTCACCAGCAATGGATAGATCATGAAAAGAGGAATCCAATGATGTATCATATGTTAGTATTTTGTAAGAAATTGTTGTACAAAAATAGACTTTCTGATATTTGATTTTAAATTAAACGGACAATATTTCCCCTTGTAACTGACGCCTTGAGCGAAGGTCTTGGCAGTGCCGAGTGTGTTTCTGACGGCAGCGCCGCGAAGCGGAGGCCATCTTCCCCAAAGGCGACAGTTGCAAGGGTTACTAAAGGAAATAATGTCCACTTAATTTAAAATTACACGTCAGAAACCTTTTATACTAAAATTTCTATAAAAATACTAAAATATGATACATCATTAGATTCCTCTTTTTATGATCTATTCACTGCTGATGAGAAAAATATGAAGTTCCATTTAAAAATTCAAAGATGATTAAATTTCTCTAAAACTAAAAATATTACGAACAATACCTCTACGGCATATTACTTGCCCCCATTGTTGAGAGAAAACTGCATCTCGATACCGTGAACGGTTTGAATTGAATTTGCCTTATTTTACGTGGCGAGACTCAGGCCATGAGGCCTGCTCTTCCGTCTGACCACGCAAATTTCGTTACACTCCTTTCACCAACCAGGGGAGAAAGAAAGTATTACTTGGGCGACGAAACAGGCGATTAGAATTTAACTCAGAGGCATCATTTAGGCTTGAGGATCTTTTACATGCAGTAAATGTACTAACATGGGACAGCCGGCTTTACTTCCCCTCCGGAGGAAGGCGTACGAAGGATTTTTTCGCCCTTAAAAATCCATGGCTTCGATAGGGGTTTGAACCCGCAAACTCGGGTATAGCAGTCCGATACGCTAACCGCTACACCATCGCCGCCGCCGCCGGTTTAGAAGTGGTGGCCCGTAGTTGGTGGGACACCCGGTATAATAAGCACAACACTATCGGAACTAATGAAGAAATAGGATTTCTCCCCCCCCCGGCAACACAAAATAATCAAGGTGTGTCGGGGGAGTTAGTGGGAGCGTTACCTGGGGCCGAGCTGGCACTCGTCGTACTGCAGCTCGCAGCGGCTGCCGTGGTAGTCGGGCACGCAGTAGCACACGGCGCGGTCGCCCTCCTGCAGGCAGAGGGCGCCGTTCTCGCAGGGGCTGTCGTCGCACTGGCGCAGCTTCCGCTCGCAGTCCTTGCCCGTGAACCCTGCGCACACGCCAGCCAACGTAAAATGGGCCACATCGCCAGGAACGGGTCTCAGAATAAATGTTGCAATCTTCTATACCATGTCACCGGGAGCGGTCGCTCAGTGCATCAACTGATGTCACTGCAGCGCCACTGGAGGTCTTAGGTTCGGCAGGATTTTCGACACTAGCTTTTCAGCTAGATCCAATTCATTCGCTATCTGGAGGAGAATTCTAGCGGCCGGCTGCTTTGATCGGAAATTTTCCGTGGTTTCTCCGATCAACACCAGGCGAATGCCAGAGCAGTACCGTAACAAACGGTCCACGGACCGCGCGCGATCTGTCTTTCCTGATAAATGTCCCGACTAAATTTTTGCTATCAGTTCATGGTTATGTCTTGTAGCCGTTAAAATATTAAGTTAATTAATTTCACATTTACTGTTTAAATTAATTACGTAAAAGCATATCATCTTGATGAGATGAAAAATGTCAAAATTCCGCTGCCTGGATACGAGAAATGTTACGTAAAACGCATTCGTTTCTTGTAGATTTTATCGTATCTGAAACGTCCTCATATCGAGCTTCCCCGAAAGAGAATTTGTTAGGAAAGATTCGTATTAGTTTCTGATTGCTGGCCAATTTCAGTTTTATGAAGGGTATTTTCGGAAGAATTCTAAAGCATTTAACGCTCTATACCTGAAATAGACGTAAGTTACCTTAGAAAATTAAGGAACATTAAGATATTAAATCTTGAGTTAGAAGGCATTTACTCAAATTCATATTACTGAAATATGTGTGAAATTGAGAAAGGATACTTTCATAGGCGTGTGCAGGGGCGTAGCGGGTCCCCTGACAATTTTTAGAAGGGCTCTATAGCCTTGCGTAATAAAACATTTTATTTCCGTAAAAATGTGCAGTCCCTTTCTTTTCCCACTTTTAATCTGACAATTCGAAGTGTTGTTACATGACATGTGAGGAGGAAACTCTCCAAGCCATCTAACAACATTGTAAATAATTCAACATTAAATCAAATTATGAGTTTATTAATTGTATCATGAAAATTACAATTTCATTCTGTTTGTAGTACATTTTACTTACTTACAGACGAAAAATATTCCATCTGTAAATAAAAAAAATTTAATAGGAAAAGGGGACCCACAAATGTAGTTTGGCTCGTCCCTCTTGGGCTGCGCTCGCCTATGGTTGGTTGTTCGCTGCAGCAAACCCTTTGTGTCGCGGCTGTGAAACACTTTTAAAGAGCGCGCCTAAGAAGCAGCGCTCAGCGGCGGTCAGAGAAGGCAGCGGAGGCGGCGGAGCGAGTAGACGCCGCCCAATCCCGGAAAGCGAGCTGGTCGGAGAGCCAGCTACGCAGCAGCGAGTCTCCAGCGCCGCCCGCTTTAAGAGCGAGCGCCGCCAGCCGAGAAGTACGACAGTGATTGGCAATTGAGTTGTGTGGAGAGCGTTAGTGACCGTGCGCCCAGTTGAATTCCGTGAGGAGATTGTACAGTGTGATTTCTGGTTTCGACATAGCTTGTTCTTGGTACATCTCCCGGACTTTTGGTTTCTTGATTTTGGTTTGTGACTCGGTACGCTCTTTGGACTTTGGAATTGTAACCTTTGTACTTTCGGCAGTTAATTACAATAAATGTTTGTGTATGTAAAGCGTGCAATTATTCTGAACATAACACTTTGCACTCACCGAAGACGCAGGCGCAGGCGTAGCCAGCCACTTGGTCCACGCACACGCCCCCGTTCTGGCACGGCGACGACGCGCACTCGTCCACGGCCTCCTCGCACAGCGGCCCCGCCCACCCTGCGGAGCACACGCGGGAGGTGGCGGTGGCAACCCAGGAAGAGGCCGGCGTCTTCAGTCGAATTGCTCGTGGAAGTCAAGCAACTCTAGACGCCACGGATTCCTGGACGGGTGACCGTCTGGGAACCCCGTTTACTAACGGCGCCGAGCCCTTAAAAGGCACGACAGACTGCGTCGTGATGAGACAAAAAGACAAACATTTATCGGAGGGTTAGCCCAGCTACTCAATGCCCAAGAAGGGCTAAGAGACGTGTGGCGAAGAAGACGCAACAATTGTTTTTTAACAATTAACCCATCTCGATCAGCGTTTTCGTCCAGTTTCCCTGATCCATTGAGCAAATGCTGAGATGGCCCCTTGTTTTGCTTCTGGACATAAATGTAACTTCATTATCTGTGCACGTCTTCTAGAATTCAGTGGGAAATATAGTTATTCAAATTATCGTCTCCATGTTGTCGCGGCAGGAAGTATTATTCCGAAGGACAACATGGATAAGAGCCCAAAATTTATTGCTTATTTGTCGTTGAAAATAGATTTTTATTACATGGAAGCTTAGTGGTTTTTTTTATTCATTCAAAATTCAAGTAGTATATGACTTAGTGTAGGGATCACAGAATTTTGAAAATGTGCACACAATTCACTTCTCCTCATAGCACGTCATACGCAGTTTTAACTGTTTTTTTACGTAAAATAAATAAAAACAAAGGTGTTGAGAATGCACGGCGCAGGCGTGGTCGCTACCCGTGCGTTCGGCTCCTCGCTCGAGCCCTCTACCTGCTAAGTGACGCCTTGGCGCTCAAAGTTGGCGCCACTTGCAGAGGCACGCCCAAACCTTGCACCTTCACCCGGAAATTAAAAGAGTCCAATGTCAACGTTATTGAAGGGCGTGTGGGCCAGATGTTGGCAGATATGGCACAAATACAAGTATGCGCGCAAAAAAAAGGCAACGCTTATGTTCGCGCATATTGCGGTGTGTGTGTATATATATATATATATATATATATATATATATATATATATATATATATATATATATATAACACACACACACACACACAATTTCAAGTACATATTATGAATACTTTATTTCCTGATATTTCATATTTCCTTCAAATGCGCCAAATTGTTATTGTGCAAAGTGTGCAAACATTACGCAAAACCGCAACGAGCGGCACTAGCACCCCTGTCCTTGCACTCTGATAGTTTTGTGCACGGTTGCAAAGCGATATTGAACAACTTATTTCCAAAGAGGCTTATCTCCATCAAACACATTTTCTTAGAAAGGGAAAGTATTAAAATTCATCTTTATAGAATCTCGTACGGAACTGTTTTCAAATACCCTTTTACGTAGGAGACACACAAAATTTATACAGTGTTTGGGAGCATGATGGAGACGCTTCTTAAG